>OY986436.1:102235583-102778674 GCA_963920525.1 Dichetophora obliterata | reverse complement strand
ATAATAAATAATAAATAATAAATAATAAATAATAAATAATAAATAATAAATAATAAATAATAAATAATAAATAATAAATAATAAATAATAAATAATAAATAATAAATAATAAATAATAAATAATAAATAATAAATAATAAATAATAAATAATAAATAATAAATAATAAATAATAAATAATAAATAATAAATAATAAATAATAAATAATAAATAATAAATAATAAATAATAAATAATAAATAATAAATAATAAATAATAAATAATAAATAATAAATAATAAATAATAAATAATAAATAATAAATAATAAATAATAAATAATAAATAATAAATAATAAATAATAAATAATAAATAATAAATAATAAATAATAAATAATAAATAATAAATAATAAATAATAAATAATAAATAATAAATAATAAATAATAAATAATAAATAATAAATAATAAATAATAAATAATAAATAATAAATAATAAATAATAAATAATAAATAATAAATAATAAATAATAAATAATAAATAATAAATAATAAATAATAAATAATAAATAATAAATAATAAATAATAAATAATAAATAATAAATAATAAATAATAAATAATAAATAATAAATAATAAATAATAAATAATAAATAATAAATAATAAATAATAAATAATAAATAATAAATAATAAATAATAAATAATAAATAATAAATAATAAATAATAAATAATAAATAATAAATAATAAATAATAAATAATAAATAATAAATAATAAATAATAAATAATAAATAATAAATAATAAATAATAAATAATAAATAATAAATAATAAATAATAAATAATAAATAATAAATAATAAATAATAAATAATAAATAATAAATAATAAATAATAAATAATAAATAATAAATAATAAATAATAAATAATAAATAATAAATAATAAATAATAAATAATAAATAATAAATAATAAATAATAAATAATAAATAATAAATAATAAATAATAAATAATAAATAATAAATAATAAATAATAAATAATAAATAATAAATAATAAATAATAAATAATAAATAATAAATAATAAATAATAAATAATAAATAATAAATAATAAATAATAAATAATAAATAATAAATAATAAATAATAAATAATAAATAATAAATAATAAATAATAAATAATAAATAATAAATAATAAATAATAAATAATAAATAATAAATAATAAATAATAAATAATAAATAATAAATAATAAATAATAAATAATAAATAATAAATAATAAATAATAAATAATAAATAATAAATAATAAATAATAAATAATAAATAATAAATAATAAATAATAAATAATAAATAATAAATAATAAATAATAAATAATAAATAATAAATAATAAATAATAAATAATAAATAATAAATAATAAATAATAAATAATAAATAATAAATAATAAATAATAAATAATAAATAATAAATAATAAATAATAAATAATAAATAATAAATAATAAATAATAAATAATAAATAATAAATAATAAATAATAAATAATAAATAATAAATAATAAATAATAAATAATAAATAATAAATAATAAATAATAAATAATAAATAATAAATAATAAATAATAAATAATAAATAATAAATAATAAATAATAAATAATAAATAATAAATAATAAATAATAAATAAATAATAAATAATAAATAATAAATAATAAATAATAAATAATAAATAATAAATAATAAATAATAAATAATAAATAATAAATAATAAATAATAAATAATAAATAATAAATAATAAATAATAAATAATAAATAATAAATAATAAATAATAAATAATAAATAATAAATAATAAATAATAAATAATAAATAATAAATAATAAATAATAAATAATAAATAATAAATAATAAATAATAAATAATAAATAATAAATAATAAATAATAAATAATATATAATAAATAATAAATAATAAATAATAAATAATAAATAATATATAATAAATAATAAATAATAAATAATAAATAATAAATAATAAATAATAAATAATAAATAATAAATAATAAATAATAAATAATAAATAATAAATAATAAGTAATAAGTAATAAGTAATAAGTAATAAGTAATAAGTAATAAATAATAAATAATAAATAATAAATAATAAATAATAAATAATAAATAATAAATAATAAATAATAAGTAATAAGTAATAAGTAATAAGTAATAAGTAATAAGTAATAAGTAATAAGTAATAAGTAATAAGTAATAAGTAATAAGTAATAAGTAATAAGTAATAAGTAATAAGTAATAAGTAATAAGTAATAAGTAATAAGTAATAAGTAATAAGTAATAAGTAATAAGTAATAAGTAATAAGTAATAAGTAATAAGTAATAAGTAATAAGTAATAAGTAATAAGTAATAAGTAATAAGTAATAAGTAATAAGTAATAAGTAATAAGTAATAAGTAATAAGTAATAAGTAATAAGTAATAAGTAATAAGTAATAAGTAATAAGTAATAAGTAATAAGTAATAAGTAATAAGTAATAAGTAATAAGTAATAAGTAATAAGTAATAAGTAATAAGTAATAAGTAATAAGTAATAAGTAATAAGTAATAAGTAATAAGTAATAAGTAATAAGTAATAAGTAATAAGTAATAAGTAATAAGTAATAAGTAATAAGTAATAAGTAATAAGTAATAAGTAATAAGTAATAAGTAATAAGTAATAAGTAATAAGTAATAAGTAATAAGTAATAAGTAATAAGTAATAAGTAATAAGTAATAAGTAATAAGTAATAAGTAATAAGTAATAAGTAATAAGTAATAAGTAATAAGTAATAAGTAATAAGTAATAAGTAATAAGTAATAAGTAATAAGTAATAAGTAATAAGTAATAAGTAATAAGTAATAAGTAATAAGTAATAAGTAATAAGTAATAAGTAATAAGTAATAAGTAATAAGTAATAAGTAATAAGTAATAAGTAATAAGTAATAAGTAATAAGTAATAAGTAATAAGTAATAAGTAATAAGTAATAAGTAATAAGTAATAAGTAATAAGTAATAAGTAATAAGTAATAAGTAATAAGTAATAAGTAATAAGTAATAAGTAATAAGTAATAAGTAATAAGTAATAAGTAATAAGTAATAAGTAATAAGTAATAAGTAATAAGTAATAAGTAATAAGTAATAAGTAATAAGTAATAAGTAATAAGTAATAAGTAATAAGTAATAAGTAATAAGTAATAAGTAATAAGTAATAAGTAATAAGTAATAAGTAATAAGTAATAAGTAATAAGTAATAAGTAATAAGTAATAAGTAATAAGTAATAAGTAATAAGTAATAAGTAATAAGTAATAAGTAATAAGTAATAAGTAATAAGTAATAAGTAATAAGTAATAAGTAATAAGTAATAAGTAATAAGTAATAAGTAATAAGTAATAAGTAATAAGTAATAAGTAATAAGTAATAAGTAATAAGTAATAAGTAATAAGTAATAAGTAATAAGTAATAAGTAATAAGTAATAAGTAATAAGTAATAAGTAATAAGTAATAAGTAATAAGTAATAAGTAATAAGTAATAAGTAATAAGTAATAAGTAATAAGTAATAAGTAATAAGTAATAAGTAATAAGTAATAAGTAATAAGTAATAAGTAATAAGTAATAAGTAATAAGTAATAAGTAATAAGTAATAAGTAATAAGTAATAAGTAATAAGTAATAAGTAATAAGTAATAAGTAATAAGTAATAAGTAATAAGTAATAAGTAATAAGTAATAAGTAATAAGTAATAAGTAATAAGTAATAAGTAATAAGTAATAAGTAATAAGTAATAAGTAATAAGTAATAAGTAATAAGTAATAAGTAATAAGTAATAAGTAATAAGTAATAAGTAATAAGTAATAAGTAATAAGTAATAAGTAATAAATAATAAATAATAAATAATAAATAATAAATAATAAATAATAAATAATAAATAGTAAATAGTAAATAGTAAATAGTAAATAAAAAATAATAAATAGTAAATAAAAAATAATAAATAGTAAATAGTAAATAGTAAATAGTAAATAGTAAATAGTAAATAGTAAATAAAAAATAATAAATAGTAAATAGTAAATAGTAAATAGTAAATAGTAAATAGTAAATAGTAAATAGTAAATAGTAAATAGTAAATAGTAAATAGTAAATAGTAAATAGTTAATAGTAAATAGTAAATAGTAAATAGTAAATAGTAAATAGTAAATAGTAAATAGTAAATAGTAAATAGTAAATAGTAAATAGTAAATAGTAAATAGTAAATAGTAAATAGTAAATAGTAAATAGTAAATAGTAAATAGTTAATAGTAAATAGTAAATAGTAAATAGTAAATAGTAAATAGTAAATAGTAAATAGTAAATAGTAAATAGTAAATAGTAAATAGTAAATAGTAAATAGTAAACAGTAAACAGTAAATAGTAAATAGTAAATAGTAAATGATAAATAGTAAATAATAAATAATAAATAATAAATAATAAATAATAAATAATAAATAATAAATAATAAATAATAAATAATAAATAATAAATAATAAATAATAAATAATAAATAATAAATAATAAATAATAAATAATAAATAATAAATAATAAATAATAAATAATAAATAATAAATAATAAATAATAAATAATAAATAATAAATAGTAAATAGTAAATGATAAATAATAAATAATAAATAATAAATAATAAATAATAAATAATAAATAATAAATAATAAATAATAAATAATAAATAATAAATATTAAATAATAAATAGTAAATAATAAATAAGTAATAATAAATAGTTAATAATAAATCAATAATCACTTATCAATAATCAATAATAACTATCAACTATCAAACTTTAGACCAACTTAAAAAGAAAACATTATAATTAAATTCATCACAAAGTACGTAGACGACATTTTTGCAGTTGTAAAGAAAAATGAAATGGAATATATTCTCAGCACACTTAACAAATACCACAATAAATTACAATTTACAATTGAAGTTGAACAAAATAATAGCTTACCATACTAAGACGTCAGAGTACACAGGAAAAACAACAAAATTACTACAGAAGGGTGCACAAAACCCACAGCTTCAGGCAGAATGATAAATTTCCACTCAACCCAACCTATAAAATACAAAACAAGCACCGCAATCAACCTAATCAATAAAGTCATCAACATCAGCGACACACAATACATTGATAAAAATTTAAACAAAATAAAAACAATACTTTTAAACAACAACTACCCCAATAAACTAATTAACAATTTAATTACAAAACAAATTCAAAAAACTAAACAAAAATCCAAACCACCCGAAAATCAACCTGGTCACCCTTTTACAAACTTCATCATTATTACTTATATACCAAATTTAACAGACAACAGCCAACTAAGAACTATAACAAAACAAAACACAATAACTTTTGCTCACAAGTCAAACGACACTCTCAACAAACTATTCACGAAAACAAAAACACCAATTGAAAAACAAGAACAAAACAATGTCGTATATGAAATCACATGCAGTGGAAACGAAGACGAAAACTGCAATAAAATCAACATAAGCACAACAAAGCGACAGCGAAAAACAAGAAGGCAGATATTAAAAAAAAAAAACATCAACAGCACTAGCACTAGCAGAACACATGATGGAAAAGGGACACACAGCTGATTTTGACGAAATTAAAATTTTAGACATAGAGAAAAGAATAAACACACGCTACACTTTAGAAAGCCTAAGAATACAACAAAAATCAAAAATCAGAAACAACGATGAACTACAAGGAAGACAAAGACAACATAAACTTAATTTATGCTGTTGCTTTAGACAAAGATTAGCGTAACAAATCTGTTAATTGTGTTTACATCGTTTTTTCCTTAGTTTTTACAAAAGTCCTGTAAATTTGTTAAAAGTTTTTATTTATATTAAGAAGTTATCAATAAAAATATATGTTACACACATAATTTTGTAAGTTCGGGTCTTTAAAAATTTTTCAAAAAAATAATCATTCAAATCTTCCAATATTAGGCTTAATGTCACTTTAAGTAAATTCTTATATATATTAATTCAGTGTTCTTTGTTTTTGTTTTAGAACACATTTAACAAAAATCCCTTGAAAATGTTGGAAAATAGCCAAAAAATGAATTAAAACTGTGTTTTTAATTGCATATAAACCTACGATCAAAAAGCCTATAAAATGATATTAAAAATATTTTGAAAATAGGAATTGATCTAACCTAAACTTAATTATTATTATATAATATTTTCCTATTTTTTTATGGTATTGCAAATATTTTTCGTTAATAGACAATAATACATTTATTTACTGGAATTTGTTGTTGCCTACACCAAAGTGGAAGCAAAAACACTTGCACAGCTTTGTTGGTATAATTGGCGACAGTGCGCTTCAAATTATATGTTTTTGTTATTATTAACATAGATTTTGTTATTGTTTACTCTGCCATAAGGATCCTTTGGGCACCCTTGATCTAAATGCTACCTAAACTAAATTGGGTCGATAAGGCAGTGCTTCCTAAATAATTTAGAAAATTTTCGAGCTACCTAAAGGATTCCTTAATTAGGAAGCACTGCCTTATCGACACTATTTGGCTTAGGCCGTATTTAGATCAATTCGCAAACAGCCTTAGTTTGTACATCATGATCTGGTCTAATCCACGGATTAGCGCGAATACTCGGTGAAGAAATCGACCGTAAGATAGCAAGAATCTCACTGAAAAAAACTACGCAACAAAAATTTCCAAAGAATGGCTAAAATAAACAAATCATATTTGCTTTCTTATATATTTATCTAGTTTTCATTGCTGTCTTCATATATTGCATTTGGAATAATTTTTATAATATAAGGAGATGTAACATCGTAGTTGTAACCATATTAGTTGTGTCTCCGGAATCCATACTTAGTTGATTTAGCTTACTGAAAGTTCGTTCCACATCTGCATTTGACCACGGAAGGAATAAAAGCTCCAATGCAAACTTTGAAATTTTTCACACGAATTGTTTCCTTAGTTTTATCAGTGTAGTGTACATGAACCTATGCTTCAAACAAAAGATAGAAAATTTGTTGATATTTCGTTGGATAATCTCAAAATTTTTGCTCCGCTACAGCACATGAAAAATTTGATATTTTTTCTAAAATACAAAATATTATTTTTTATTTTATGGTGAGTAGTTTAGATTCTAGATCAATAATACTAAACACGTACCAAAACCGTAAAACACCCTGTATCTTGAAAGTTTTACAATGTGGGAGGAAACTCCATAAAGTTTTATACTCGCCTTATCAGGACAAACCACCACCCGAAGGATTAATGCGATATCTGTTGCACCTTATATGTAATCCATGCAGCTTTAAATATAAAAATACAGGTGTCCCTATTTATTTTCACATGACTGTAGATACATTAAATAACAAATGTGAAATTTTTTAAGCAGGAAATTTAATTGTGCACTGATGAAAGATTTAACATGCGAACAAAAAGTGAATGAACGAGAACTTAGGGCATGGAAATGTATTAAGTTAGTCAGAACAGATTTCCTAGGCAATAAAAAGGCCGAGAACTACAAGGAAGTTGTTAAAGATTTAATATCAGCTTTTAGTGAATTTAATGTGTTAGTGTCATTGAAGATCCACATGCTACAGAACCACATAGAATATTGCTGGAGCGTAAAACCAGATAATTTATATGAAACCTACACTCATCGTTCCAAAAGACAAAAATAAAATATAATTCTAAACATTAAATGAAAAAATTAAAAATAAATAATAAAATAAAATAAAAAAAATTAATTTCAAGGACATTTTTTGTAATCCAATAAATTTATATTAATAAAATTTTTATTTTTAAATGCAAATTTAATGCAAAATTTCATATAAAAAATCATAAAACTTGTATGGGATACCTCCTAAGGTCGGAGGGGATGGGTTCCGAAGCAAAAAATATTCCTCTTGAGAAAGTAATGGGGGTCGGTCATACATATTAACCCTCTCCAGTCCCCCCTTAGGAAGGTAATTGATTTCATTAACAGTAGGGGGTTAAAGTTCTGCCTCCCCCTGTAGCACGAAAACCTAGGGTGATCCGAAAATTCTGACTTCGGATTCAGCTGACCTAAAACCTTTAGAAACCGTTGAGAAACATCTGTGATTTTTTTGAGTGTTGTACCGTGTTATTGCATCTTTTTTTGAGTGCTTTTAACTACCGTCCAGTACTTTGAATACTTACACATTCAAATACTATTTCGTTTGTGTTTTAAATTATCAGTTGCTACGTGCTCTCAGTCACTTGCAACATTGATGCCGAGTGCACTCGTGCATCCCTCACTGTGGGTTTAGACCGCCTGAACGAACGAAAAATTCATCGCGAACAATTTATTGCAATAAATTCTTCGTTCGGAGTACTGTTTAGACAGCATGAACATCAATCGCGAACAAGCGTTGGCTGCCATCTTGTATGTTCAGACGGTGTAAACAGCAATTTGTGCATTTGGCCGAACATTAATAAATGTAGGGTTGATAACTCCTTATTTTTAAATTAGTCCTATAACTTATACTCCGTTTCTCAACAAAAAACGGTTTGCCACACAATGTATTGCTCGTATTAGTTATTATTAGACAGCGGAATTACATGCAAAATTTATTTTAAGTCTGATTGAAGTCAAGTTTTGGATTTGTATGGATTTTGACTTCATTAATGCATTTATTACTCCATGTCTATGATATGCAAATTGTATGCAAAAAATATGCAGCATATTTCTTACATATGCTTCTGCATATGTAACCAGAAAAAATATGCAGCATATTTCTTGCATATGCTTTTGCATATGTAACCAGAAAAAATATGCAGCATATTTCTTACTGCAATAGCGCGTAAGAGCAATTTGCAATACCGCGTATTTACAAAAGTCGCAAAAATGCGTTATTACGCCATCGACTTCTGAGTGTCTGTTGGCACCTAATGGAACTCACGCCATTTGAATTAGCCAATAAGAAACGCCCATTTCGCCGTTATATCAATACCGCGTATTAGTTCTCGAAAAGTATTCGGCGGCAAAGCCGCGTATTTACCGCATTGTAGTGGAAGTCTCGATACGAATGGTGCGTCCTCCTGATTTATGATTGTTATTTTGTCAATAACCAGTGTGTAAGTATATTTATTATATTTGTATTACATGCTGTTAATAATGTTTTTTGCGTGTTTTGTAAATATTCAAATTTTACTCGGGAATATATATTTTTGAGTCCATTTCATAACCAACTGTAGTAACGCGGTTATGGCATTGCTGTTCTCGTTATCTAAGTTATTACTTACGCGGTGTTGTAGAAAACGTCTATTATAATAGTTTTTAATTATTTTACAGATAGAAATGGAAGATGGAATGGAAAACCAAGATATTGATGATCATATTTCCATACATCATCATAGTGACATTGATTTCTCATCTGATGATTCATTGGTAGATTCTACCTTTGTCCCTGTCTCAGAAATAACAAATATGAGGCCACTATATGCAGAAAATGTAGAGTTTTTCCTGAAAGAGAAATCGAAGAAGAATCGAAGAATAAGCGAAAAAAACTAGATCAAGATAATTGGGAAAGAATAAAAAAAAAGCGTCAGAGGATGAACGGAGAGGAGTATGTTGGATTTAAAAAGGAAGGATCTAAATATACTCAAAAAGAAATTAAACCAGCAAGAACAATGGGTCAAACATGTAAGTCAGAGCGATGTTTCAGTAGTAAAGTTATGCATTGTTCAAAATTAACAGAAGAAGTTAGATTAGGCATTTTTAAAGCGTTTTGGAAAATGAATTGGAAAGAAAAGAAAATGTTTGTTGCTTCAATGGTGGATAAAAAAGCAACAGCAAGAAAAACTAAAACCTCAAATTCGAGGCGAAGTGACACTAAAGTTTACTATTTGAAAGTTCAAGATAAAAAATAAAGAGTTTGTTTAAAAACTTTCCTTGGTACATTGGGAATCAAAGAGTGGACGGTTCGGTATTGGTTAGGAGAAAGAAGTTATGCTCCTAGCAACATATCTGCAACAGAAAATGAATCGCAACCAAAAGTAAACAAAAAAGAAATGGTTAAGAAATATTTAACTGCACTGCCGAAACTGCCATCACACTATTGCAGGCAATCAACTTCTAAGCTATATTTAGAACCTGTAATACAGTCAAAAGCTCAATTGTATCGACTTTTCTCTGATTATTCACAATCAAGAAATGAACCTCGAGTTTCAAGAAAGCTGTTTGAAAGCATATTATTTGAAGAAAATATTGGCATTTTTTCACCTAAAAAAGATGCTTGTGACGTTTGCTGCGCTCATAATTCAGGTAATATATCGGACGAACAGTTTAAAAAACATATAGAACTGAAAAATACCGCAAGAGCTGAAAAAAAAGAGACACAGAAGCAGCACAAATAGGAATTATACATGCATTAACGGCAGATCTTCAGGCTGTAAAACTATGTCCTGTTCTGAATGCGAGCGCACTTTATTTCAAAACCAAACTTGCTGTACACAATTTTTCAATCTACAATCTGGGAAATAATGGTGTAACATGTTACTGGTTTGACGAGACAGTCTGTGATTTGAAATCTACGACATACGCATCATTTTTCGAAGATTATGTAACTAAGTTACTTAATGATAGTCCAAAAGATGTGATAATTTATACAGATGGTTGTACTGCGCAAAATAGGAACAATATTGTGTCAAATACGTTGCTGAGATTAGCTATGGTAAAGAACATATTCATTACACAGAAATATTTGGAAAAAGGGCACACCCAAATGGAAGTCGACTCTGTTCACTCAGTAATTGAGAGGAAATTGAAAAATCGGGAAATCTTTTTACCCTCACAATATGTCACCATCACTAAAGAAGCTAGAACCAAGCCTTGTCCTTACGAAGTAATTACACCAGACCACACATTTTTCAAAGATTTCAGCAACAAGGATTACCATATCTATGAATCAATTCGACCTGGTCGTGGGGCGGGTGATCACTGCGTTGTTGATATAAGAGCACTAAGGTATAATCCAAACGGTACAATAGACTTTAAGCTTAACTTTACGGATGAATTTTTACCTCTGCCTAGAAGACCAAAAAAACTGACATCTGTGATCGACGTGGTTCCTGCACTTTACCAAACGAGGCAGGCAATTACAAAAACAAAGTTTGATCATTTACAAGAATTGAAGAGTGTAATTCCAAAAGATTGCCATGCCTTTTTTGATAATTTACCATACAAATAAAAAGAGCTGGATTTACTATTATAGATCTCATTATGCTTAAGCTAAAACCAAGTGGTTATTTTTATTTAGGTTGACACTTTTATTTTTTTCGAATTACCAAAGTGGTTATATTTTGTTTAATGTTTGTTTGAATTAAGAACTATGATTTTATTTTTAGTGTTGTGATTTAATGGAAAACTAAAGAGACTAACATTTTGTTTCGACATTGAATTATAATAAGTTAATGTTTTGTTCGAGATATAGAAGTGATTAAATTTCTTTGAGCTACCTACCATAGTGGCAATTTATGTTTGAGTTAAAAGTTTCTTTTTTGTTGTTTTCTGTTAAAAGCAATGATTACTAATTAATGATTACTAATTGTATTGCTCTATAAAAATTTGGAAGAATTAAAAAATTTGGAATAAATGATTATAAACTAATAAAATGTTTAATTTCAAAACCGCTGAACTACCAAAATAGACAATTTTTTTACTTATCCTTGAGCAGCAATAACGCGTATGTGATATATCTCAATCTATAATAAAGATATTTGTAAAATCTTATGACATTCCTATGCAATATCATGCAAAGGAACCACAAACAAGATCAGTCAAAAAAATCTACTCTATTGACCAAGATAATCAATTATTTCTTCCTCCTGTAAAATTGATAAAATACTGATACGCGGTATTGCAAATTGCTCTTACGCGCTATTGCAGTCGCGTCGACGATATGCTTTTGCATATTTTTTGCATATGCAAAAAATTGCTGCATACTTTTTGCTTATGCAGGAATAAAAATGGCCTAAATTCATAATATTTCCAAATTAATAGAAATATCTATAAAGTTTATAAAAAAAAGTGATAAAAATTTAAAAGTTAATTTATTACCTTCAACAGATAATTATGTTAACTAGAAATCGCCAGTGGTCAAAATTCGATCTTTTCACTGTGACATTCGACCTACAATGTGATATTAAATCACTTTCGTTCTCAGATGAGCGTAGAAATAGGTTAAAAAAGAATCCATTTCTATTTTTAGTTTGCCACTCAGTGCTAACCAATGACTTTTCATACAAAAATACCTTGTACTAAGGAAATCTACAGTTTTCGAGATATCTCAATAAGTTTGATGTCTTAATAACGCGAAATTTTTTAATATAGTATCTGTGAAAAATATTACAAAAAAGAAAACTTTCGTATACCGTATAAGAGTCAAAAAATGACTTTTCATACAAAAATACGTTGTACTGAAAAAAGTTACAGTTTTCGAGATATCGTCATAGTTTTAATGTCAAAAGAACGGGAATTTTTCAAAATTTTCTGTTTGTAAGGAATTTTACAATCTCAATATATATTCGCATATGTTACATAAAAAAATGCTTATTGTAGGGTATCCGTAAGAGATAGCAAGAAATGTACATATCAGCAATGTCTAAAATTTTCTCTTACACCGTTTTCTTCCATCTCTTATAGCTTAGCTTTTATTTAAGAAATTCTGTTTTGAACGCTCAAATTTCAGGTCAAAGGTCACAAAAAGTATTCTGTGCACTCCTTCTCCTTACTCTTATTTATATAAAAGAAAAATTACCAAAATCGGTTGAGAAACACGGCAGAAAATGATACTGAACTGTTTTTCCTACGCCTATTTATATATAGATTATATATTCAGAATTATGTTCTAAAATTCATATCACAATATAGTATTATTAAAACTTCTTCTAAGTTGTCGATGGTGAAATTTTAACGCTTTTCAGAAAATATCATTTTGTATGCGGAGAAGCATACTTAAATTTACGAACTTGTTCGCCAGCTATTTTTTCTTTTCTCCAATAAAAAAACATAAAACTAAATATTCTCTTAGTGGTGGTTTCTCGCGCAGTTCTTTCATTATTTAAAACATATCCAAGATAACCAGTAAACTCTAAAAAGTTTTTATTAACAATTTAGACGGGCTGATTTTTTCGCACTCAGATAATCAAAAATATTTTCAACACGTAAAATTTATACAAAAAAACAGTACATTATTAAAAAACAGTACTTTTGCGTACTGTCTTGGGTGCATGTCATAAAACAGTACATTGTCCAAAAAACAGTACTGTACTGTTTAAAAAAGCGCATCTGGTATCCCTATCCTGTACCCTCTGAAAACGTTCATGTTATGATAGAAGTTACGAACATACATTTGCGATTAGATGGACTTGAATAAATTTTGCATATGCATATAATATGCAAATATTTAATTTTTTAATTTGCATATGCACTTAATATATGCACTTAATTTCTCAGAAAGTTTTAAGTCAATAAATAAAAATTCTTGTAATTATAAGCACAAACTTAAGAAGAAAAGACAATGAAAACTATACATGTAAAAACTTTAAACGCGTTTTTCTCGAAAAGTGCTGTTTGAAACCGATGCATTACTTGAAAACAACGAGCCAAGGATCGATACAAAATTTTATGCACTTGTTAAGCAAATGCAATTGGTATTTTTAATCGTTCGATTTTTATTTTAGAGAAAAACTTTTTGAAGTGAAAACTTCTTTAGGCGCGTTGAACGATTTTGGTAGAGGGTAAATCTTTGGTTTGCTTCATCGTGTTTTTCCGAGTAACACTCGTCGTCAATACAGACAGCAAAGATAACAACATATGAAGCTTAGAAAACATAACCTCAGAAATGTTTGCATGTATTTGTGCATAAAAAAAATCAACCTTGTCAAAATCAATCTTGTTCTTAATCGGCCGCAAGCTCACAAGGAAATCACTTGACAACTCCTGAAATTAATGCTTACAATCTGTTTGTTAGTATATAAATACTTAAGTTAGGTTGCAGTAAGATGTTTGCAACCAAAACTTATTATTAATTCGCTTTATATTGGTCTATATATGCTTTTAAAGTTTAGCAATTTCTTCAGTTGTTGTATTTGTCAACATTTTTGAAAAATTTGCTTTTACTCAAACTCATGGTTAGATTTAAAAATGGACCGATCTTCTTCTTTTTCTGCTTTTTTCTGCTGGAACTTCGTTTGCAAACAATAAAAATAATGTATGGATTGAGTGTTTTAACATTTTAATCTTTAAGTGGTGATAAAGGAATATGTTGAAATAATTACATGCATGCTCTTATTTATTACATATCGTCAAACAAAGTTTGACAATTTTCACACTTGTTGTATTTGTCAGTGGCTTTTTATTTTCACCACTGCAGCATTTTATTTTCAGAGTTGTCACCTATCATTGTTTTCAAAGGAAACTTTTCAGTCGTGGTAGGATAGAAAATATCAGGTTGAATAAAATTTGTGTGTCTTGAAATAAATTTGTCTTTTTTGCTGTGTCAAATGGACGATTAAATTTTGACAATTACAAATTTTGACGTTTCACATTTCGGTCGTGATTTAGCGCAAATATTTTATTTAATTTGCATTATATTCAATTTGCGACATATTTAATTCGAGTGCTTGTACTTGCAACTTATTTCGTAAACTTGTAATATTGTAAACTTAAAAAAATAACAAAATAATAAACAAAAAAATAACGAAAGTTCTTGAGTTTGTGTGTGCGTGCGTGTGGGCCAACGATCTCTCGGTGCATCAGCAAGTGGCTTTCGCTTTCTTTGCTGGCGAACGACCTCCAAGTACCACCACCAGCAAGTGCAGTGCAAAATTTGTTGCTAACCAACATCCTCCAAGTGCCATCACCAGCAGCACATGCAAGTGCAGCGCAAATTTACTGATTTTTTTGCTTGACATCGTTCTCCGAGAGTCACCACGAGCAGCAGTAGTAAGTGCAGCACAATTCAATTGACTGGTCAACTCTTCAATATTTCAGAAGCACCATTTCAGCATGTCTCAAGCGCAGAGGCAAATTTCTGCCATTATACTCCGTCGTGAATTAAATAAATTGAAAGCGGAGAATTTGCGCTTCATTTGCTTGTGCTGCTGATGATGGCACTTGGAGGATGTTGGCTAGCAACAAATTTTGCACTGCACTTGCTGGTGGTGGTACTTGGAGGTCGTTCGCCAGCAAAGAAAGCCAATTTAACTTTGCTGCACTTGCTGATGCACGGGGAGATCGTTGGCTCACACACGCACACACAAACTCAAGCATTTTCGTTATTTTTTTGAAGTGAAAACTTCTTTAGGCGCGTTGAACGATTTTGGTAGAGGGTAAATCTTTGGTTTGCGTCATCGTCATTTTGCGAGTAACTCTCGTCATCAATACAGACAGCGAGTAGGTTTTTAAATGACGCTCTTGGGTCTTGATTACCAGGCGCTCAGCAAATGTAGCAAGCAACCGTCAATAAGTTCCTCTGCTGACGCATCGTTCTTTTCCCTCCCTTTGCTCCGCTGCGAAACATTGAATGTTACTGTTTTTTCAATGTATATTTAGAGCTTCTGTAGGTTAAAATGGCGATCCTGGGGGCGATGGATCAATGTAACATGTCTGACTGTCTCAACCTGGCGAGGCCAGCATAATCTTTGTGAAATCGCCTCAAGTCGACTCAAACCTCCACGTGGTGTTTCCTGGGCAACGTCAAAACTGACAACCGTTAGTTTGGCGGCTAATCTGAGCGGCGGGCCTCCCTAGGCTTAAAATAGGTTGTGCGTCGGGTTTGAAGCCCACCCGTAAAAACCCATTTCAATGAAAACACAAAAGAATAGAAGAAAACTGATCCCCAAATCTGATGACGACTACCGCAAACGAAAAACTGATAATGATTTACGGATATGCACCTGGAATGTCCGAACCCTTAATTGGGAAGGTGCCTCTATCCAACTGACTGATGTCTTGGGAAGATACAAAGCTGATATCACTGCTATCCAAGAAATGCGATGGAAGGGACAGGGTTGCATTCGGCATGCACCCTGTGATATCTACTACAGCGGCCATGCGGAGAAGCACGAGTTTGGATGCGGATTTGTAGTTGGCAAGAGACTATGGCCCCACGTCCTGCGATTCACACCTGTGAACGAACGACTTGCCATAATCCGCATCAAGGTTAGATTTTTCAATATAAGCCTAATATGTGCGCACGCTCCGACAGAAGACAAGGACGATGAGATCAAGGAAATTTTCTACGAGCGCCTTGAAAATGCTTACGAGCGCTGCCCCCGCCACGACGTTAAAATCGTGCTTGGTGACTTCAACGCTAAGGTGGGCAAGGAAAATATTTTTGGTCCATCAGTCGGAAAGTTCAGCCTCCACGACAACACCTCCGATAACGGAATGAAGCTGATTGACTTCGCCGCAGCACGAAACATGGTCGTAAGTAGCACTAGATTCAAGCATCTCAATATTCATAAAGCCACCTGGATGTCCCCTGATCAAAAAACAAAAAATCAAATTGATCACGTTTTGATCGACGGAAGGCACTCTTCCAGTGTATTGGATGTACGCACGATCCGTGGTGCAAACATTGACTCGGATCACTATCTTGTTGCAGCCAAGATCCGTACACGTCTGTGCGCAGCTAAGAATACACGCAACCCTACACAGAGAAAGCTAGACGTCGACAAGCTGCAATCGAAACAGACAGCCGATGCTTTCGCCACTCGACTCTCACTCCTGCTTCAAAGCACTCCTCCAATCGATGATATATGCGCGCAGTGGACACACATTTCCAACTCCATGCGTGCGGCTGCTGAAGAGGTGATTGGCTACCAACGCCCTCGCCGAAACCAGTATTACGACCAGGAGTGTCGCGACGCCACTGCAGAGAAAGACGCCGCATACAAAGCCACCCTGCAGTCGGTTGTAACGCGCGCTGCTAAGGAGCGATACAAAGAAAAGAGGAGGGAAGAGAGACATATTTTCAGGCGGAAAAAAAGAGAGGCAGAAAAGCGCGAGCAGGAGAAGATTGAGATGTATGGTGACAGGAATGAGGCCCGAAAATTTTTCGAAAAAATAAGACGCCTTGCCGATGGTTTTAAAACCGGGGCCTCTTCCTGCAAGGATGAAAACGGGAATCTAGTGACAGATGTCCAGAGTACACTGACGTTATGGAGGGAACACTTCTCTAAACTTCTAAATGGCGACGCTGACAACAATCCCGCCAATAGAGATGATATTCCGTGGATGACAGCGTCGAGGTTCCGCTGCCCGACTATGATGAAGTTCTGACAGCTATAGCTCGGCTTAAAAATAACAAAGCCGCGGGAGCTGATGGCTTACCTGCTGAGCTGTTTAAGAACGGAGGCGAAGCTCTACTTAAATGCATTCACGAGCTTCTATGCAGAATATGGTCGGAAGAATGCATTCCGAACGATTGGAATCTCAGTGTGCTCTGCCCAATCCACAAGAAAGGCGATCCCACTATCTGTGCCAATTACCGTGGGATAAGCCTTCTTAATATCGCATATAAGGTCCTGTCGAGCGTTTTATGTGAAAGATTGAAGCCCATTGTAAACGAACTGATCGGACCTTATCAGTGTGGCTTCAGACCTGGAAAGTCCACCATCGACCAGATTTTCACGCTACGACAAATCTTGGAGAAGACTCAAGAAAAACAAGTCGACACCCACCATCTTTTTGTCGACTACAAAGCCGCCTTCGACAGCCCAATAAGGAAGCACCTGTACTCCACCATGTCTGAATTTGGTATTCCTGCAAAACTAATACGACTTTGCAGGATGACACTGAGCAACATCAGCAGCGCAGTTAAAATCGGGAAGGACCTCTCCCCACCATTTATTACCAAACGAGGTTTCAGACAAGGTGATTCCTTATCGTGCGACTTTTTCAACCTAATTATGGAAAAGATCATCCGAGCTGCTAATCTGAGACGTAGTGGCACAATATTCTACAAGAGTGTTATGCTGCTTGCGTATGCTGATGACATAGATATCATTGGCCATAATACGCGCGAAGTCAGTGCAGCATTTTCCAGATTAGAAAGAGAGTCAAGTCGAATGGGTCTGTCAGTGAATGCAGATAAGACGAAATACTTGGTGTCAACAAACAAACAGTCCCAGCGTCTTGGAACCCACGTTACCGTTGACAATACCTCATTCGAGGTTGTGAAGAACTTCGTTTATCTGGGATCCAGCATTAATTCAACCAACGACATCAGCATTGAGATCAAACGAAGAATAACTCTTGCCAACAGGTGTTACTTTGGGCTCAGTAGGCAATTGAGAAGCAGAGCCCTCTCTCGACGAACGAAAATCACGCTCTATAAATCGCTCATCATGCCCGTCCTACTTTACGCATCACAAACCTGGACGCTGAGCAGTTTAGATGAAAAGACTTTAGGAGCATTCGAGAGAAAGATTCTTCGTTAGATCTACGGACCAATCTGCGTCAATGGCGAGTACCGAATACGGTGGAATGATGAACTGTATGAGCTGTACGCTGACATCGACATAGTCAAGCGCATTAAAATCGAGCGGCTTCGCTGGCTTGGTCATGTTCAGCGCATGAAAGACGATGCTCCAGTGAAGAAAACATTCGATTCGGTACCCAGCGGCGGTCAACGCAGAAGAGGACGACCGCATCTTCGTTGGAAAGACCAAGTAGAGGACAACCTGACGAAGCTTGGAATTTCCAACTGGCGCCAGCAAGCGAAAGACAGAAATGGCTGGCGCAAATTCTTAGATGAGGCCAAGACCGACATACGGTTGTAGCGCCAACTAAGTAAGTAAGTAAGTAGGTTAAAATAAAATAAATTTAAAATTTTTGATATTTGGTTTTTGTTTGACTGGCTGTCCCTTTTGATGCCACCACTCATAGTACAACTAGACAAGGTAGTGTTAAGGCTGAATGTGTTCTCTTTCTTAGTGACCATAACTGTCAAACTCAGCCATTTTGGCCAATTGGTTTTATGGGCGTAGGGAAAAGGAGAGTGGCACCTCCCATACAATCAAAATTTGTGCTATCAAATAGTTTTGGAGTTATATGTCGCACAGTTTTGGAATTCGGTATTTGACCTCCATGTAGACATCCAGTTTAATTGATTACATTCTATTAGCGGTGATGAAGAGGGAGTGGCACTTCCTATACAACCCAAATTTGTTATATCGAATAGCTTTGTGGATATACAGTATATCAAATAATTATTAACACCCTCAAACAATTTTTGATTCATCAAAAATTTTTGTTGACAAATAAATACACTGGTGGTTAAAACATAAATAAACAAGTTCTTTATTTAATCAAAAAATATGACCAGAATTATTTCAAAGTTTATGTACTTCTTAATTTTTAAAAATATTAATTTTTATAAAACATAGAAGAAAAAAATACCAAACAATTATTCACACCCCTCTTTTAATATTTGGTATGACCGCCTTTAGCGGCAATTACTGCTGCGCACCTTCTCGGCATGGACTCTACTAATGCTTTAGTAACACTTGGACTAATATTTTCCCATTCCTTTTTGATAATATCCTTTAAATTTAAAATATTTGAAGGATTCGCCTTGGCAACCCGATTTTTAACAATAGACCATAGGTGCTCGATAGGGTTTAGGTTGGGCGATTGTGCCGGCCAGTTCAAAACCCGAATGTTGTTGTCTTTAAACCATTTAGAGACAATCTTGGCCGTATGCTTCGGATCTCCATCCTGCTGGAAAATATAATCCGATTCGAGCGCAAGCAAACGTGCGGTTGGTTTAAGTTTAGTGTGCAATATCCTTAGATATTTTTCTTTATTCATAATCCCATCAATAAATTCCATTTCTCCACATCCATTCCAAGCCATACTACCCCATATCATGACTTTTCCTAAGAGGAACAAAAATCTTAACAACATGTCTATTTTCACAAGTTAAAAGAAACAATGTACCTCCACCATGCTTGACGGTAGGTCGCAAGCACCTCCACCATGCTTGAATGTACCTCCACCATGCTTGACGGTAGGTCGCAAGCACTCCTTATAACGTTCACCTGGCCTCCTCCAAACTCTAATCAGTCCATCTGACCCAAAGAGCACAATTTTTGTCTCATCCGACCAAATTACACGCTTCCAATCATCGAGTGACCAGTTCAATTTTTGTTGAGCCCATTGTAGCCTGCGCTTTTGGTTTCTATTCGAATTTAGTGTGCAATATCCTTAGATATTTTTCTTTATTCATAATCCCGTCAATAAATTCCATTTCTCCACATCCATTCCAAGCCATACTACCCCATATCATGACTTTTCCTAAGAGGAACAAAAATCTTAACAACATGTCTATTTTCACAAGTTAAAAGAAACAATGTACCTCCACCATGCTTGACGGTAGGTCGCAAGCACCTCCACCATGCTTGAATGTACCTCCACCATGCTTGACGGTAGGTCGCAAGCACTCCTTCTTATAACGTTCACCTGGCCTCCTCCAAACTCTAATCAGTCCATCTGACCCAAAGAGCACAATTTTTGTCTCATCCGACCAAATTACACGCTTCCAATCATCGAGTGACCAGTTCAATTTTTGTTGAGCCCATTGTAGCCTGCGCTTTTGGTTTCTATTCGAAATTAAAGGCTTTCTTACTGCAATTTTTCCATCAAATCCAGCAGCTTTAATTCGGTTTCGTACAGTTTCATTTGAAATCTTAACTTTAAAACTATTTTCTATATCCGCAGCTATTTTTGGAGCTGATAAACGTTGGTTCTTTTTTACTTCTCTTATTATGTGTGCATCAATTCGGGCGGTGGTCTTTTTTTTCCGTCCTCTTCCACTTATATTTTCAATTTTTTTGGTTTTTTTAAACTTTTTTATTATTGATGCAACAGTATTTTTACTTATTTGAAGATTTTTACTTATTTTTTTGTATCCATCGCCTTTTTTGTGTAACTCCACAATTTTTTCTCGAATACCGATAGATAATTCGCCTTTCTTTTTCATCTTGACCACTTTGCATACAAAAATCAACTAAAGTTATCGTAAGTACACATAATAATTTGTTGCAGCTTTAAAATCAAGGTCATGTTCGAAAACAATAACAAAAACCGTTACTTAAATACAGGGGTGTGAATAATTGTTTGGGTTTTAATTAGTAGTTTTCCAAAAAAGTAATGAAACTTAAAAAAATTACCAGGTATTTTAGACAAATTTAGGTACATATTTAAAAATCATATTATGAAGAGTATTACATAAAGTTTTTGCCACGCTGTGATGCCATTTAAAAAAAAAAAATGACAAATTTTAAAAACTTAAGTAGGGTGTTAGTAATTTTTTGATATACTGTAGGTCGCACAGTCTCAGAATTCAGTATTTGACCTCAATTTAGACATGCTGTTTAACTGATAACATTTTATGGGCGTTTGAATAGGGAGAGTGGCAGCAACGCGCCGGGTTTCAGCTAGTTTTATGTATATAGATATCAAAACAGTGGGCGCAAAAGTGGGCGTGGTCAATTTTTCTTTCAGTAAACACTTAAGTTGGGTTACTACGAACATTTGAAAAAAAAATTATCCAAATCGGTCCAGCCGTTTTCCGATTTTAGATAAATCGAAAAAAGTGGGCGCAAAAGTGGGCGTGGTCAATTTTTCTTTCCGACAAAACTTCAATTGGATTACTACGAACATTTGAAAAAAAAATTATCCAAATCGGTCCAGCCGTTTTCCGATTTTAGATAAATCAAAAAAGTGGGCGTGGTCAATTTTTCTTTCCTTAAAAACCTAACTTGGACTAAAACGAACATTTAAAAAAAAATTATCCAAATCGGTCCAGCCGTTCTGAAGTGATGCGATTTCAACCAAACGTACACTTCTTTTTATATATATAGATTAAGTGGCAAAACTTCCTGTTCGCATACTCCTCCTAGACGGCTTGCCCGATTTCAATGAAATTTTCAGGGGTGATTGGGGTCTGTGTGGAGGGTGCACATAAGAAATTGCATGTATGTATCTTTGCACGTTTTGTGCCACACCCCCTTTTGTCGCCCACAAATCAATAAAAATGCTGTATTTAAGACGGTTTTGGTCGTATTAAATAAAAATTTGGTAAATAAGTTCGTATGATAACTATAATTAACTTTGAAAAAAATGGGCGTGGTCATACTTCATCTACGCCTACTTTTAAGAAAATATCAAAATACTTGGAAACCATTGGTCCGATTGAGCTCAAATTTTGTAAGTACGCTTTGCTTTGAGTACGAGATGGTTTAAGGGGAAATGCCACACCCCCTTTTACCTCCCACATATAAATAAAAAATTGTTATCGAATAGCTTTAGAGTTATGGGTCGCACGGCTTAGAAATTCGGTATTCGATCACAATTTAGACGTACCGTTTCTGTGATGAAATTTTATGGGAGTGGACAAGGGGGAGGGGCACCTCCCAAACAACCCAAATTTGTGATATCGAATAGCTTTGAAGTTATAGGAATTCATCTTTGGAATTCAGTTTTTGACCTCAATTTACACATGCAGTTTCAATGGTTTTATTTTATGGGCGTTGGACAGGGAGGCGAGACATCTCCCTTACAACCCAAATTTGCGATATCGTATTGCTTTGAAGTTATAGGTTGACAGCGTAAGAATTCGGTATTCGACCTAAATTTATGCATGCATTTTCAATACTTACATTTTGTCGTCGTAGGGCAAAGGGGAGTGGCACTTCCCATACAACCCAACTTTGTGCTATCAAATAGTTTTAGAGTTATAAGTCGTACAACGCCGAAATTCAGTATTCGACCTCAATATACACATGCAGTGTCATTGATTCAATGTATGTTCATTGGTAAGAGGGGCGTGGCACCTCCCATTTAACGTAAATTTGCGATATTGAATATCAGCGTCAGAATTCAGTATTCGGCCCCAATTTATACATGCAGTTTCATTAATTACATTTTATGGGCGTACGACAAGGGGCGTGAAACCTCCTATTTAACCCAATTTAGAGATATCAAATAGCATTGGAGTTACGGTCTCACAGCTTTGGAATTCAGTATTGGACCTCAATGTACACATGCAGTACAAAATTTACGCTTGCAGATTTACTGATAAAATTTTTTAGAGTTTGTCGGGGGGCATGACACCTCCAATTTAACCCAAATTTGCGATATCGAATAGATTTGGAGTTATAGGTAACTCAGCCTCAAAATTCAGTATTCGACCTCAATGTACTCATGCAGTTTCATTGCTAAAATTTTATGGGCGTAGGGAAAAGGAGAGTGGCACCTCCCATGCAATCAAAATTTGTGCTATCGAATAGTTTTGGAGTTATATGTCGCACAGTTTTGGAATTCGGTATTCGACCTCCATGTAGACATCCAGTTTAATTGATTACATTCTATTAGCGGTGATGAAGAGGGAGTGGCACTTCCTATACAACCCAAATTTGTTATATCGAATAGCTTTGTGGATATAGGTCGCACAGTCTCAGAATTCAGTATTTGACCTCAATTTAGACATGCTGTTTAACTGATAACATTTTATGGGCGTTTGAATAGGGAGAGTGGCAGCAACGCGCCGGGTTTCAGCTAGTTTTGTATAAATGGCTAAAACTATTTACTTTTAACTAAATGTACTACCATATCAAAAATATATACATATAATTCATATCATTTATTTAAATTATTTCATTATTGAATTAATATAAAAATGTATATCTTATTTATATCTTTATATATAATAACACAATATACATGCACACTATATATAGATTGTGTTGTGTATTAAAATAAGAATATATAAGAAATAGACATAGTATATAAATTATATACAATTAAATATAATAAATGTACGTAGACAGCTTAACCGCCTAGTGTTGTAAATTGAAAACGCAAACCAACGACAAGCAAGACAGGAAGCAATAGATTTTCGTATAGAAAAAGTGTTGCTTCTCGTGTCTTACTTGTAGTTTGTTTGCGTTTTCGATTTACAACATTAGGCGGTAAGAAATAGAACGCTTGTGATAAGCAGACTGTAGTTATTCAATTACAACTGTAAATATAAATTTATTTTGCAGTTTTTTGTATAAATGTTTATATGTACACATATATATATAAAGTGTTTTAAAAATACTTCAATTGTCATATGCCGACTGTAGCTACAAAAAATTAAAGCCTCTTTTAATGTCTCCCTCCACTTGAGATCTTGCTAGCAGGCAAACAGAAAAAATAGCAAGCAAAGTGCTGTATATTTTCCGCCGCCAATTCGGTTCATCCCCTCTAGCGCTGCGCAACCGCTGGGATCTTGTCATTCTCTTTGCGTTGTTGTTGGCGATTTGCTTGGTAGTTATTGTTGGACAGTAAGCTTTAATTTTTTATAGATGTGAACTTGTAGCTACAGTCAGCATATGACATCGAACTATTTTAGAAAACAGTTTATACGTATGAATTAAGGAGTATATATAATACTGGTAAAAGTATTTGTTTTTAGTACATTTTACCGTATCGGAAATACATATATATATATATATATATATGTATTTCCGATACTCTTTAAATTTCCTCAATGAGCTAAATTGTTCATATATATGAACTATATACATATATATATATATATAATCAATTAATATATATGTATATATGTATATCAATGAGCTAAATTGTTCATATATATGAACTATATATATATATATATATATATATATATATATATATATATATATATATATATATATATATATATATATATATATTAGGGCGGGTCAATTTGTATGGACGAATTTTTTGGAGGTCTGGCTCAGCGAAATTCGTAAAATACATGTAATTTCAAGACTTTTTCTCCACTACAGCATATACAAATTCTGAAAAAAAGCTGTGCGGACTTTCGTAAATAGATATGAATATGAAATATAAAATATGAATGTATGAATGTATGTATATGAATCTATTTTCGAAAGTCCGCACAGCTTTTTTTCAGAATTTGTATATGCTGTAGTGGAGAAAAAGTCTTGAAATTACATGTATTTTACGAATTTCGCTGAGCCAAAAATTTGACCCGCCCTAATATATATGTATATAGTTCATATATATGAACAATTTAGCTCATTGAGGAAATTTAAAGAGTATTTATGTATATTTATATAATAACAATTACGAAATAAACCGGCAAAATAAATTAATATTTTCAGTAGTATTTGGATAACTAATACTACGTTCATACTACGGCATAAATTACTTAATTTGTCATAAATTACTTCACTTAAATCAACTGCGTTCAAACTAGCTGTTCGTAATTTGTTTTGACAGTTCGTTGGCAACTCATATATTTGCTTATTTTGTGGCAAAAGTAAGTAAAGCAAAGAAAGTAAAAAAGCCATCGCAAGGCATTAACGTGAATTTAAACAGTTTTTGTTTTATTAAGCATGTCCGACCAGGAAAAAGTGATAAGTTTCCACTATTTTTAATTTTAAATATATATACTGTCCCACTATGTACTTAAAATTTAAAAAAACAAATAAAACGTTCCATAGTTGCTTTTTAATTTTAAAAATTCTATACTGTAACATGCTGGTTATTTTATTGTCTTTCCAACGAGATAAATATAATTAATGTTGGACGAAATGGGAGCACTTTATATGACAGCAGAATTATATATGGAAATCATTGTTTTAGCAGTTCTAAGCAGTTTTCTTAGCAGTTTAAGGTTTCTAATACTGAATCCAGGCATATCCTGCACGTACTCTTTTAATTTTTCCGGTTGTGACAAATCAATAACCGTTGATGCAGAACGACACTCTTTGGTTAGTCCCAGCTGGCCAGCATCAAAGACACCCCCTAGCTGAGGCCACAACGTCGAAAATTCTTCAACATTCAAACAGCTTGGTTCGGCTAACGATTTGCGCTAGTCAGAGCAATACATGCTCATCGCACAGCTGGTGAATGAATTGGAATTTGGGAATACGAATACCAATTTTTCTAGTACTTGGATTGAGGAAACTAATGCTTAAGTTCTGTGAACGTTCGATAACTATCGTTCTGGATCCCGGCAGCAAACGTTTCAACAACGCATCGTTTATATGCTCAGCTTTACCAAAGCAACGAAGAGCAGCCAAGTCTTTCACACAAATTGCCACTGGTTTATGGCAGTCTTGTCCTTTGATTTCATACAACTTTTGTATGGCCTTCTCATTGTTGGCATTGCAGGCTAGACCATAAACAGTGTCGGTTGGTAGAGCTATAACTTCGTCCGATTGTAAGCATCTTCGTGCTTGATTACAGCATTTGTAAAATGTTGTCATAGGTTCATCAGCAGCGCGATTTTGCATGTGCATAAAATAAGCTTGTTTGAGAGCACAAGCCGGACAATAAGCATCAGTTGAATCTACGTTCTCCCAAGCAGCTGCACCGCCCATTACATGATTCACTTCCTAAAACATTGCAGAAATCTTAATAATAGTTCGTCTCAAATACTTAGAGCACTACTCACCTTTAGCCGTGGAAAGGTACGCGTTGAAATGTTTTAATTGATGTTGCAAATGTAAGGACATGTATTGCATGAAAAGCGATGTCCGGTAGTGTCTTCCTCTACCATTACAATATTACCGCAAGTCGGACAGAACAACAATAAGGCTATTCACAGTTTGAATACGCTGGTCTGCTATTTGTACGATTTGCTATTTGTACGCCAATTTACGAAAGCGTATTTTTCTTTGTTGTTGTTTTGCATACAAATGCAAATACGGGGGCACGCGTAAATTAAATTAGCCCTTGGACGTGTTTGTTGCACCTCGTATTTTTATGTTCTGTCTACAGCACCATAATCACATACATCACAGGGTTGCATTTTTTTTAATACGACAGTCACATGGCGAGGTGCTCACAGTTTGAACAATAACAAATGCTATAAATACGATTTGTTGAATGTACGCTTAAACAGTGAATAGTCTAATTGTGAACTTTGAGTTTTGGTTATTTACAAAAATGACAGCTTGTGATGCGATTTTTTCGATTATTTATCGAAAAAACTAGTGCTGACACCGATTGCATATTAATTTAAGTGGTAATTTATGATAAATTACTTAATTTCGAAGTAATTTCATTGACAGTTTTATAAATTACTTAATTTGGTCATGATTTATGCATAAATTAAGAATGAGCCGTAAATTACGATAGTGAGAACATGGTATAAAGTCTGCTTATCCTAAGCATTCTATTTTTTAAACTGTTTAGCATCAATTTCTTATATGAATTAAATATAATTTATACGCTGTATATATTTCTTAATTTTAGAATATTCTATTTTTAATACACAACGCAATATAGATATGGTGAACATGTATATTGCAATAGTGTTATGATATAAATAGATATATATAAGATTTAATTTTTTATATTAATTCAATAATGAAGTACTTTAAATAAATGACTTTGATTATATGTATTTTTGATATGGTAGCACTTTTGCTTAAAAGAAATAGTTTCAGTAAAATATAAAAAAATTTAATATATTGCTATAAGCTCTTATGATTATAATATGATTCTAATTTCATATGCCGACTGTAGCTATACAATTAGAATTCACAACGTCTACAAAAAATTTGCAGCTAACTGCGCCAACAACAATTACCAAGGAAATCTACAAACAAGGATGCACAGAGAAGAACAAGATCATAGCGGAACTTTTAGAACTTTTTGATTTTCATCCTACGTGTAGGACGGGCTGCAGTATCAGCTTTCGCACATCCTACATGTCCGTCCGACCTGTCAAATCCATCCTACATGTAGGATAGTCCGAAACCCCTATTAGCATGAAAATTCTTATATAGCAGTAAGGCGGTCCGTGGCAGGACAACGTCTTCCAGGGAATACTAAGATTTTATATATAGGTTTTCGCTTCGGTCAGCAGTCCCCTACTGCTATACTTTTTATAACCTTGTAGTGTTATCTTATTATTACATTTTAATATTGTTTCAATTGTATGTAAAACACTTTGTTTTAAAACCACTTAGTTTTTAAGTTCTTTTTGTATTTTTTAGAATTAAGTTTTCATATTTTAAATGTATAAAAATATTTCAAAATTTTTCAGTATCTAATAAATTATTCAATCATACGTATAAATTTTTATTATATTTCTCGTGGAAATATTTAATTTCCACAATTGGCGATCCTGTCGAAACCGGACCAACGATACCAACGAGCTCATCAATACTCAAGCAGAGCAACCCCGCGCTCTAAGCCACTGAAGTAGAGCAACCCCGCGACACGCTCATAAGTTCTCGCGCTCAGTCTCTACGCGCCACAGCAACAACAACAATTGCGTCAACAACTAAAAGTGCAGCTACAGCAACATCTACATCATCACAACCAACCCGCAAAAACCTGTGCGCAAGGCACCGCTACCACCAAAACCGCCACCGCACCAACAACAACAACATCACAGCCTGCAGTCGTGAGCAACTTACTCACTGCAGAGCTACAACAGCGAACCCACCTCACCACAACGAAGCAAATAGCAGCAGCGTATCTCGACGCCAGCAACAACGCCGACATCGACAACAACTTCGGCAGAAATAGCGACGTCAACGTCAACAGCAACGCCAACGTTGACAGAGACGCCAACGTCGAAAGAGACGCCAACGTCGAAATAGACGCCAACGTCGAAAGAAACGCTAACGTCAGCAGAGAAGTCAACGTCAACAGCAACGCCAACGTTGACAGCGACGCCAACACAGGCAGCGACGCCAACGCAAGCAGCGACACCAACACAGGCAGCGACGCCAACGCAAGCAGCGACGCCAACACAAGCAGCGACGCCGACGCAAACAGCAACGCCGACGCAGGCAGCAACGCCAACGCAGTCAGCAACGTCGAAACAAACAGCGACGCCAACGCAAGCAGCGACGCCAACACAGACAGCGACGCCAACGCAAGCAGCGACGCCAACACAGGCAGCGACGCCAACGCAAGCAGCGACGCCAACACAAGCAGCGACGCCGACGCAAGCAGCAACGCCGACGCAGGCAGCAACGCCGACGCAGGCAGCAACGCCGACGCAGGCAGCAACGCCGACGCAGGCAGCAACGCCGACGCAGGCAGCAACGCCGACGCAGGCAGCAACGCCGACGCAGGCAGCAACGCCGACGCAGGCAGCGACGCCGACGCAGGCAACAACGCCGACGCAGGCAGCAACGCCAAGACAGGCAACGACGCCGACGCAGACAGCGACGCTGAAGTAAGCAGCGCCACCGACGCAAGCAGCGACGCCAAAGCAAGCAGTGACGCCAGAAACAAGCAGCGACGTCAGTAAATCAGCGACTAAGGATTGGTATTTATTTATATACACTACACAATTAGCTTTTTAGCGGATGTAAAACGATAAGCCGGCGCTTATCGTTTCACAACCGTAGGCACTACACTGCACGCTAGGCACACTTCAATTTTATTAATATTATTTTAAGAAATTTATTTGTAATAAAGCTAGTATTCTTTAAAACAATACAATGCAACGTACTCCTACTCGGTTATCCACCTCAGGAGACGGAGATAACCATTTAATTAATTTTGAGCCTCCTTTATTGAACCCTTTCGATGATTCATCATCTAACATTGAAGTTCATGCAACGTCAGTCAAACTCCCACAGTTCTGGACTGATAGTCCTGATGCATGGTTTATTCATGCAGAATTCCAATTTCGATCTAAAGGGATTACCACTGACCAAACAAAGTATGAATATCTTGTGACTGCACTTCCACAAGAAGTCATAGTTACGGTATTAGATTTCATACAACAACCACCTTCAACCAACTTGTATGAAGGTTTGAAGAAAGTTCTGATAAATAGACATACTTTAAGTGAGAACAAACGGTTCGATAAGATGCTATCTGACACTGAGATGGGTGACCAAAAACCATCTCAATTTTACAGATCCTTGCTTCTTTTAGCTGGTTCAACAGTCAACAAAGACTTAGTCTATAAGCTTTGGTTACGTAAACTACCTAAAAGTCTGAACATTGCTTTGACAGGATCTGGTCATAAGGAATTAGATGAGTTGTTATTACTCGCTGATAACTTGTGGGAGGTATTAGCAGAATCTGAGGTATCTGCAATCAAGAATAACTTTAATGTATCGAAACACATCTCTAATTCTAATGAGATAGCAAATATTACTAAACATTTTGCAGAACAAGCATCTAAAATTTTTGAATGTTTTCAAAAACTCTCGCTTGATGTTGATGAACTTAAGAATCAACGTTTCAGTCGTCCAATTTCCAGAAGATTTAGTTCCAGAGGAACTTCAAGACGTCGATCGTCTTATAGGTCCTCTTCAGGTCAACGACCTTCCAATTGGGTATGTAAGTACCATTTCAGATTCGGTAAAAACGCACGTAAATGTGAGCAACCATGTGCATTTGTTCAAAACGACAACTTTTCACCACACAACATAACACAACACAATTCAACAAACTAAAAGACTCTGTTGTCGCGACGACTGATAATAGACCCGTCATACATACACGTCGTCTTTTTGTATTTGACCCCTCTAGTAAATTAAATTTTCTTATTGACAGTGGAGCAGAGGTATCAGTTCTACCTTCCTCAAAATTCAAAATTTCAAACAAAAAATCAGATTTGGTATTACAAGCTGCTAATGGCACAGCAATCTCTACATTTGGAAAAAAATTATTGACACTTAATTTAAATTTACGACGTGAATTACCATTTCCATTTATTATAGCTGACATCTCCAAACCTATTATAGGTGCAGATTTCTTGACAAAATATGGCCTTCTTATTGACCTTAAACACAAACGTCTCATTGACCCTTTAACTAATTTATCTGTCAATACAATTTCAGCATTTTCTGAAACATCTTTACCTAAATTATTTACTATAGATAACAAGTATACACAATTACTCAAAAAATTTCCTTCTTTAATAACAGAACCCGATTACACAGCACCAATTAAACATCACACTGTACATCACATTGTCACTGAAGGACAATTACCTTACACAAGACCACGACGTCTAGACTTGCCAAAGTTAAAAGTAGCTAAACAAGAATTTCAGTTCTTAGTTACTTCTGGTATTTGTAGACCGTCAAATTCTCAAACATCCTCTCCATTACACCTAGTACCTAAACGCGAGCCCAATGATTGGAGACCATGTGGCGACTACAGAAGACTTAACACAATTACAGTACCTGACCGATATCCATTACCACACATACATGATTTTTCTTTAAATTTACACAATACATGCATTTACTCAAAACTCGATTTAGTCAGAGCATATCATCAAATACCAATGGCACCTAACGACATACACAAGACAGCAATCACTACACCTTTTGGGATGTTCGAGTTCCTCCGTATGCCATTTGGCTTGAGGAACTCAGCCCAGACATTCCAGAGGTTCATTAATGAAGTGCTACATGGACTAGATTTTATTTTCGTATACTTAGATGACATCTTGATTGCTAGTGAGACAGAAACACAACATTTCGAACATTTAACGCAAGTTTTTAGAAGACTCAATGATTACGGTTTAAACATAAAACCTAACAAATGTGTATTCGGAGTTGATAACATTGACTTTCTTAGCTACAACATATCTAAACACGGAATACGTCCGTCACAAGAACGTGTTAAATGCATTCAAGATTATCCACAACCGGTAACAGTCAAACACATGCAAAAATTTATAGGTATGACAAATTACTACCACAGGTGCATTCCTAAACTCGCACACATGCTTGAATCCATTTATGACATGGTAACAACAGCTTCGAAAACTAAAAGCAAACATTTACAGTGGACAGACGCTACTTCACATGCATTTACAACAATCAAAGACAGTTTTGCCACGCAAACACTTATTAACCATGTTAATAGTAAGGCACAACTGTCGATTGCTGTAGATGCATCCATTACCGCAATAGGTGGCGTTTTACAACAAGAACATAACAACAAACTTGAGCCTATAGCTTTCTTCTCTAAGAAACTTTCACCTGCTGAAACGAAATATAGTACATTTGACAGAGAATTACTTGCGATTTACTTAACTATTAAACATTTTCGACACTTCCTGGAAGGTAACATTTTTACAGTTTTCACAGATCACAAACCTTTAGTTAATGCATTATCTTCTAAAACCGAACGTAGTCCTAGACAAACACGACACCTTGAATACATAGCACAATTCACTAACACAATATTACACATTAAGGGTACAGACAACTCAGTAGCAGATGCACTTTCAAGATGCGAGGTAACAGAAGTTAGAACACCCGACCTTGATCTCAAACAATTACATCAGGAACAAATCATTGACACAGAACTCAAGAGCATAACAGACAAAACAACTTACAAGTTTGAAAGAGTTGATATTCCGTTTTTAAACATAAAAATTTGGTGTGAAAATTCTACAAATAATACAAGACCATACATTCCCCAAACACTACGGAAAAGAGTTTTTGATCAAATACATAACATTTCACATCCAGGAACTAGAGGTACTAGACGACTAATCACACAACGATATTTTTGGCCTAACATGAACACACAAATAAACAAATGGACTCAAGAATGTATTAGATGTCAAAAATCTAAGGTACATAGACACACTAAAACACTACCTCACAAGATAAACATTCCGAGCGGTCGTTTTGAACATATTCATATTGACTTGGTTGGCCCATTACCGATTTCAAATGGTTACCGATATTTGTTTACCATAATTGACAGGAACACACGTTGGCCTGAGGTTTATCCTCTTAAAGATACAAGGGCTAATATTATTGTTGACACGTTCCAAAGAGAGTTTATATCACGCTTTGGGGTTCCTCTGGAAATTACTTCTGATCGAGGACCTCAGTTTACATCAACTACATTCAAAAATTTTATTACCAAATTTGGTTGCAAACACATCAAAACTTCAGCTTATCACCCACAAGCTAATGGGATGATAGAACGTTTCCATCGTCAACTCAAAGCTTCTCTTATAGCGAGCAATAACCAAAACAATTGGTACTCAGAATTACCACTAGTTCTACTAGGGCTAAGATCCACGTTTAAAGAAGATGTTAAAGCATCCCCTGCTGAAATGGTTTATGGTCAAACACTCAGATTGCCAAGTCAGTTAGTCATTCCTAGTGAGCAAAAATTCAGTCCATCAGAAACTTTGTTCAAACTTAAAGATATTGTTGCTAATAATCAAGCACATATTTCACATCATAATCAGAATTTTAAACAATTTGTGCCAGAATCACTCAAAACTTGTGAGTTTGTATTTGTTCGCAATGACACTATTAAAAAACCACTTCAAGAGCCATACGACGGACCATTCAAAGTATTAGAAAAGTCTCCAAAATTTTTTAAAATTCTTAAAAACAAAAATATTATAACGGTTAATATTGATCGAATTAAGCCAGCTTTTGTTAACATTAATGTTTCAAAAACACTTTTTAATGCAAATAAATCAGCTAAGACAGTTCATTTTAATTTATTAGCAAACACGGTAAGACTAATACCGAATTCTTTGGAGGGGGAATAATGTAGTGTTATCTTATTATTACATTTTAATATTGTTTCAATTGTATGTAAAACACTTTGTTTTAAAACCACTTAGTTTTTAAGTTCTTTTTGTATTTTTTAGAATTAAGTTTTCATATTTTAAATGTATAAAAATATTTCAAAATTTTTCAGTATCTAATAAATTATTCAATCATACGTATAAATTTTTATTATATTTCTCGTGGAAATATTTAATTTCCACAACCTAATATATATAACATTTTTAGTTAAAACTCAGTTTTCCAACTAACATTTTAGTAAAATCAACATTTTTCTAAAATCTTCGATTAAAAGCTCAAAAAGCTTCAGCAGAACCTGAATTAATTTTTTTTTTACTGATCAAGCTCCGAAAAATCGTGTCCACCGCATATTTAAGGTGCTTTACTAAACTACGGATTCCTGCAATATTAATTAATATTTGTTATCCTAAAAACAAATTTCGTTAAAAGTTATAACATTATTATTTTAAAAAAATAAATTTCCTAACAGTTTGTTTCTAAGCTTAGATTTTACTTTAAACAAAATAATAGCATATATTTTTTCTAAGCACAAATTAGCCGAATAACAATACACATAATTAAAAATAAATAAAACAAGAAACCAAGGTCGTATTTTCCATACAATGGTATTTTCCTTAAAAAATGCAATTAAAGGTATGAGCGGATTTTACCCTGCGCAGCTTATTAGGGTTATTGTTTTAAACCTGATTAAAACAGTTGGAAGATAATTGAACTGATTTTTGTTAAAAATAATGTTGATAATATTTAAAAGATTGTGCAATTTTCAAAATTTTGTCCTTTGCAGTATTTAAATCCGATCAAAAATAAAACAGTTACAGCGATTTATCTAAAACGCCTTTGCTCGAGATAGACAAAATCGCAAAACTATGATTTATTTCTTTTATTTCTGACGGTCAACGAAATGATGCCAAAACGTGAACAAAATCCTATCGTAACAATTGGCAGACAAAAAATTCTACAGCAGCAACAACAAATCTAGCAAAAAAAAGTAAACACAAGCCATGCTGCAAGCGATTACTTGCTCGATTTTCCACTAGCCAAGTCTCTTTGCTGTATACGACAAATTTCTCATTTTGTTCCTTACGCCGCTGATGCAATATCTTTAGTATTTAAAGTCATTGCACCGGATGTATCAAGTAAAAAGGTAAATTTTTCTGATTTTTGTTAACAAGAATAAGTTTTAACGGAGATTAGTGATGAAGAATCTACTGTTTTCCGCCTTTAAACCGCATCTGGTTTTCATGAGAGTTTACAAAAAATTTTTTTTCCTATTGCTATAATTTGGAAAAAAAATAATTTTCTCAACTTCCATTTCGAATGTAATAACCATGAAACAAAGATATACAGATAGCATACTCCGTGCGCAAAAAATGATATCTTCTGCGCACTACGTCACTCGGGCTTGTCAGCTGTAACACGTGGTGCATACATACAAAAGAAAATGTGAAAAAGCCAAAAGTAAACACAAGCGGCACAATTGCAAGCATTTAAGAAATATTACTTTCCTTTAGTTTAATTTCCAATATTGTGCACTTATAGTACGTGTAAATTATAATTTTCAATTATATTTTATGTAATTAAAATTAGTACTAAAGTTTTAGATGCTTTTGATGAGAATAACAACGATTTTAATTCGGGCCATAAAATGAGTTTACAATTTTTTCAACAAACCAAAAAACAAACGAGAAGAACATAACAAAATTAAAACAAAGAAGAAATGGAAGTGCTGTCAAACACATCAAGCAACGTAGCTATTTTTTTGTGTAGGGAAACAAATGCGAGAAAACACCCCTATTAAATGCAATATGCATTTCTTTTCAATAATAATACTGAAAAATATATTTGCTTAAATTTATTTATAAATATATTTATAATGTCATTAATTTCAATTCAATAAACCAAGTTTCAATAAGAAAATGTCGATATTTCTTCATCGCTATAAATAAATTATCCCCTTTAAATATATTGTGACTACGTTTTTATTTAGCCACTTTGACAAGCTCGAACTACGTCGCAACAAAGATGGCGGACATGCGCAATACTTTATCTGTAATTCTTTTTATCATGTGTAATAACCGTATTTCGTTCTGATCGTAATAGTACACATTTCTGATTCTTGTTAAGAATAAGTTTAGTTATGAAGTTTCCACTGTTTTCCTTTTAAAAACAGCTTCTGGTGTTCATAAGAGTTTGAAACAATTTGTCGAGGCTATTGTTATAATTTGATAAAATATATTTAATTTTCTCGACTTCCTTTACTAATGTATTAATCGTAATTATTTATTTGCAGAAATGTATTCAAACGAGTTGGAAGATCTTTGCGTTCATATATCTGATGTTATTCGCAGTGGTGGCATAAAAATTTTTCCACAAAAATGCACAACAAAACTAAGTTGCCGTTTGAAACTTGAATCTGAGTTTAAAACGTTTGATCAAATTGGAATACCTTACGTAATTATTGTAGAAGATCGATCATTAGAAAATGGTTTCCTTAAGCTTAGGAGTAGGGATACTCTTCTGCAAGAAACTATTCACATATCTGATTTACCAGGTTATATGAATCAAATGTTAAAGTAATGGCTAGTTTCAATGTGTAAATTCAAATATATGTGTATAATCAAACAATGGCCGCATTCAGCGCAGACAACTGTTGTGAACTGTAATGGTAGCGCTACCTTAGTTCACGATGTTTTTCTCTGAATGTGTTGCTACTCTACACGTCAGAAGTTAGATTCAATTTAATTTTTATGTAAATTTAATTCAATTGCAAAGGTTTCTCACTTAAATTTGCTGTGTTCTTTCTGCGTTTATTAATTTAACAGAGTCAATAACAGCATGTGACAGTTAAATAAACGGTTGTGTTCATGTAGCATAGAATTTGTTCGCTCGATTAAAAGGCGTTCGCTACTTTATCAGTTTTAGTTAGCGCTACCAAATTTGTACCATTCAGCGAATTTTTTCACAACAGTTGCCAACTGTTGTCTGCGCTGAATGCGGCCAATATGTCTGCGGTCAAAAGCACTAAGCGCTTAAGTCGACTTAGACAGAAATTAGTTATTGATGTATCTATGAAAATCTGGAGCTTCTAGCAAGACCCTAGCTAAAGTTATGATACAGAAACAAAAGACACTTTCATATAACTTATATGGCGATTGAAAACTTTAAAATGAGATAACTCGATACAGCAATTTTTGACTTAAGCGCTTAGTGCTTTTGACCAAAGATATTATAAGGGATTCAAATAATTTTTAAAGACATTTGGAAAAGGTATCGTTAATAACATTAAATTACACATTGCTTCTTCTCGATCCACAAAACTTAAGTTTATCATACAGGTATGAAAGTGTTTTTTCATGAATGAGTTTATGGAAAAATATGCAGTTACGTGTATTGATATAAGCTATTATATTACAACCAAGTATAAAACTTGAGAGGTGGTAAAATTTTTGCAGCTCATATACATAACGAGTTGCATAATTAAAAGAAATTTGCAATTTCAAACGAGAGTAAACTTGACTCATCCTCTCGTTTGAAGTTGCAAATTTCTTTTAATTATGCAACTCGTTATGTATATGGGCTTCAAAAATGTATCCCACTCTCAAGATTTAGAAATGCAATACTTGGTTGTGATATAACAGCTTATATCACAGAGGTAATAGTGCGTTTTTTATTTTGATATTAAATTCCAATTTTTTATTTTGATATTATATATTTTACAAATTATTTAATATTAAAAACTTTTTAGATAACAAAATTAAATATGAGTTAAGTTTGAGAAAATATTTTGAATTTAATTTTTATGAACATATTTTTGAATAGTAAAAATTGACAACAATCAAAACTAATTTTTTTTATTGTGTTGGCTAGTAAATTAAAATAACTCTTTTTGTTTTATTGTGTTGGGGGAAAAGTTTTTTTGAAGTTTCTGTGTTAAGAAAAGCTGGTTTGAGTCTGTCTATGATTATTGTTACAATAACTATATAGTGTTATCTTTAAAAATTGTGAAGAATTTTGGTGTTTTGTGTAATACTTTAAAAGGCCTATCGTACGGGTTTTGAAGTGTTCGTCGTAAAGAATCATTACGAATAATAACAAATTTGCAACTTTTTGATGTTTGAGGAATATACCCGTGAATAGACTTGTTGTGATAAGATATATCTGATTGATTTTTCACATTTTCTTTAAGTGAAGATAAAGTTTCTGATGAATTGAAAGGTTTGTTGTTTCTTACAACCAGTCGTTGTGGTAATTTCAAATTCTGACCGAAAACCATCTCGGCAGATGACGCTTTAATGTCTTCTTTGACTGTGGATATAAGTATTACAAGATTAGAGGAATTTCTAAGTACCAGTTGTCTTGGTTGTTACTTGCCATGGTTGTTACTTGCCATTAACGAGGCTTTTAACTGTCTGTGGAATCTTTCTAATATTCTAGTTGGCTTGTGGATGGTAAGGAGATGTCGTGATATGATGGCAACCGAGGTTTTTGATAAACTGTTATGAAAAAATAAAACAATGGAAAGACAGTTCAACTGCTTTTGTTTAATGTCAATTAGTGACTGCCTTTATTTTTAAAATAACATAAAACCTAAAAGCTTATAATACATAACATATGAAATCTTAAAGCTAAGCAAATTTGGAGGTATGCGAAAATACACCGCTTAAGGTATCGTATTATTCTGTTCTACTTTTATTGAAAGTATTGCTTGAAACTTTTGAAATATCAAAGCAAAGGTTATTGACTGCAGTCAATCACGCAATTGAATTACAGAATATCATTGCAACAGAAAACCTTTTGCAATGGTTATTGACTTAAGTGAATCACACAATTGAATTACACATTCAGTTGTGTGTCATGCATTTTCACTACACCTCCCCTTTTAAAGAGAAAGCTTTTATAGAGATCGTTGATCAGACGATTTCGATAAAAGCTTTCGTTAATTTTAAAATTTTATTTTTTTTATGTAGCTTATATAATTGAAATAATAATTGATTTAATAGTACAATATCATTGAAACTGTTTTGAAGTATATTTATGGTTGTTACCAAAATGAATTTTATAAACTTATTTAATTTTATATATTCAAAACTAATATATGTGTTATCGTTAAAAATATATATATATATATAAAACGATATAATGATAATTTTTGTGTTTAGGGTTATTAGTATGGCTAATGGTATTTTTTTTTTTTTTTTTTTTGAGAATTTGGCCGACATAACTTATATGTAAATTCTAGTAGTTAAACTCCATTTTTACTAATTAACAATTTATTTTCCACGCCAATTGATTTTCTACATATTCTACAAATATTGGTTTAAATATTATGTATAAAATTTGAGTTAGATTAATTTTAATCTATTATTAATTACTATTATTAAGTTTAATCTAACAGTTTATGAACTGTTTTAACCTTTTGCTGTGTGTCGATTTTGCAATTTCCTAAATGGTCAGTTTTTAGCACTTTATATGGACCTTTAAAAAGACTATCTAGTTTATGGCCGGTTTCGTCTTTTAAGTAAACCATATCGTTTTGTTTAATAATTTGGGGTTTTGCCTTCTTGTCATAATTTTCTTTCATTTTCACTTTTACTCCTTCTAACAGTTCTATTGCTCGTTTTTGGGCTGTTTGTAGTTTAAATTTGAGTTCTGTAACGTAATTATCTATATTGTATATTGGATCTACTTTTCCGTTTAACATAAAGTCATAGGGTGCAACGGATTTCGCGTACACTAACTCAAAGGGTGTGTAGCCATGTGTTGTGGATGGAGTTGTATTGTAGCAATACGTAAAATATTTAAGCCAATGATCCCAATCTAATTTATTTGATGATATATATGACCTTATGTATTCGTTAAAAGTTCTATGAGAGCGCTCTACTGTACCTAAAGTTTGGTGATGATATGAAGTCGATGTTTTGTTTTCTATTTTTAAAAGTTTGCATATTTCATTTAGCACTTGGTTTTTATATTCGGTACCCATATCTGTTAGGATCTGTTGTATGGGTCCATGAACAAGAATGCAATTTTCTACTATAGATTTGGCTACAACGTTAGCTGATTTGTTTGGAATAGCTACTGTTATGAGAAATTTTGTTAAATCGCAAATTAGTGTCAGTGCGTATTCGTTGCCATTGAATGATTTCGGAAGTAGACCTATTGTGTAAATTTGCACGGCATCAAAAGCTCTAGTCGGAGTAGGTGTTTTAATAAGAGGTTCTATATGATTTGCCCTAGATTTATTTTGTTTACATTTTTCACAATTTTTTACTTAAATTTCACGTCTGAAATCATATTTTTCCAAAAGTATTGTCGTTTTAGTTTTGATAGTAATCGGGTGACTCCTGGGTGGCCTCCAAATACAGGGTCATCGTGATACTTTTGTAGTATTTCAATCTTTTGTGTGGGTGAAGTAATTTCAGTGATTTGTGTTATTGCAATAGTTACCTTTTTTAATTTTTTGTTGCCTATCTTTTTGAATTCCTCAACGTCGACGTATTTAAATAATTTATCATTAATCGATATTTTCATATTTAAAATTTGCATTGCCAACTACTGTTTCAAGTTTGGGAAAAAATTGAGCTAATTCAATCTTCCCATAAGCAATGAAATCTTTAGCATTTATTTCACATACCTTCTTTTTTCCATGGAACAAAATTACATTGGAGGAATCATTTAATTTTTCAATATTGTTTAAATTTTTGGTGCACCTTTTTAGTTTAAGTTTTAGGCATGGTAACTTTCTTACTGCGTGTGTTGTTATAGTGGTATAGACTTTTTGTTTTAAAACATTTTCATTTGGGTTAGTATTGGTATGGAGGGGTGTATTTTTAGTTTTTGATCTTGTGACTACTTGGATAATAGCAGAATTTTCTTCTTTAAGTCGATTGATTTGCCCAAAATTAATACGAGATAAAGCATCTGCACCGCATTTGTCTTTTCCTTTAATGTATTCAATTTCGAAATCGAATTCCTCGAGGTCGAGTCTCATTCGTGTGAGTTTGGAGGAAGGATTTTTCATGGCAAAGAGGTAAGTAAGTGGTTTATGATCACTTTTTATTAGAAATTTTGTACCATAAATGTAGGGTTTAAAAAATTTATTGCCCAATGGATGGCGGTAAGCTCTTGCTCTATTACAGACTTGTTGCTTTCACCATTGGTGAAGGTTCTGGATGCAAATGCTATGGGTAGTTGTATTCCGTTGTGGTTTCGACTCACTACAGCACCGCATGCGATCTTGCTTGCGTCCGTAGTTATGCAGCACGGTTTTTCGAAATTAGGATATTTTAATATTTTTGTTGAAAGTAAAGAGTTTTTTAAATATTGAAACGCGTTTTCGCATTCATTCGACCAGATGAATGGTGTTTTCTTTCTTGTTAATCTAGTTATATGTATTGCATGGTGTGAAAAATTGGGGATACATCTTCTATAATAATTTATGAATGCTACAAATCTCTTACATTCGTCAGCAGTTGTTGGTTTTGGATATGATAAGACTTTTTCAAATTTTGAGTCATCTGATAAAATGCCTTTATCTGTGCATTTGTGTCCTAAAAAGGTTACCTGTGAATTGAAAAATGTACATTTATTTGGATGAAGTTTTAGATTTGTTTGCCTACAGATTTCAAAAACTGCTTGTAAATTTGTGAGCATTTGTTTTTCCGAACAGCCAATGACTATTAGATCATCCATATATACAAAAGTTCTGCCTGGACCGAGACCAGAAAATGCTATATTCATCATTCTTTGGAAAGAATTAGGAGATATCTTTAATCCGAAAGGTAATCGCTTGAACCTGAATGAACCTTGTTCTGATGAAAATGAAGTTATATTTCTTGAATCTTCTTCAAGTTCTATTTGGTGAAATCCTGAAATCAAATCTAAACATGAAAAGAACTTTGCGCGACCTAGTTGGTCAAGAATGTCATCAATTCTAGGTAAAGGATCTTTGTCACATGCTAGCTTTTTATTGATTTGCCTATAATTTATTACAAGTCTCCATTTGTTCTCTGATGAGTTGGGTGACGATTTTTTGGGTACGAGAAGTATGGGACTGTTATATTCGGAGACTGAGGGTTCAACAATATTGTCTGCAATTAGTTTCTCTATTTGTCTATTGATTTCTGGTTTATGGTTAAATGGTATTCTATAATTTTTAATATAAACTGGTGTTTCATCTTTTGGATACAATTTTTGTTTATAAAAATTGTTAAAAGAGCACGCATCGGTTTCTAAAGCAAACACATCCGTGTACTCTGAAACGAGTTGCGTTAGTTTTTCTCTGTGGTATAAAGGACAATTGTTTATTAATTTATTTAAGATTACATTTTTTCGTTCTTGGTTATAATTCTGTTCTTTTGTTTTTAAAACGTAATAGTCGTTTAGGCTTTCTGTCTTTATATTATTTTGCATTAGAAAAACATTTTGATCCGTTATATTGATTATCCTAACATATGGGTTTTTTGTATTAACTATTGTGCTTGCCATGAAAATACCTTCTTTCAATTCTTGGTTTGGAATTAAAACTTCTTCATCTGTACTCGTGATTTTAATTTTCCTTATGACTTCCGCTCTTGCAGGAAGTGAGAGCATATCTTCTTGAGGTGAGTCCAATATTTCGACTTCTAGATGGTTTTTTAAAAAGTGTGGTCTAATGATAAACCAACTTGGACCAGAATATTGGTAATCTAACACACAGTTAAAATTTTTTATGAAATCGTAACCGATTATACCGTCACAAGGTATTGGAAATGAAGAATCAACAATGTGGAAATTATGATATATTTGAAAATTATTTATGTCTAGAATAGCTTCAGTGAAACCAAGTGTTTTTATTGTACCGCTTCCTATACCTTTTAAATTCAATATCTTATTCATATTTATACTAACATTGTTTATACGTGTTGTTTTGAAAAGGCTTATATCTGATCCCGTATCTAAAAGAAATGTAGAGGCTGAGTTACTTAAAGATGATTTTATTGTAATATAATTATTTAAAGAGAGATTGATATGCAGAATTTTATGTTTTTTAAATTGGTACAGTCCCCAGTTGGGCAAGCTGGGGGCCATCCACGTTTTCCGACGTTTCTGCATATCTAACGTTTCTATTACGGTTGTTTCGTCCCCTATAACTATTATTGTTGTTAGGGTAATTGTTGTTTCTATTAGTGCTGTTTCTGTCATTATCGTAGAAATTTTCGTTTCGTCTTGAGTTATACCTATTGTTTCTGTTAAAAGAATTTCTATATCCGCGGTGTGAATAACTTCCGCGACCCCTATATCCTCCTCTAAGGTTACGATAATTATTAACGTAATTTATTTGCGAAGTTCCTGAACTTTCTGAGCTTAGTTCAAGGAATTTGGTGACAGCGTCGTCTACTGTTTGGAACTGACCTGCTCTCATTAACAATTTTACCTCCTCAGATTTCGCATTTGTTTTTATTGCCTTTACTGCATGTTGAGTGGTGTACCATTTTGCTAATGCAGGCGTCAGACCGTCTGCAATATATGCCTGTTCCAATTGCATTGTTATGCTTTCGATTTCTTTTGCGAAGTCTGTGTCACTTTTGTTTTGTTGCTTTACTGTAGTGAGTTTTGCTGAAATGTTTTGTGGTGAATCATATTTCACATTTGCGAGTAATGTAGCTTTGATTTCTTGAATGGTGTTTTCATTATTTAATAATCTACCGGCTGTTTGAGTTAGTTTAATTTTAATTAATGAAATAGCTACACTTTCATGAGTATCTTTTATGGTGTCCAATAAATCTAGAGCATTTACAAATTTATTTAAATTTTCTACTTTTCCATCAAATTCAGGCAACAATTTTGTTGCAATGCGTATAAACTCGATAGGTGTCATCGTGGCTATATTTTGTTGGTTTTTTAATTTGTCAATGTCTATGTCTGAGCTTTCGCTATCGCTTAAGTTGCGAAATGTTATGTTTATGAACTTATTTAGTTCTCTTGGTACCTCTTCTTGAATTTCCAGTCGCTTAAATAAAACTTCTAACCGTTGTTTTATTATCGTACAATATGTGCTAAATTCAATTTTATGATTTGAACTCAACAATGGATATATTGTTTTACTCAGACCCGTTATTAAATTATGTTGACTTACAAGTATACTAAGGTGTTTAATCCGTGTTGTGCTTGTTGGTATTACAGTCTTGTTTATACATTTGTATGATTTATCAAACTCTGTTTTAATGTCTTTTAATTTGTTTGATAAGTTTTCCCAGGTAACTGGGCTAGACATACATTATTGTGTCAGTCAGTTGAGAGAAAAAAAAAATAATTCCAAAATCGACATTCACAAAAAACAAATATAGGTGTGTATATATAATCGTATATAATTAAGAAAAAAATCAACAAACCTTAAGTTATAAGCTATATAATTTAATTGTTTCTTATCTATTTTGTCATTGATAGTGATCCCGATGCCCGCTTATTCCATTGATGAACAATGATGGTTTTTTCTTCCCCCATTCCCAATCGTTGGGGGGTGTTGGACCTCCAGCTTTGAGGCACTGACTTCCTTATATATTTTGAGTTTCTCTTCGTCGGCTTAAGTGCTGTTTTATCATAGTATATAAGTTAATAAACACGTCGGTTTATTTATTTCAGATACTTTTATTTTTTTGGCACTATGTGCCAACGTTTCTTTATTACAGAATGATTAAGACTAACTTAACAAATATCTCTCATAACTTAAGCTAGCTGGTTCTGCTACCGCTGTTGTCGTTGTTGGTGTTTTATTGTTGCTTATGTTGTTGTTGTGACTTGCTGTTTAGTCGTTGCTGTGTTTGGATTGTTGTTGTTGCTGTGGCTATTGCAGTTTTGCTGACGCTGCTTTAACTTGTGTGAGAAAAGATGTGCGCAGCAGAATTGGAAATTGTCACGTACCATACTCACGCTACAATTTAAAAACTAGAGCGGACGCGCATGTTGGCTAAGGGTGTTAACTTCGCCCCTTCTTAAAGGCGGCCGTCCTCGGGCGTTCTATGGACATGCGCTGTGGCTTGTACGTCGGCTTCTCTTATCACATTGACAATGAGACGTTTTCGTTGCTTTTTTAGCCAATGAAGGATTGCTAATGTTATGATTACGCTTAAGATGACTGTGCCGAACACGCTGAAGGGTATGGTTGATTTCAAGTTAACTTCATGATGTAAGGCTGTGATATGTTTCAGGTTCTTAGAATGGATTTTCTCTAAGTATGGTAAAGATAAAACTGTTATGAGTTCTGTAAAATTAATTTTCTGTGCCATGGGGGTTTCGGGAGTCAGGCGATTTCGACGTTTGTGGTTGACATAAACGGTGCCATTTATGTTCACCTTGTCTTCAAATGTTATAAGGTACGTGCCATGCACCGAGATTCTTGGCTTATCCTCTAGGCTGATATCCGAGGAACATTCGTTGATAATAATCATACCATCGTCCACGATTTCCATAGGTGCTATGTTGTCCGCAGATACGGTTTTACACGAGGCGGTGTAATTATTCAGCATTTGGTGCAAGCATGAATCTTCAGAGCCTTTCATTTCGTTGCAGAATGTCGATGCTGTTGCTTTTTTGCAGTTTTCCAAAAGCTTATAGTTTTTGCTACATTTTGCCACCACCTTAGTCTCTAACATTATTATCTTATTGCTATGGGCTACTGGATAGATAATTGTCCTATTACATACGTACTGAATTTTTGGATATTTTATTATAAATAGTATAATTTCATGATTTTGTAAAATTTTTAGAGAAGAACTTAAAATAATATCGCTTACACTTATATCGAAGGCATTCTCGTTTTTAACAATAGTTTCGACTTCACGACTGTCCAGTAAAACAGGGTTTATAATACTCATTTTTTAAGCATAATTGATAGAGCAATGTTGTGCAAGTTAGTGATAACGGCTCTATTTCTACTACTTACTAGTTCAAACAAATGGGCTGTATCTAGTTCTACTCGTTTAGTATTGGTGAGTATTTGGTTGACGGTCTGTGTTATTCTGTTAATTTGATCCTGCATCTCTGAATTTATTTTTATCTGTTGTTCGTTCGATTCTATTAATGCCTCTTCTGTTTTATCGATTCTTTGAAGATCATCTGCATCAGGGGTACCTGCAATGTATTTAAGGGCAGATCCTATAAAATTGAAACTTCGGGCATGGCGATGGTGTATTTTGAGGGTCTCTAGTAATTGTAAGATTTGTTCCAGTTCAAGTTGTAGGAGTTTCTGCATGTGCGTCGCTGGGAGTAGCTCCATGTATTTCCTTGTCTCGTCCACAATGAGCTCGAAATCTGTCAGGTTGGTACTATGTGTTAAGTAGTTGTAGTCGGAGTAGATGGCTACTACGCCATCCGCGATGGGTATGTAATTTGATTGCGAATAGTCCAGCAATTCCCCATGGGTCTGAATCAGCAGCGTTATCCTGCAATGAAGGGTTATCGGAGGTTACTCTTGTGAATCTGTTTTTTTCCTATTAATGCAGTTGTCCCTAAGTCTTTTGTCACTATCTGCTCTGTGTAAAGTTTTGTAAATTTATTGCCAATGCGCTTGTTCGTTTTGACAAATACCTTGTCTCCTGGATTATATGTCGGCGTATGCCTAGTTAAATTATAGCGTTGTAACGACTGTTGCTGTGCTTCCAAAAGTGTTTTCTTGATTTCTTCCCTAAGTTCGTTATGTGTTGCATTGATTATGTCTACAGGTTTGTAGTTTGTTACCGAATGGATTGTTCTATTGTATCTAGTTTTTGCTAATAGTATTAATTCGGAAGTGTCCAAAATTCCCAATTCTAGTTTGAGACACCGCGCTATTTCGGTAAGGGTACTGTGGAACCTTTCCACTTGTCCATTAGTTGTACTATGGAAGGGTGGTGTAGTATAAATTTCTACCCCAAAATTTTTTCTTAACATTGTCTTTATTGCCTCAGAGTTTAGCGACTTTTCATTGTCGCACACCAGTTGTTTAGTGTTATTGTAGAAGTTAAGGATATTATAAAGTGGTTCTTTGATATCGATTATTGCTCTTGACTTTATTGGAAAAACTATAGCAAATTTTGAAAATTTATCGAGACTAGTGAGAAAGTGGGTTTTGTCCGTGGAGTAAATGTCCACATGTAAAATCTCACCAGGGTATGATGGTAATGGCGTTTGGCCTATCTCTGTCCGGTTTGGGTGGCGTTGGTATTTCGCTTCAAGACACGTCTTACAGTTTGCGGTAATCTCTTTTAATTTTTTACGAATTCCGGGAAAATAATAGTCTTCAAGAATATGTAGCGTATTTTCTCTAGCAGATCTATGCGCACGGTTATGCTCTGTTATAAGGATTTCCGCTTGATCATTGTTGTTCGTTACATCCATAGCTCTTTTTAATGTGTGCCGGAACTTGACAGAAGGGAACATTTTTACAAGATTGTCTTGAATTTGTCCTAGTACGGGTAATGCGCAAAGTATTCCATTAATAACATTGGGATTTACGGCTGTTTTCAAAGCCTCATAAGCGTCGTCTAATTTTGAAAAAATGATTTCATGCCTAACTTGAGTTATAAAAAGAATCTTTGTAGTTTTCTTCGTTTCGATGCCTTGATCAATAATTAGCTGATTTTTGAAACAGTTGATGGAGTTTTTTATCGTTGGTATAGTCTTAGTGAGGGATTCTTCACTGTGCGTGGTCATTCTATCTGACGTCGCATCTTCATTAAGGGCGTTCATGTGTTGTCTAGAGAGGGCATCCGCTACAAAGTTCTCCTTCCCTGGCTTATAAAAAAATTTGGGGGAGAATTCTTCGACGAAAGCTTTCCATCTTTTTATTTTCGCATTTGAACTTTTATTTGAGATCGCAAAAATTAATGGCTGATGATCTGTAAAGATATTAAGTTGTCTTACGCCATAAAGATAGTTTCGGAGTTTTTGTAGAGCCCACACTATAGCTAAAAGTTCTCGCTCGTTTATCGCGTAGTTTTCTTCCGTGGAGGATAGCGTTCTTGAAATAATCATGATAGGCCTACCATTTTGGGACAAAACAGCTCCTATTGCCTGCGAAGAAGCGTCCGTTGTAAGATCGAACGGTTTTTCGAAGTCAGGGTGTAGAAGAAGAACTTCTTCTGAAGCCAAAATTTTCTTAATTTTTTCAAAAGCTTCAGTTGCTTCTTCGTCGAGTTCAATTGGAATTTTTTGTGATTTACTTGCACCTTTGTTTTCCCCTCGTAAGAATTTAGTGAGTGGTTTGGCAATTTGCGCGTAGTCTTTTATGAAACGCCGGTAATAACCAGCAAGACCAAGAAAGGATCTGAGGGCGCGGAGGGTTTTGGGCATTTGATAGGTAAGGATATCGTTAACCTTATCGGGGGATATTTTGATGCCACTTCCCGAAACAAGGAATCCCAAGAATTCAACCTCTTGTTTGAAAAATTTAGACTTCTCCAAGGAAACACGCATATTCGCTTCGTAGAATCTTGAGAGAATCCGGCTGATATCCTGGAGATGTTGCTCTTTTGTTTTAGAAAAAATAATCACGTCATCTATATAGACATGGCAACATGCACCGATTTCATCTCTAAGGATGTCATCGATTGCCCTTTGGAAAATACTAGGGGCGTTCTTAAGCCCAAAGGGGAGCCGGCAGAATTCGTATTTCCCGTTATTGATGGAGAACGCTGTTTTTTCTCTATCACAATCAGATAGCTTTATCTGATGGAATCCCGATTTCAAATCTAATGTAGTAAAATAGGATGAATGCCCAAGGTTCGCCAGAATAACTGACGTATCCGGAAATGGGTATTTGTCGCTTATAGTTCTCTCATTTAATTTTCGGAAGTCGATTACGAGACGCATTTTACGTTTACCGTCCTCACCTACGCCCTTTTTGTCTACCACCCATATTGGGTTGTTATATGGTGACCGTGAAGGTCTGATAATATTATTGCTAAGGAGGTCTTCTATTTCACTATTTACAAATTCAGCTGCTGCCATTGGGTACGGATAGGATTTCGAATATACCGGATTATTATCGATGGTTCGGATGGTTGCAACCACCTTGGTGTTGTACGGCAGTGCTTCTTCAGGGTCAGCGAATACTCTTGACTGGTTTCTTATCATTGTTGAAAACCTTTCGCTTAGTTCTGAGGGAACAGTTTCATTATCAATAGCTAGGTAATTTATTTCATTGCTTTTTTTTCCGGAATATAGGTACAGTAATCTTTTTTGTCCACCGTCGTAGTGTAAAATTCCTTTCTTGACGTCGAGACTAGCGTTAATTTCACGTAGAAAGTCAAAGCCTATTATTCCGTCGAAGGTGTCTAGACTGGGTAGAATAAAGAAGGAAGTTGTTTTCTTGAACACGTTTATTTGGCATTCTGAGTCGACTTTGGTGTCGCCATGAATTGATTTGACGAAAAATGGGGTTTTAGTAGGTTGTACTGCTTTTAATATGTCTAAGTTTATTATGTAATTTTTTGAAGCTCCAGTGTCGATCAGGAGTTTTAATTCCGTTCCCCCCAATACCTTGCAAATTGTTGCAATCCTTTGAATCGTTGAATTGTTGCAATAAATTGTTGATCCTTTGAATCTTCTGTATGGGTCGTCTGTCTGAATTAAGTTGCCTTTTAAAGGGTCTGTTTTGTGCGTTAAGTCCTGAAGGTTCTGGTACATTAAGGTTTGCGTTATAAACAGGCCCATTAGAACTCATGAATGGTCTACGTCCGAAAGGTTGATTTGTGGTAGTTGGCAGTTGGTTAGTTGGAGGCTGTGGAGTTGGTCTATTCATGACAAAGCGGGAAGTTGAGGATTCAACTTCTATTGGGGTCGGTTTATTTTGGTTTTGTGTTAAAATAGGGGCATATCTATAGTGTGGGGAATTGTTATGTAGTTGGCGCTCGTTGTAATAAGCGAAAGAGTTTGCAAATATGGTACGTTGGTGGTTAGATTGCAATTCCTGGGCGAGTGCCAGGGCCGACGGCATATCTGCAGGCCTAGAGGAAAAAAGGATGTCGCACATTGGCATATGCAATCCGGATATAAAGATCCTAAGTGCGTCCTGTCTGTATTTTTGACTAAGAGAACTGATAAGTTCCTCGTTACACCCATTCGTCATGATAGTTTTATTAATGAGTAGGGTTAGTTTCCTCTCAACCTCATCATAGAACTGAACAATTGACATTCTTCCCTGTCTGAGGGTCGCCATCTCTTGTTCAATAAGATAGGCCGGCCTTTTATCGGCATATGTAAAATCGAGCCTAGCTATTATGGCCTCAAAATTCAAAACCGTATTGAACGAAGACAGAACTAGGTCAGCTGATCCAATGATTTTGTTATGGATAATTGCCACTGCTTGGTAGTGCCTAGAGCTTCCAGCAAAGTTACCAAAAAGTTTATAGGCTGCGAAGGCAGCTTGTCTCCAAGAGACGTATCGCGCCTGATCTCCATTAAATTCGGGTAATGACTTGATCACATCTAGCGACTCCTCACACTTTACAGCTGGGTTAATTTCAATTTCCTTATATTCGACAACTGAGGCCGGTGTCTCTAGCGCTCTAAGTCTATTAGTTAAACTAGTCATTGTTGCTTCGAAATCTCTCCTAGTCTGTTCTGTAGCCGCCCCGATTGCAGCGTTCAAAAGAGCCTGAACTGTCTGTGCGTCCATTTTAAGTATTGTTATGGACGTCTACTAAATGGAATTGAATGGAAGTTGCAACTATTGTTGTTTACTCGATTTATTTAACAATTTTAAGTAAATGCCTCTTTATGTTTTTTGTTTTTCTTAAGAATGATCTTATAGTAGTTACAAGTTTTTAAATAATTTAAGTTTTAATAATATAAGTTTTAATACCATAAGTTTTAATAATATAAGTTCTAATAATATAAGTTATCTCACAATATAAGCGGCAACATGATACTTGGTGCGTGTGGATTGATGGTGGACTGCGTTGGCAATGCCTCAGCTTGGCGTGCTGGCTTCAGTTGATTTTTATTTTAAACTTTTTGTTTAATTTTTCTGCTTTTGTTTCTTCTACGAAGGATATTTCAAAATTTTTAGATTTTGTCTCTTTTGAAAAATTGTCACTTTAAACTTTTTTGTTTATTTTTTGTGCTTTTTTGCTTCTTCTATGAAGAATATTTAAAAATTTTACGATTTTGTCTCTTTTGAAAAATTGTCACTTTAAACTTTTTTGTTTATTTTTTGTGCTTTTTTGCTTCTTCTATGAAGAATATTTAAAAATTTTACGATTTTGTCTCTTTTGAAAAATTGTCACTTTAAACTTTTTTGTTTTTTTGTTTCATGAAAAATTTTCAGTTTTTTTAGTTTTTATTTTTGGTGAGTCCGAGCTCACGGCCACTATGCATTTTTCTTCCTATGAAAGATGAAGAATTTTTTTAGTGGCCCCACGTTGGGCGCCGTTAATAAACACGTCGGTTTATTTATTTCAGATACTTTTATTTTTTTGGCACTATGTGCCAACGTTTCTTTATTACAGAATGATTAAGACTAACTTAACAAATATCTCTCATAACTTAAGCTAGCTGGTTCTGCTACCGCTGTTGTCGTTGTTGGTGTTTTATTGTTGCTTATGTTGTTGTTGTGACTTGCTGTTTGGTCGTTGCTGTGTTTGGATTGTTGTTGTTGTTGCTGTGGCTATTGCAGTTTTGCTGACGCTGCTTTAACTTGTGTGAGAAAAGATGTGCGCAACAGAATTGGAAATTGTCACGTACCATACTCACGTTACAATTTAAAAACTAGAGCGGACGCGCGTGTTGGCTAAGGATGTTAACTTATACTATAATTATTAGTAAAAATATAGCTAGTAACGCTATCAGTTGCCAGTTGTTTTGCGCGTTGGTTTTCTCACTGGTAATAAAGGTTTCCTATGTTTCAGCCACCTTTAATTGTCGGTCAACATATTTTTCGAGCTTATTCTGCTCCACTTATTGCCCGATTTCATATCCTGATAGGGCTAACAGGATTGCACTGAGTGCTTTGTTCCACCAGGACATAGTTTCGTTTTTCACTTTTTTTTTATATTGTTTTCTTTAAATTCATTCATTTATTTCGGCATTTAATTGGCCTTCACTTTAACTAGTCTTTTAAAATTTGAATTGGTTTTTAACCAGTTTGGCAGGATTCTTTAAATTCATTCACTTATTTCGGGATTTAATTGGCCTTCACTTTAACTAGTCTTTTAAAATTTGAATTGGTTTTTAACCAGTTTGGCAGGATCGCCATATTATGAAAAAATAAAACAATGGAAAGACAGTTAAACTGTTTTTGTTTAATGTCAATTAGTGACTGCTTTTATTTTTAAAATAACATTAAACCTAAAACCTTATAATACATAATATATGAAATCTTAAAGCTAAGCAAATTTGGAGGTATGCGAAAATACACCGCATAAGGTATCGTATTATTCTGTTCTACTTTTATTGAAAGTATTGCTTGAAACTTTTGCAATATCAAAGCAAAGGTTATTGACTTCAGTCAATCACGCAATTGAATTACAGAATATCATTGCAACAGAAAACCTTTTGCAAAGGTTATTGACTTAAGTGAATCACACAATTGAATTACACATTCAGTTGTGTGTCATGCATTTTCCCTACAAAACTGTTTAAAAGTATTGGGCGTAAATCATGGTCCTTGATCGGAAGTGATTTCACTAGGGACCCCGAAGTGTGAAATAAATTCTCTATAGAATATATCGGTTATGGTGGTAGTCTCTATGTTTTTTAATTGAGAAACCTCTGGCCAACGCGTATGTCTGCCTTTTACTGTTAACATATATCTGTGTCCACTCGATATGGGAAAAGGACCAACTATGTGAATGTTCGAAACGACCATGTGGAATGTGTATTTTATGAGATAGTGTTTTGGTATATCTATGTATTTTCGCTTTTTGAAAGTTGATGCATTCTTGGAACCATTTATTGATTTGTGTATTCATGTTGGGCCAAAAGTAGCGTTGTGTAATAAGTCGTCTAGTAGCTCTAGTTCCTGGATGTGAAATGTTGTGTAGCTGTTCAAAAATTTTCTTACGTAAGGTTTGTGGAATATATGGACGTGTTTCATCTGTAGAGTGCTCGCACCATATTTTAATTTTGAGGAATGGAATTTCAATGTGTTCAAATTTATATATTGTTTGGTCAGCAATGTCTTTAAGTTCTGGGTCAATAGATTGTTCGTAGTGTAATTGTTTAAGATCAACGTCTGGTGTTTTGAGCTCTTCTATATCGCTCCTTGATAGTGCATCTGCTACTGTGTCATGTGTACCTTTGATGTGTTGTATCGTGTTGGTAAACTGTGCTATGTATTCAAGGTGTCTTGTTTGTCTTGGGATTTGTTCCGTTTTAGAGTAAAGTGCATCTGCTGTATGGGATGCATCCACAGCAATCGATAGCTTTGCCTTGCATGGTTAATTAGTGTTTGCGTAGCAAACTATCTTTGATTGTTGCGAATGCATGTAAAGTAGTTTCTGTCCGTATTTCTGTTTAGTTTTAGAGGCGTTTGCTACCATGGGTCCTATCTTAGCTAGTTTGGGAAAACACCTATGATAGTTATTTGTCATGCTAAAAAATTTTTGCATCTGTTTTACCGTAATAGGTTGTGGGTATTCTCGTATGCAATGTTTTCGTTCTTCTGAAGGTTGTATACCTTGTTTTGAAATATTGTAACTGAGAAAATTTATGTTGTCGATATTTAAGCCGTAATTGTCAATTCGCTGGAAAACGACTTGTGTTATATGTTCAAGATGTTCTTTTTCTGTTTCGGCTATTTCTGGCTATCAAGATGTCTAAGTAAACGAAGATGAAATCTAGTCCGTGTAGAATTTCGTTAATGAATCTTTGGAATGTTTGGGCTGCGTTCCTCAAACCAAATGGCATTCCGAGCATCTCGAACATTCCAAAAGGTGTTGTAATAGCTGTCTTGTGTATGTCCTCGGGAGCCATAGGAATTTGATAATAGGCTCTAACCAAGTCAAGTTTGAAGTATATGTTTGTGTTATGTAAATTATTTAAAAAATCGTGTATGTGTGGTAGCGGGTAGCGGTTGGGTACTGTTATTACATTGAGTTTTCTGTAGTCGCCGCATGGCCTCCAGTGGTCTACAAATGCCAGATTTAACTAAGACGTCAAATTCATGCTTAGTTATTTTCGATTTTTTTAAGTCTAGACGTCGTGGTTTCGTAAACCGTAACTGTCCTTCAGTGACTATGTGGTGTATGGTTTGATGTTTGACAGGTGTGTTGTAGTCGGGTTCTGTAAGTAATGAAGGGATTTGCTTAAATAATTGTGTGTTTTTGTTGTCTAGTGTAAATAATTTAGGTAATGCCGTCTCAGTAAAGCCGAGATTGTGTTGACAGATAAACTTGTTAATGGGTCAATAAGACGTTTGTGTTTAAGATCAATAAGTAGTCCGTATTTTGTTAGAAAATATGCACCTAAGATTGGTTTAGAAATGTCAGCAATAATAAATGTGAAAGGTAGGTCACTTCGTAAATTTAAATCGAGTGTGAGTAATTTCTTTCCGAAAGTTAAAATTGCTGTGTCGTTAGCAGCTTATAATGTCAAATCTGATTTTTGTTTGGAAATTTTGAATTTGGATGAAGGAAGTATCGGTACTTCTGCTCCACTGTCTACTAGGAAATTTAATCTATTTGAAGGGTCAAAAAAAAAAGAGACGACGTGTTAGTGTGAGAGGTCCATTGTCAGTCGTCGCGATAATGGAGTCCTTTAGTTTGTTGTATTGTACTGTGTTGTGTTATGTTGTGTTTACGTGTTGTACGCACATGGTTGCTCGCACTTCCTAGTATTGGCCCCGAACTTGTAGTGTTATTTACATACCCAGTTAGCGTTGTATCGGCCTAAATACCCAGTTAGCGTTGTACTGGGACCTAAATCTGTGTTAGGATCTAATAGCTTGTACCTATAAAGATAGTTTATTAAGGGCCGTTTTCTTCACTTGATGCTAAGTCGAGAATGGATTCTCGCTGCGGTTTAGAATAGATGCTCGCAATATTTCGTTTTCTTCAATCCATGCTAACGGCGAGAATGGAAAATTTTGAATTCTCGAAGAATGCATTCTCGATGAGAATGCAATCTGAGCGAGCAAGCCAAAATTGGGTTGCTAGAGGCCTTAGCATGCAGATTTCCGCAATTTTAATGTGAATTTAATTTCTTCACGTCATTCTCAAAGTGAGTGCTACCGAGTTTTTTCTGTACAATTATAGAGCATATGGATTATTTGCAGAATTTGCAAAATCGTTTTCATCACTTTGAAGAGATTGTAGACGACTATTTGGGACGTGAACGACGTCAATATAAAATGCAGCCTAGAATTATATGGATAAATGAGTTGAAGACGACTTCGTATACCGCTTTCGCTTGAAGAAAAGAACAGTCGCCACCGTATTAATATTGATTGAAGATTCTTTGAAATTTCGTGGTTCTTTGGAAGAGTTCTATGATATTGCAAAATTTCCGCGGACCATCAGCTCTATTGATTGCACGCACATTCGGACTCAATCGCCAGGTGGCAATGAGCCAGAAGTGTTTCGCAATCGAAAAGGCTGGTTTTCCATCAATGTGCAGACGGAGTCCTCGGCAAATTTGAAAATCTTTAGTTTGGTGATCGTTGGCCAAGATCCACACACGATCAAACTATTTTCAATGGTTCGCGGATAAAGTATCGCTTCGAAAGTGGACATTTCGGTAATTTTATTTTGGTAGGCGATAGAGGCTATCGAAATACGATGTATTTGGCAACGCCTTTTCTCTAGGCAAGCGACGAAGTGGAACGGCTTTATAATGAAAGCCAAATTCGCACTCGGAATGTGGTCGAACGTTCGAATGGGGTATTGAAGCGTCGTTTCCCTGTACTGGCATATGGCATCCGACTTAAATTGGAAACGGTAAGCGAAGTAATACTGGCGTGTTGTGTTCTGCATAATATTGCCTTAGACGAGCGGGATTTTTTACCAAGAGCGGAAATAATTGGCTTTGACGAAGTGCTTCAGCGAACAGCTGAAGTGAACTTTGAAGAAGCACTAGAGCAACCAGGAAGAAATGAGAGAAATGTACGAATGAACTTTGTAAGTCAATATTTCCGAAGAGTATTAGCTGAAACTTTGTAAATAATAGACATACATATATACCTATTTTAACTTAATAAAAATCAATTTTTTACCTTAAACCAAATTTCAAATCATATATATAAATTGCACTATACATAAATTTATCTTACTTCTTGTATATAAGTTAAAATGTATGTAATGATTTTGATTTTTTAAAAACAAATTCTTTATTATCGGCACTATGTGCCGGTGTTTCTCTTTTATAACGTCGAGTAAGACTAACTAATACAAGAAATAAATTGAACTTAAAATACCCAAAAACTACTGCTTGTTATTTTAGCTTATTTTTACTATTGCTTTGCTCTTCCCGCTGTTGCTGACATCGTCGCTATGCTATTGTTATTGTCGTCGCTGTTATTGTTGTTGTGATTGCCATTATTGTAGTCGCTGTACTGTGTGCTATTGTTGTTGTTGTTGTTGTTATTGCTGCTATTGCTTTGACTCCGCTGTTGATGTTGTTGTTTGGTGCTAACTCAGCGTTTGTCAGTGTGGGAACGTTATGCGCGACAGAATCGCGAAAACGTCACGTACCGTACTCGAATTACAATTAGAGCGGATGCGTGTGTTAACTGCTCCCCCCTTTAAGAGGAGCCGTCCTCGGTTCCCGTAAGAACTCTTTCTAAGGCTATGGCATTATTAGCTTCCTGACGCCGTCTTGCGACTAGCAGGCCTATTAAAATTACTATTACCGTTCCCATAGAGAAGATGAAAATGACGAGCCATTGCGTAGATTTATTATGAATAAGTTGTTTCAGGTTAGCGATGTGGTCAATGTTTTTTATGTTTAACTTATGCAGATATGGAAGTGATAGCAGTGTCCTATGTTCTGTTATATTGACGAATTGGGCTGATGCAGGTTCGGGGTGTAATTGACTGAGTTTTCTCCAATTGGTGTAGGTGGTTTCATTGATGGTTATTTTTTCTTCAAATGTTACAACGAATGTCCCGCGCACTGAAATTAATGAACCATTTCCTTCTCGCACTTCTGCTCTCTGATTGTTAATGACTACCAATCCATCGTTTATCTCCTCAATTGATGCAATGTGATGCGCCGAGGTAGTTTTGCAGTTTGCGAAATTATTATTTAACAGTTGATGTACGCAAGTGTTTCCTGTATGAGGTTGACAAAACGTAGTTGTTGTTGCGTCTCGACAGTTTTTAAGTGGCTCATATAGTCCTTTGCAATTTGCTACAGTGTTTGTTTCTAGCAGCAGAATTTTATGATTACGTACTACTGATAAGATCTTAAGTCTACTACATATCTTTTTGATTTTTGGGTATTTAATAACAAAATGGATACTATTACTATCTTGAAGAATTTTTAATTTTGAAACATTTAAAATATCAGTAACGCTTATATTTGCGAAGTGCTCCGCAACTAATAAATTCTGTATTTCACTGCTATCAAGAATTATAGGGTTTATTACATTTAATTTTCCTAAAGTCACTGAGTAGATAATGTCCTCAATACTTATTATAATCGCTTTGTTTCTTGCATTAATCAGTTCGAATAAATTCGCAGTATTAATTTCTTTTCTCTTGGTCACTTTTAGCAGTTCGGTCACCGTTTCTGTTAGTTGATTGATTCTAATTTGCATTTTGGTGTTTATCACTACTTGTCTCTCATTAGCTTCTATCAAGGCTTCTTCTTTAGTGGCTACTTCGTTGAAGTCGTCGAAATCAGGGGTACCAGCAATGTACTTCAACGCGGTTCCCAAAATATTTATGCCCCGTGACTGTCGATGGTGAATTTTGAGTGCATTTAGAAGATTAAAAATCTGGTCGACATCAGTCTTTAGTAGATCCCTCATGTGAGACTGTGTAAAGTGATGGAGTAAGTCTTCGGTGTCAAGGGCTATGTTTTCGTAACTAGTCATATTTGTGCTATGTAGTATAAAGTCGTAGCGATCATAGGTGGCAACTGTTCCATCCGTTATTGGGATGTAGTACGAATCTGTGTAATTAAGAAGTTTGGCACGCGTCGTTTGAGCTACTGTCAGTACAAAGAGGCTGAAATTACAAAAAAAAAAAATTACCTTATATTATTCTTGTGAATTTTTTTACCATTAATTAAAAGGGTAGTTCCCAAGTCCTTTTCTACAACTTTTTCTATATAGAGCTTTGTAAATTTGTTCCCTATCCTTTTATTGGTTTTAACGTAAACCTTATCCCCAGGGTAAAAGGTTCTAGTGTATTTGTTTCTATTGTGCCTCTTGATTTCTAGGAGTTGAGCTTGAGTAATTTTTTTTATTATCTCGTTTTTTAGTGAGGGAGGTATTGCATGGATTATATCAATAGGCCTATGACCTGTGACCGAGTGAACTGTTTTATTATATTTCGTTGTTGCTAGCAGAATCAGCTCTGAAGTGTCAATAATATTTTGTTCCAGTTTCGTACACCTTGCTATTTCCGACAAGGTGCTGTGAAATCTTTCCACCTGTCCGTTTGTTGTGCTATGGAACGGTGGTGTTGTAAAGATATCAACATTAAAGTGATATTTTAGTATTGACTTTATTGTTTCTGAATTAAGGGATTTTTCGTTATCACACGTTATTGTTTTAGTTTCTTTGAAAAAATTAAGCATTTGCAAAAGAGGTTCTTTTATGTCAGTTATTGCTCTGGAATCTATTGGAATTACTATTGCAAATTTAGAGAATTTATCAAGGCATGTGAGAAAATATTTTTTATCAGTGGAATAAATGTCCACGTGAAGAAGTTGGCCAGGGTGGGATGGGATGGGTGTTTTTCCTATTTTTGGCCTGACGGGATGTCTTTGATATTTCCCCTCACGGCATATTTTACAATTTGAAATTACTTCCTTGATTTTGTGCCTCAGTGTGGGAAAGTAATAGTCTTTTAAGATCTGTTGCGTGTTCTCGCGTGCACATCTATGTGCTCGATTATGTTCGGTTGTAATTATTTCTATTTGGTCATCTAGGTTAAAAACGTCTATTACCATTTGATTTGTGTGCCGAAATTTAACGGATGGGAATAACTTAATAATGTTATTCTGTATCCGAGCTAAGACAGGTAGCTCGCAGTAAATAGCATTGACAACGTCGGGATTAATGGCTTCTTTGAGGAGTTCGTAAAGATCATGTGTTGTCGAGAACGTGATTGTATGTCTTATTTGATTTCTGAAGATAATTTTTGTCGTTTTTTTGTTTTCAACGCCTTCGTTTATGATTATTTGGTTTTTAAAACAGTTGATCGGGTTTTTAATGGTTTGTACCACATATGAAAGTGATTCTTCACTATGTTCGGTTGCGGTGGAGGTGTTAGAGGTTTGGTCAAGAGCATTAATATGTTGTCTGGACAAAGCGTCGGCAACAAGATTTTCTTTACCCGGTTTGTAAAAAAAGGTAGGCGAGAATTCCTCTATGAAAGCTCGCCATCTTTTAATTTTCGCATTTGGGTTTCTGCCCGATATGGCGAATGTCAAGGGCTGGTGGTCTGTGTAAATATTCAACTTCCGAGCTCCATATAGGTAATTTCGTAATTTTTTAATTGCCCAAACTATCGCCAGAAGCTCACGCTCGTTGGTAGCGTAGTGTTCTTCGGTTGTAGATAGCGTTCGCGAAACCATAGTAATAGGTCTGCCATTCTGGGAAAGAACGGCTCCTATGGCAAATGATGAGGCGTCGGTTGTAAGATCGAAAGGTTGTTGAAAGTCGGGGTGTAGGAGCAAAACGTCTTCTGAGGCTAAAATCCTTTTAAGTTTGTCGAAAGCTTGAAGTGCTTCATCGTCTAGTTGAATTATAATATTTTTTGACTGATTTGCACGTATGTGGCCGTTATCACCACGAAGATACTTTGTCATTGGCTTAGCAATTTGGGCGTAATCCTTGACGAAGCGTCTGTAGTACCCGGATAATCCAAGGAAAGATCTTAACGCACGAAGTGTCTTAGGTGTTTCGTAGTTAACTATGTCCTTTACTTTCTCGGCACAAGTTCGTATTCCTTTGGAGGATACCGTGAATCCTAGGAATTCTACTTCCGTTTTAAAAAATGTTGACTTCTCCCGAGAGACCCTCATATTTGCATTATATAGCTTTGTTAAGATTTTTTTGATATCTAGAGCATGCTGTTCTTTCGTACGGGAAAAAATTATCACATCATCGATGTAGACATGACAGCATTTCCCTATATCCTCTCTAAGAATGTCGTCGATGGTCCTCTGAAAAATGCTCGGTGCATTCTTTAGACCGAAAGGGAGGCGACAAAATTCGTATTTACCGTTATTCACGGCAAAAGCTGTTTTTTCCCTGTCATGCTCTGCCAGTTTTATCTGGTGGAATCCCGATTTTAAATCGAGGGTTGTGAAAAATACTGAGTTCCCTAGGTTAGACAAAATAATTGAAGTGTCCGGGATGGGGTATTTGTCGCAAATTGTTTTTTCATTCAGTTTGCGGAAATCAATAACTAAACGCATTTTTCGTCTGCCTGATTCGTCTGTACCCTTTTTGCCTACGATCCATATAGGGTTGTTATAGGGGGATCGTGAGGGTCTTATTATTCCTTTTCCGAGTAGTTCTGCTAATTCGTTATTCACGAACTCAGAGGCAGCCATAGGATAGGGATATGACTTTGCATAGACTGGTTCGTTATTAATTGTTCTGATGGTCGCAACGACATTTGTATTAAAGGGAAGCAAATCGTTAGGGTCTGCGAAAACCCCTGAATGTTGACTTATAAATGCGGAAATATCTATTACTCCTGGTTCAGGTTGTTGTGAGATATTATTAACGTTCTTGCAATAAAGGTATAACAATAGTTCGTGGTTACCGTCGTAACTTATTACCCCTTTTTTGAGATCTAGGGTGGCATTAGTCTCCTTTAAGAAATCAAATCCAATTATACCGTCGAATGTTTGTAAGTCGGGAAGCAAATAAAATATTGAATTCCTATTAAAAAGGTTTATAAGGCATTTGTGAGTAATTTTATTGGCTCCATGTATGGATTTTACTGTAAACGGTTCGTTTACTGGTTTTACTGCTACCAGATCATCTAAGTACCTGATATAATTTTTAGCAGCACCAGTGTCCACTAAAAATTTTAATGTCTTTCCTCCTAAGGTTCTTTCCACGTAAGGGAGGAGGGACATACTCCTAAAAAATTTACTTCGTCTGTTGGATTTTGTTCATTAGGATCCTCGAAAGTGTCATTTGTGATGTCGTTCTCATACTGAGAGCCATAGTCAAAGTATTCCGGGGATTCATCCCGGTTCGGTTCCTGTGACAAATTTGTTTGTTGGTAAAGGTTATTAATGCGTTGCTGCTTTGCCGTATGTTGTTGGTCGGATTCATACGGCCTCTTGTGAGCTGGAGTAAAATTCGGGGGATTGTTTGTTAATATAGGTGCTCGGTTTTGGATGCGGTTATTAATGTTTACAGGTGGTGCAAATCTGTTGTTCTGTTGGTGGGAGTTAATTTGATTATTGGGCCTATTGTGACGGAAACGAGAGGAGGAGTCCACCTCCATTGGAATAGGTTTAGGAAGAATTGGGTGACGGGCCTGAAATGGTTGTGGTTGGGAGCGGCGGTAGTGCGGAGAATTCGAGAACCCGTAGTGTTCCGTTTGTTGATCCCTATTTCTATTAAACGATGTTGCAAACACGTATCGAGCTTGGTTGGACTCGAGCTCTTGGGCCAACGCTAGTGCTGAAGGCATATCTATTGGCTTAGATGAAAACAAAATATCACACATTGGTTTGCGTAATCCAGATATAAATGTTCTAAGCGCATCTTGTCTGTATTTTGTGCACAGAGAATTAATTAAGCATTTGTCGCCGTCATGTGCCATAATCACTTTGTTGATGATAAGTGTGAGCTTGCGCTCAACTTCATCATAAAACTGACAAATATTTTTTCCACCCTGCCGTAAAGTGGACATTTCTTGTTCCAAAATGTGAACTGGTTTTTTGTCAGCATAGGTGAAATCTAACCGAGCAATAATAGCCCTAAAATTGAGTACCGTATTAAACGAAGAAAGAACCGAATCGGCAGATCCGGTAATTTTATTACGGATTATAGCCACGGCTTGGTAGTGCTTTGACGTACCCTCAAACGACTCAAACAGCTTGTATGCTGTAAACGCGGCTTGTCGCCATGAGATGTATCGTATCTGCTCGCCGTTAAATTCGGGCAAAGATTTTATTAAATCTAATGATTCCTCACAAGGCGTCACCTCTGGGTCTATAGTTATTTCCTTATATTCCTCAACCTGCGTAGGAGATTCTATTCGTTCAAGTCTGGATGTCAGTTCGTCAACTGTTGTTTGAAAGTCCTGTTTCACCTGCCTAGTGGCAGCTGCAATTGCGGTGTTTAACAGCGCCTGCAGTGTCTGTGCGTCCATTATAGATTGGTTAATAAGTTGGGTGCCAAGAGAAAAAATTTTTTATTACAGATATTAATTGGGCTTTAATATAAAAAAAAAATTTAATAAGGATTTTTTTTTTTAAGTGAATAAGATAATGCTTAAATCTTGAATATTTTTAATTAACTTGAGACTACTATTTTTACTTTAATTACAATTAATAGTTTTCTGTTCGGAATTTTTATTGAATCCTTCGATTTAAGAAATTAATGTCTGATTAAATTCACAATGGATCTTATCATGTATAATATCTAATGCTAAATCTTTTAACCAAATTAAAAATCTTATGTAGATACTTTGTCCAATAGCTGAACGCTTACAATAATCTGGCAGCTTCCATTTTAAAATTCGGTGCAGCAACGTTAAAGTTTTCCTTGTAATCCAATGTAATTTTCCAGATGAGTTTACAACAGATACGGTAAGTTTTTATAATTTTTAGTTATTCACCTTTACGCTTGTTTTTTTTTTTTTTTAATTATTTCTAGCACCTTCAGTGTATGATATGTTCAGTTTTAAAAAATTCAAGCTTGTTCACATATTTTGTCTCATATGTTTTCACTATGTGAAATTTTTTACTACCGATAATCCTTTTTATCCTCAGATAAGTCTTTCACAAATATTTAACTTGTCTTCTTCTTCTATGAAGAACTTTTTTATCTATTTTTTAGACTTGTTTGTTTTTTTTATGAAGAATCTTTTATTTGATGTTTTTTACATGTCTTTTTCTTCTATGGAGAATTTTTTACACTTGTTTTTTCTTCTATGAAGAATTTTTTTTCCACTTGTTTTTTTCTTTTATGAATAAATTCTCCACTTGTTTTTTCTTCTATGAAGAAATTTCCTGCATTTCTTTAGCTTTTATTTAGCTCAGTTTTTTCGATATAGAAAAAATGTTATTTTCTTATCTGTTCATTTAGTTTTTGATTTTCCTATTTGATCACTATGGATTTTTTCAGTTTAACAATTTTTTAAATTTGGTCATAGTTCACTCTGGTTTTGTTTCATATGTTTTCACTATGTGAAACTTTTCACAGGTGAGTCCGAACTCACGGCCACTTTTATTTTTCTTTTAAAATAAAGAACTTTTTTTTGTGGCCCCACGTTGGGCGCCAGTTAAAATGTATGTAATGATTTTGATTTTTTAAAAACAAATTCTTTATTATCGGCACTATGTGCCGGTGTTTCTCTTTTATAACGTCGAGTAAGTATAACTAATACAAGAAATAAATTGAACTTAAAATACCCAAAAACTACTGCTTGTTATTTTAGCTTATTTTTACTATTGCTTTGCTCTTCCCGCTGTTGCTGACATCGTCGCTATGCTATTGTTATTGTCGTCGCTGTTATTGTTGTGATTGCCATTATTGTAGTCTCTGCACTGTGTGCTATTGTTGTTGTTGTTGTTGTTATTGCTGCTATTGCTTTGACTCCGCTGTTGATGTTGTTGTTTGGTGCTAACTCAGCGTTTGTCAGTGTGGGAACGTTATGCGCGACAGAATCACGAAAACGTCACGTACCGTACTCGAATTACAATTAGAGCGGATGCGTGTGTTAACTTATACATACACACTTAAAAATTTGTATAGAATTTTTGCACTGATCGGTGTTTCAGTGAGTCCTACACCATTCGGTTTAAAAAAACACCGTGCCAAAGTGTTAGAATTTAATATCCGAAAGAGAATATTTTCTTAACACCGAACGGTGTAAAAAAGTAAATATCAGATAGGATGTTTTCTTTTTGTACCCTGTTAGGTGTTTATTTATAATACGCAAAATGATTATTTTTTTAACACCGAACGGTGTAATTTTTAACTGTTCGATAGGATGTTTCTTACAATTTTTATAAAATTGTCATTAAATTAATTAATCGTCAAATCAATTTCATTGGGCTTTATTTCATAACGAAATAAGACCCAAACAAAACAATTAAATATTTCCCAAAATTTATGAGATAGTCTCCGAAAATTGGGAGTTATTTCATATGAAGTAACACCCAAAAATGTCTGGACATTTTTTAGGACTTATTTAATTTTTTGGGGGTCCATTTCGTGGTGCCAAAAATTACATTTAAATCTTTAATCAAGATTTACAAAATGAAATTGAACAAATAAAATTGAAAAATTTCAATTATTAATTTGTTTATCAATGAGAATGTGATTTCAAAATCACTCTTCTTCTTTGCCTTTTTTATTTCACAACGATCGGATGAGTTCAACATTTCACACCGAATAAGCGGTGTAAACTAACACCGTTCCGAGTAAAAAATGTAAATATCCGCTCACCGGTGTGAATTTATTTTTGAAAATTTTTAGTGTGTATATACAATAAAAATAAGATTTGTCATCTACTGCAAAGTACAAAAAATAAAACTGTTGTTGTTCACTATGTGAAATTTTTTACTACCGATAATCCTTTTTATCCTCAGATAAGTCTTTCACAAATATTTAACTTGTCTTCTTCTTCTATGAAGAACTTTTTTATCTATTTTTTAGACTTGTTTGTTTTTTTTATGAAGAATCTTTTATTTGATGTTTTTTACATGTCTTTTTCTTCTATGGAGAATTTTTTACACTTGTTTTTTCTTCTATGAAGAATTTTTTTTCCACTTGTTTTTTTCTTTTATGAATAAATTCTCCACTTGTTTTTTCTTCTATGAAGAAATTTCCTGCATTTCTTTAGCTTTTATTTAGCTCAGTTTTTTCGATATAGAAAAAATGTTATTTTCTTATCTGTTCATTTAGTTTTTGATTTTCCTATTTGATCACTATGGATTTTTTCAGTTTAACAATTTTTTAAATTTGGTCATAGTTCACTCTGGTTTTGTTTCATATGTTTTCACTATGTGAAACTTTTCACAGGTGAGTCCGAACTCACGGCCACTTTTATTTTTCTTTTAAAATAAAGAACTTTTTTTTGTGGCCCCACGTTGGGCGCCAGTTAAAATGTATGTAATGATTTTGATTTTTTAAAAACAAATTCTTTATTATCGGCACTATGTGCCGGTGTTTCTCTTTTATAACGTCGAGTAAGTATAACTAATACAAGAAATAAATTGAACTTAAAATACCCAAAAACTACTGCTTGTTATTTTAGCTTATTTTTACTATTGCTTTGCTCTTCCCGCTGTTGCTGACATCGTCGCTATGCTATTGTTATTGTCGTCGCTGTTATTGTTGTGATTGCCATTATTGTAGTCTCTGCACTGTGTGCTATTGTTGTTGTTGTTGTTGTTATTGCTGCTATTGCTTTGACTCCGCTGTTGATGTTGTTGTTTGGTGCTAACTCAGCGTTTGTCAGTGTGGGAACGTTATGCGCGACAGAATCGCGAAAACGTCACGTACCGTACTCGAATTACAATTAGAGCGGATGCGTGTGTTAACTTATACATACACACTTAAAAATTTGTATAGAATTTTTGCACTGATCGGTGTTTCAGTGAGTCCTACACCATTCGGTTTAAAAAACACCGTGCCAAAGTGTTAGAATTTAATATCCGAAAGAGAATATTTTCTTAACACCGAACGGTGTAAAAAAGTAAATATCAGATAGGATGTTTTCTTTTTGTACCCTGTTAGGTGTTTATTTATAATACGCAAAATGATTATTTTTTTAACACCGAACGGTGTAATTTTTAACTGTTCGATAGGATGTTTCTTACAATTTTTATAAAATTGTCATTAAATTAATTAATCGTCAAATCAATTTCATTGGGCTTTATTTCATAACGAAATAAGACCCAAACAAAACAATTAAATATTTCCCAAAATTTATGAGATAGTCTCCGAAAATTGGGAGTTATTTCATATGAAGTAACACCCAAAAATGTCTGGACATTTTTTAGGACTTATTTAATTTTTTGGGGGTCCATTTCGTGGTGCCAAAAATTACATTTAAATCTTTAATCAAGATTTACAAAATGAAATTGAACAAATAAAATTGAAAAATTTCAATTATTAATTTGTTTATCAATGAGAATGTGATTTCAAAATCACTCTTCTTCTTTGCCTTTTTTATTTCACAACGATCGGATGAGTTCAACATTTCACACCGAATAAGCGGTGTAAATTAACACCGTTCCGAGTAAAAAATGTAAATATCCGCTCACCGGTGTGAATTTATTTTTGAAAATTTTTAGTGTGTATATACAATAAAAATAAGATTTGTCATCTACTGCAAAGTACAAAAAATAAAACTGTTGTTGCAGTTATTGGTTGTTGTTGTTTTAAAAAAATTATATTGACACATTCAAGTTTTTTTTTGTGATTTCCTTTCATCCATTGTGACAGTTCGTCCGAGCTGCTCAAAAATTTTGTTTGATGTGGAAGAATATTCTGATCCGTTCTCTTCATTTCGTAATATGCAATACTCCATTGTAACTTGTACAAACATAAATTGTATTTGAAACAAATTCACAGAATGAACCGGTGTGAAGTTAGCCCAAAATCTTCATCCCAAATTTTTTAACTCAGCCCAACTTTTGAATTCGCCGTAAAACTCGACCCAAACATTTTAGTTCGCCGCAACGCACTTAAAGTGGCAAAAACTAGCTAAATAATTTTTTTTAAAAGAAAATAATTAAGAAAATATGTAAAATAATGCAAAAATACAACCTATACAGTAAAATTTGGGCAGAAGTGCAAAAAATAAAAATTTTTGTATGACAGCCAGAATTTAAAATTTTTTTGAAACAAAAAAAAGTAAAGAAAGAGAAAAGGTTCCATTCTACATCTTTGTTCGAAAATGTATTTAAATGTGGTACATTGACTAGCACTATGCTCAAGTCCCGCTCTATCGTCCTTGGCACCTAAATTTGGGCTGAAGTGCCCAAAAATCGTGATTTTTTTATGAAAGTAAGATTTCCACACCCCACAACTTGCCCCAAAACAAAAAGTTCCATCCTGGATTTGATATATATGATAGCTGATAACAAACTAATGATTTTAGTCCTTAATCCCAAAATTGCTATCTATCGTCCTTCATACCGTAAAATGGTCTTGAAGTAAAAAAATCTGTTTAGAAAAAAAAATTAATTTTTAAAACTAAAAAAACTATAGAAGGCAAAAAGGTTCCACTCTAAATTTTTGTTCAAAAAATGCATTTTTAATTGTTTATTCGAACGGCACTATGCTCAAGTACCGCTCTATCGTCCTTGCTATCTTAATTTGGGCTGAAGTGTAAAAAAATCGTGATTTTTTTATGAAAGTAAGAATTCCTCACCCCACAACTTGCCCCAAAACAAAAAGTTCCATTTTGAATTTTTGATATGTGATAGCAAAATGATTATATTAGACCTTAATCCCAAAATTGCTATCTATCGTCCTTCATACCGTAAAATGGTCTTGAAGTAAAATACTCAAGAAAAATAACATGTTCTTAAACCGAAAAAAATATAGAAGCCAAAAAGGTTCCACTCTAAATTTTTGTTTAAAAAATGCATTTTTATGTGTAAAATCGAACGCCACTATGCTCAAGTCCCGTTCTATCGTCCTTGGCACCTAAATTTGGGCTGAAGTGCCCAAAAATCCCGATTTTTTTATGAAAGTAAGACTTCCACACCCCACAACTTGCCCCAAAACAAAAAGTTCCATCCTGAAATTGATATATATGATAGCTGATAACAAAATAATGATTTTATTCCTTAATCCCAAAATTGCTGTCTATCGTCCTTCATACCGTAAAATGGATTTGAAGTAAAAAAATCGGTTTAGAAAAAATAAATTAATTTTTAAAACGAAAAACCTACAGAAGCCAAAAAGGTTCCACTCTACATTTTTGTTCAAAAAATGAATTTTTATGTGTTTAATCGAACGGCACTATGCTCAAGTCCCGCTCTATCGTCCTTGGCACCTAAATTTGAGATAAAGTGCAAAAAATCGTGATTTTTTTATGAAATTAAGAATTCCACACCCCAAAACTAGCCCCAAACATAAAAGTTCCATCCTGGATTTGAGATATATGATAGCTGATAGCAAACTAATGATTTTAGTCCTTAATCCCAAAATTGCTATCTATCGTCCTTCATACCGTAAAATGGTCTTGAATTAAAATACTCAGTTCAGAAAAGAAAAAAAAAATGTTTTTAAACCGAAAAAAAATATAGAAGCCAAAAAGGTTCCACTCTACATTTTTGTTTAAAAAATGCATTTTTATGTGCTCAATCGAACGCCACTATGCTCAAGTCCCGTTCTATCGTCCTTGGCACCTAAATTTGGGCTGAAGTGCCCAAAAATCGTGAATTTTTTATGAAAGTAAAAATTCCACACCCCAAAACTAGCCCCAAACATAAAAGTTCCATCCTGGATTTGAGATATATGATAGCTGATAGCAAACTAATGATTTTAGTCCTTAATCCCAAAATTGCTATCTATCGTCCTTCATACCGTAAAATGGTCTTGAATTAAAATACTCAGTTCAGAAAAGAAAAAAAAAAATGTTTTTAAACCGAAAAAAAATATAGAAGCCAAAAAGGTTCCACTCTACATTTTTGTTTAAAAAATGCATTTTTTGTGCTAAATCGAACGGCACTATGCTCAAGTCCCGTTCTATCGTCCTTGGCACCTAAATTTGGGCTGAAGTGCCCAAAAATCCCGATTTTTTTATGAAAGTAAGACTTCCACACCCCAAAACTAGCCCCAAACATAAAAGTTCCATCCTGGATTTCAGATATATGATGGCTGATAGCAAACTAATGATTTTAGTCCTTTATCCCAAAATTGCTATCTATCGTCCTTCATACCGTAAAATGGTCTTGAATTAAAATACTCAGTTCAGAAAAGAAAAAAAAAATGTTTTTCAACAGAAAAAAAATATAGAAGCCAAAAAGGTTCCACTCTACATTTTTGTTTAAAAATGCATTTTTTTGTGTAAAATCGAACGCCACTATGCTCAAGTCCCGTTCTATCGTCCTTGGCACCTAAATTTGGGCTGAAGTGCCCGAAAATCCCGATTTTTTTATGAAAGTAAGACTTCCACACCCCAAAACTAGCCCCAAACATAAAAGTTCCATTCTGGATTTGAGATATATGATAGCCGATAGCAAACTAATGATTTTAGTCCTTAATCGCAAAATTGCTATCTATCGTCATTCATACCGTAAAATGGCCTTGAAGTAAAAAAATCTGTTTAGAAAAAATAAATTAATTTTTAAAACGAAAAAACCTACAGAAGCCAAAAAGGTTCCACTCTACATTTTTGTTTAAAAAATGCATTTTTATGTGTTTAATCGAACGGCACTATGTTCAAGTCTGGCTCTATCGTCCTTGGCACCTAAATTTGCGCTGAAGTGCCCAAAAATCGTGATTTTTTTATGAAAGTAAGAATTCCACACCCCAAAACTTGCAATAAATGATGAGTCATTTTTACGATATTTGTTGAATAAATTATTGTTATTGCTAAAAAATAAATAAATAAAAAAACTATGTCAAAAATTTTTTATAAACTTAATATATACACTTAACTGAACGTATTAAATAAAGCTATTGTCTTAGTCAGGGATTGAACCCTGGACTTTGATTATAATTATTCATATTTCCCCATTTTGGAAACATAGGAGATAATAGAACAATCTGCGTGCATAGGATTTATGTGGATGGAGTTAATAATTGATTTATTGCTTAAAATATCAAAAAAAAAAAAATATAACTTGCTCCAAAAACATTTATAAAATAAATTTTGGCTGGAATCGAACTTGGGCTTCCGCCGTTAGCGTCAATAGTTCTACCCACTGAACCATACAATCATTTTAAAATCAGTTGAAAACTGTATATCAACTAATTATGTAAATATTATTTACAGGAGAATATGGTTTATTATATTAAGTATGTATTAACCTAGTTGCTAAATGGAAAAGAAACAATTTAAAAATCATTGTAAAGCAGTATATTAGTTAATCAAATTAATTTTCAATTGTTTTTACTAATTTAGGCAAAATAATTCGACCTTCAACAATGCAATTATTGAAAAGAGTCATAATTTTTTGCTTATTTTACATTTCGATGGAAATATTCAATTTACATGAGGCTGAAAGAGATGGCACTTGTGTGAGATTATTTGAAAAAAATTTTAGTTCTTTGGATAATTTCTTAACAAATAGTGCTGCCATATCTTCAGGACAACTATTTTTGGTTAGATTACGGATATGTCTAATACCATTGACACACATATCTTAGATTTTGAATATGTGCTAACTAAAGCCCCATTTCCAATAGCGCGTGAGATGCGTTTCGTAAATTGACGCAAATATTCAATACATGAAGACATACCTAACATTTTCCATATAATATATTCGAAAAATTAAGTATTTCATGCGCGTGAAGTTTGACAGCGAAACAGCTGTTCAGTTTTACAAAGGAAAAATTGAAAAAGGTTAGTAGAATATGATAAAAACTAAAAAATTTATTACAGGCATTTAAGGCGTGCTCCACACTCACGACACATCTGCAGCGGCATGCCGGAGTGCCTGACTATATGGGCGAGGAGTCCAAAACTGCATTTAAGAACAGTCTGTGGTGCAAATGGTCACAGGTATTTAAGACGCGCTCACACTCACGATATATCTGCAGCGACATGCCGAGTGCCTAACTATATGGGTGAGTTCCAAAATGCATTTTTACAAAGCATCAGTTTGAATTGGTTTGATAAGCCAAAACTGTGCATTATACCATTTTTAAGAATATCAACACAGCTGCGCAGTTTTCGTATTTAAGCTTAGCACCAATTCAAAATAAAACACACTGATCAAAATGCATTTTTGAACTCGCCCTATCTGTCCATACTGCAGCAAAACCTTGTACGGGATCAAAAGTATGCAGGCAGACAAAACACAAAGCATCAGTGTGTTTTATTTTGAATAAATTTGTAAAACTTTTACACATTAAAATTATGCTTCGCTAAGCACAAGATCGGCAATCATATGTTCACGCACACGTTCCATTGGAAATTGATTTTTTTCCGCAGCTTCCACAGCGTAAAACTCAACGCATCTCACGCGTCATTGGAAATGGGCCTTAATCCTTATTCTAAAATTTATACCGTTCATAATAACGAAAAGAAGGAAGATAAATAACGTCAAGTCAGCTTAGGTTTGATTAGGGGGTTTCGGATGATCCGACATGTCGGACAGATATGGCATGCTTGACGACAAGTCGGATCATTCGAAAGCAAATAAGACAGTCGGACCGACATGTCGGACGAAAATCAAAAAGTTTTGATTTTTCTGCCGGTCGGACCGACTTTTTGGGCATGTGAACGCAGGTCGGTCCGACTTGCTGCATTTTTTCATTTCAATAAAAGCGTCAGCGGGTGAACACCGACGAAGCGGAAAAATATTATAGAAAATTAATATGAACAACGTTAGAAACATTGAATTATAGATATAATTAATTGAAATTTCTATAAAGTATGGAAAATTACTGATCCATTATAAGGGCATCTAAAAATTGCTTAGCTATTATGCCGATGTGTTCTGTTTGAGAGCCTGCAATGGAATAAAGTCGTCGTACATGTCGGACTGTTCGAAAGCTCAAAAAATTTGCTCTGTTAATTTGTCGTCGGACATGTCGGATGGCAAGTCGGATCGTCCGAAACCCCCTGTTCTCTTAAAAATTAACGAACCTAAGCTGACATGGCTGCCGTGTGCCACACCGGTTCGCTGATTTATATGGTATTTTTTAATTCAGCGTGGTATTTTTTAATTGGCGTGGGAATTCAGAGTGGTATTTTTTAATTGCATGGGAATTTGGGAATTTCTTTCTTAAAATTTCTTTTTTCACTTTTATTGAGCAAAATCTTAATCATAGTATTCGATGATTGAAGTATATGTACAGAAGAGTAAAGCATGTTATTTTTCTTTTCTGAACTGAGTATTTTACTTCAAGACCATTTTACGGTATGAAAGACGATAGATAGCAATTTTGGGATTAAGGACTAAAATCATTAATTTACTATCAGCTATCATATATCTCAAATCCAGGATGGAACTATTTGGTTTGGGGCTTGTTTTGGGGTTTGAAATTCTTACTTTCATAAAAAAATCGGGATTTTTTGGCACTTCAGCCCAAATTTAGGTGCCAAGGACGATATAACGGGACTTGGGCATAGTGCCGTTCGATTAAACACATAAAAATGCATTTTTTGAACAAAAATGTAGGGTGGAACCTTTTTGGCTTCTGTAGGTTTTTCGTTTTAAAAATTAATTTATTTTTTCTAAACAGATTTTTTTACTTCAAGACCATATTACGGTATGAAGGACGATAGATAGCAATTTTGAGATTAAGGACTAAAATCATAAGTTTGCTATCAGCTATCATATATCTCAAATCCAGGATGGAACTTTTATGTTTTTTGCTAGTTTTGGGGTGTGGAATTTTTACTTTCATAAAAAATTCACGATTTTTGGGCACTTCAGCCCAAATTTTGGTGCCAAGGACGATAGAACGGAACTTGAGCATAGTGGCGTTCGATTAAGCACATAAAAATGCATTTTTTAAACAAAAATGTAGAGTGGAACCTTTTTGGCTTCTATATTTTTTTTCGGTTTAAAAACATTTTTTTTCTTTTCTGAACTGAGTATTTTAATTCAAGACCATTTTACGGTATGAAGGACGATAGATAGCAATTTTGGGATTAAGGACTAAAATCATTAGTTTGCTATCAGCTATCATATATCTCAAATCCTGGATGGAAATTTTATGTTTGGGGCTAGTTTTGGGGTGTGGAATTCTTACTTTCATAAAAAAATCACAAGTTTTTGCACTTCAGCCCAAATTTAGGTGCCAAGGACGATAGAGCGGGACTGAAGCATAATGCCGTCCGATTAAACACATAAAAATACATTTTTGGACAAAAATGTAGAGTGGAACCTTTTTGGCTTCTATATTTTTTTTCGGTTTAAAAACATTTTTTTTTCTTTTCTGAACTGAGTATTTTACTTCAAGACCATTTTACGGTATGAAGGACGATATATAGTAATTTTGGGATTAAGGTCTAATATAATCATTTTGCTATCTGCTATCACATATCAAAAATTCAAGATGGAACTTTTTGTTTTGGGGCAAGTTGTGAATTGTGGAATTCTTACTTTTATAAAAAAATCACGATTTTTTGGCACTTCAGCCCAAATTAAGGCACCAAGGACGGTAGAGCGGGACTTGAGCATAGTGTTATTCGATTTGGCACATCAAAATACATTTTGAATGAACCTTTTAATTTTAAATAATATCTTTTTCGTTTTTAGAAAAAATTTTTTATTTACCTCTACAAGTTTTTTAGTTCGAAGCTGTATATACCAAGGACGATTGATAGCAATTTGGAGAAGAGGTGACAAATTTATCAATTAAGTACACATTTTTGCTAAAAAATGTATGTTTAACTCATTTTTGTAACTGCGGCGAATTCAATATTTTTATATGTTTTGCGGCGAATTCAGCAAAAACTTGGGCTGAAGATTTTGGGCTATCTTCACAGAAGTACAGAATGACTAGCGTTAAGATAGCAACGAAATTAAAATTGAGAAAAACAGAATTTTGGTGCTTGCACTGGGCATGCTTGCTAAAAAATGCATTCTCAGCGAACATGCAGTGAAGAAAACGAAATGTTTAGCATGAATTCTGACTCGCTAAGAATACGTGCTCGCTTTAAGCAAGCATGCCCTGAAATTGCCATTTTAACAATTTTTAGCATCAAGTGAAGAAAACGGCCCTAAGAATACGTGCTCGCTTTAAGCAAGCATGCCCTGAAATTGCCATTTTAACAATTTTTAGCATCAAGTGAAGAAAACGGCCCTAAATGATACGAGTATTTGAAGTTGAGGTTGTCAATGCTTGAACCATATTGGCTAGTTCGTTGGTATTTGAAGGACTATTTGTTGTATGTGGTGTTCTTTTAATGGCATTGATTTCATTGTCAGTCATGACTTCCCAGAGTTTGTCTGCTAACTTGAGAAGCTCCTCTAATGCTGAATGGACAGATCCGGTCGGAGCTATATTGAGTGTCTTTGGTAGCTTTCTGAACCATAGTTTTAGAAGGAAGTCTAGTTATACTGAAGAACTAGCTAAAAAAAGTACTAGCGATCTGGAAAATTGTGATGGTTTTTGGCTACCCATCTCTGAATTTGACAAAATTTTGTCAAATTTTGACTTAATGTATGTCTCTCAATATGCATCTTTTTTAAGTTTTCATAAAGATTACAAGTAAGAGGTCTCTGTATGACCTCTAATACTGTTATGAGTACGTCCTGTGAGAGAGTTGTAATCAGATACTTATATTTTGTTTTATCTGTTGCAATAGCTTTCGCTTGAAATATAATTTCAGCGTGAATAAACCACGTGTCCATGTTCAACGTATCTCCTTATTGGAGAACGTTTCGAACGGATTCGGAAGTGTGTCTGGTTCGAGTGTGATTAGTTGGGTGTCTACTTCTCCGTGATGAGAGGAGTGTGGGGAGAGAGAATGTATTAGGCTCATCTTCAATTAATGTAATAAGAATGTAAATTTAGTGTTCCTGCAAGTGTATTGGTGACCGTAGGCTAGCGGGTAGAGTGCGTGGCCCCTAAGCTAAAGAACCGCGGTAGCCCGGGTTCAATTCCAGCTCAGACAAAGTTTTTTCAATAAAATTAATTTTTCTGTTCGGTCGTCACCTCTCTGCAGACAATGGCAAACCTCAGAAAGTTAAAATTGCCATGTAAAGCTTCTTGGAACAGAAGCTGTTCGGAGTCGGCATAAAACACGTAGGTCCAGTTCTCTGTCATTGTGATCAAACATTTAATAACACGCACAACACAATTGATCAATAGAAGCTAGGTCAAAGTCCTTCCAAGGGCTGAAATGGCCAGTTTATTTATTTTGTTCTTTTTTACAAGTGTATTACCCCTCATTTAAAAAAAAATATAATATATGTTTCTATATGTGTGCACTCTATATGTGTTCCTATCTAATATGTGTCCCTATCTGTGTTCCTATTTGTATTCCTAACTGTATACCAGGTGCAGTAGAGTGAGTGCCTACGGAGTAAAACGATCGGTTTCTTACGACCCGATCGTTTGCCAACCGTTTAATAAGCAAACCTCGTGATAAGCTAAGTGTAATACATAAATACAAACATGAATTTAAAAAACTTTGTTGTAGTTGCTGCTGCTGTTGTTGTCTCTGCTTTTGTTGTTGTTGTCGCTGCTGCTGTTGTTGTTGCTGCTCTTGCATTTTTTCTCGTTTTTGTGTTGTTAGTAAGCGGAACCGAAACGGATAGCGGTGGTGATTGAATGCGCAGCAGTGGTGGTGAAGATGATGATGAAGAGGCGGACGATGATGTCGATCTGGGAGGCGTTGTTGATGTGTACGATGAGGTGGAAGACACCAGCGAGGTTGCAGATGTTCTATCGAATGGTCTGGAGTTGAAAGAAGCGTATGATGCGTTGTTGGTGATTTGGGTGATTTCTTGCGTGAGAGTTTTGTAATAACGCTGGTCTTATTGTATTTTATTCGAGGCGTTCAACATTAACTCTATTCTGCTTGAGCACAACATAGTGCTAATTGTTGATGGTAGTGGGGTGCTTTGCCTTGCTGTACAGCGGTGAAAAAATTGTTGGTTGCGGTTCGGCCGCAGGACCGCCAATTGTAGAGGTAATGGTCCGTTTTTTATTTTGATATTAAATTCCAATTTTTTATTTTGATATATATTTTACAAATTATTTCATACTGAAAACTTTTTAGATAGCAAAATTGAATGTGAGTTAAGTTTAAGAAAATATTTTTAATGGAATTTTTATGAAAATATTTTTGAATAATAAAAATTGACATCAAAACAAGTTTTTTTAATTAATTTACAAAGTAAATTACAGTATATATATGTTTCTAATGTGTGTTATTGTGAGTGCATTGTGTGTAATGTATATGTGTGTGTATGACTTTATATGTATGCGATTAAAGATTAACTGCATATTTTTGCATAAACTCATTCATGAAAAAACACCTTCATACCTGTATGATAAACTTCAGTTTTGTGTATCGAGAAGAAGCAATGTTCTTATTGTTCTTAGGCATAACTCATTAAATGTTCTTATCTATTTTTCATCAATGCCATTAGACTGTGGAATACTCTGCCACGTGGGATAAGAGAAATTAGCAGAAGTATTTTTAGGCAATCTATTCTATCTTTATTTTCTTCTTCTTAGTATAGATTTCTACTGTTATTTCTATTTCTTCTTCTTAGTATAGATTTCTACAGTACTTTCTATTTCTCTCACCTTCACCTTATAATTTTTAATTTACTTAAAATGTGTTTAATAAGTTTAAAAATTGATTCGTATGAAATTTTTTCAATATAAATCAATCCTAATGTATAAATGTTATGCGTAAAAATTTAATATGTTTTTATTATTGTAATTGAATTTAATTTAATGTAATTTAATTGTTATTTAATGTCGTACTATAAAAGAACGTAGTTCTTGTTGTGCCAATGTTGTCAAATAAATAAATAAAAAAGGAAAATAAAAAATCGCATCAAACCATCTTATAACTATATTCATGTTAAACGTCATCATTTCCATATAAAAACCAGTATATGTCATTTCGCTGATGCGTAAACTTCATTATTTTTACATCTGCATCATCTTTTTCAAGTATTGTTCAAGTTTACAAGAACAAAAAAAAATTATAAATAAAATGTTAAAACAATTTTACATAATTTAGTATTAATATAGGTATACATCATGGAATTACAAACAAAAAATATTTTAGCAAATTTTTTAGACACTCTGTCTGCGGAGGAATGATATATTTTAACGAGATGATAATATTTTTCAATGTGACTGATTTTACATATCGCCGCTGTACCAACAAAAACGGTTATGAGATTTTTGTATTTTTTTTTATTGCATATTTTATTCACACTATCTATTGCCCACATTTCTGCATTTGCAGTTTTTTTATATCTCTTTTGATTTAGAAGTGATCAAAAACAGTTATTGATCGCAATACTAGAAATGCTTTGAATTTTTTTTTTGCTCTCCTGAAAAGTTACTGAAAAACATATAACTGTTTTGGTTAGCGCAGCGACGAAATGTAACTAGTTTAGTAAAAAAATAATAAAAATTCAAATTTTAATTAAAAACGAAATTATTTTATATTTAAAAATTGTGTAGTCAGTTTTTGAAAAATTCGTTTAAAATAGTAAACATATATTCTCCAACATCAAATTTTGAGAATGCATTAAGAATGAATGCCTCAATACGATAATATTTTCAAAGCGCCAAAAAAATAGAGGTGCTGATCATGAAAAATGTGAATAAACTTTTTAGTGGTCAAAAAAAGTAAAATATTTCAAGAAAATATTGGTAAAAAAGAACATCACAAAGAAGACCAATTCAAGATCTTTAAAATATGTTTAGAAGATATAGTTGTTTGAGTACATGTTTGAATGACAATTTCTGATGTTCTTTTTTATTTTTTAGTGTGTATAACTGCAAAAAAAAAAATTAAAAAAAATATAAAAATATTTTTATTTTTTAAAGTACTATCCACGTGCAAAGTACAAAATTTTTACAAAAATGTGAGTTTCAAAAAGCGTCTGATATGACGTTGAATGAACAATGTATAAAAAGCAAAGTACTGTCTGTCTGTGTGTATGATGCTTATACATATATTAGACTCTAAAACTACTGGACCGCTTGATCTGGAATTTTGGCAGTCGATTTGTTTCAGGTACGAGATGGTTTAGAAGAAAATATTGCCACACCCTCTTTTACCGCCCCCAAATCAAAAATAAAAATATTATATTTAAGTGGGTTTGGGTCGTATAAGGCTAACATTTAGTAATTTGGTTTGTATGGTTACTGTCGATAACTGTACTAAAAATGGGTTTCCACGCCCCCTTTTACCGCCCACAATTCAATGAAAATGCTTTAGTTTAGACGGTTTTGGTCGTATAAGACTGAAATTGATAATTTAGTTTGTATGGTTACTGGCGGAAACTACTAAATATGGGTTTCCACGCCCCCTTTTACCGCCCACAAATAAATGAAAATGCTTTATTTCTGAGGGTTTTGGTTGCATAATTCTTAAATTTGTTAATTTAGTTTGTATAGTTACTGTCAGCAACTACGAACAATTGGTCTCCACGCCCCCTATTTCTGCCCATAAATCATTGAAAATGCTATATTTTAAGCAGTTTTGGCCGTATAAGACTAAAATTTTGTATTTAAGTTTGTATGGTTACTTTCAGCAACTGTACTAAAAATGGGCGCTATATAGCCACAACCACTTTTTAGAAATCAATAAAATTGAGTACTGGGTCGATTGAGCTAAAATTTGGCTTAGTTTGTATGGTTACTGTCAGCAACTGTACTAAAAATTGGTTTACACGCCCCCCCTTTTACCGCCGACAAACCAATGAAAATGTTTTATTTCAACGGTTTGGGTCGTATTAGATTAAGATTTTGTAATTTAGTTCATATGGTTACCCTCGGCAAGTGCACTAAAAATAGGCCTGTCCCACTTTAGTTGCACTAATTTTTCGGAGAGTCAGCGTGGAGTGAAGCAAAGCGCGCCAGATTTAAGCTAAATTGAGCTGAAATATCGGCAGTCGATTTGTTTCGAGTAGAAGATGGCTTGAGGGAAATAATTTTGACGCACTCCTTTCTACCACGGTTTTGATCGTATTAGACTAAAATTTGGCAATTTAGTTCATATGGTTACTTTCGGCAGCTATACTGAAAATGGTGAAAATATTTGGCTATACATTTTCGTATATGGCAGTAAGGCGGTCTGTGGCAGGACAATGTCTGCTGGGGAATACTAGTATATATGGGGCATTCCACGCCAAATCGGTATCGTTCCAAAGATATCGAATTTAAAAAAAAACCAGCTCTCATTTAAATAAAAATTATCATTTAACATAAAAGTTTAGTTTTTCGATTTAATTTTCGAAAAAAATTCTAAAAAATTATTTAAAGTGTATTAATACGTAATTTTCGGTTTTTAAAATTTATGTTGCATTTTCTAAAGTGATTGCATATTTTGATTTTCTTCAGAATTTCTTCAGAAGAATGATTTTTGAAAATTAAAAAAATTTTTATGATTAAATTTCACTCGAAAATGAAATGCAGAAGCTGCCTGATTGTGTGTTATCGCGCAAAAAATGGTGCTGATATGAAATTAATAAATTTAGGATTTTCCTGTAAATGTTTGTTGCATGTTTTTCTATTGTTTTAGTAAACTTTTCTGCTGTTTTTTTTGTTGAAACTATTGTGTGTTGAGAATAATTGCTGTACGTGTTTGGTTAAATTTGTTAGAAATTTTGGCATGATTTGATGTTTCCTGCATTTTATTAGAAAATCTATTGAGCATCTTGTTTTTTCGTTAGTATAAATCATGATACAAAGAACTACAGATAAAGTATTGCGCATGTCCGCCATCTTTGTTGTGACGTAGATCGAGCTTGTCAATAGTAGACGAACTACGCGTGGAGTAGGGAGGTCACGGATTTCGAGAACCCGGGATCCCGGGATTGAAGATTTAAACCCTTTGTAATCCCGGGATTGCCTTTCCTGGATCCCGGGATTTTTAAATAAAAAATTTCTATTACAAAAGTTCACGTAAATGCAAACATTTCATTTTAAGTTGATATGAATATAGAATTAGAAAAAACTTTTATTGAGGCTGAAAAAGATTGTTAGAACGTTGAGTGTGAATTACTGGAGCAAAGACTTTGCAAAGTTTAAGAAGAATTTGCAACATTGGGAAGTCAGCTATGTATTTAAAAATTGTCAGATATTCTGACTTAGGAAATAATTTAGGAAATGTGAAGGCAATCGTGATCGAAACTTACAAATTGCTTACGACTATTGTACAACTATTTCTCCACCTAGCGTAGTATCAGAACGGTGCTTCTACAACAACGTAGTATCAGCGGGTTATATTTCTAATAATATTCTAACAGTACTCTCCAATAAAAAATAAAACGAGTTGATCTAAACAAATCATTACTTTAGGTATTACTTTAAAAATAATTAAAACAAAAAATTTCATTTGAAAATTTTTTTCCAACCTTAATTTGCCTTAAACACAGAAAAACATAAAGACGGTGTACAAAAAAGTGTAACATTTATATAGTAATACCTTTAACTGTCCTGTTTTTTTTATATTTTTTTGTTCTTTAACGCTTTCAATAGCTAGGCAAAACTTAGAACAAAATAATTTTTTAGGTAATATTCCTATCATTGAGGTCCTTAAAAGATGAAAAAATATACATTTCATTTTAATCTGCGCTACTTTCGTTTTACAAGCTTGTACAAAGAAAAAATTGTTTTGCTCCTTTTCGGCACAAAGTCTTTTTTTTTTATCCTTTAATGGTTTCTCAACCCTTGAGATCTGTGTTTTTTAAACCCTCTTTATATTCTTATGATTAAAGTCATAAAAAGATGAAAAAACATAAATTTGATCTTCGTCCGGTTGATTTTTCTTATAAAATAGGCCAAACAAAATTTTTTTACTTTTCTTCGCCACAAAAACAAAAATCCAACTGACTTTAATGTCAAATGTCTTTAAATTTATTTTTATCATATTGGTTCATCTTTTTTCATAGAACCAAATGATTTGATTTAAAAAAATCGTTGCAAAATAAATACACATAAAAATTACTTTCTGAAGTGTCCAATATATTGGGCAAATCCACTGAAAGGATTATTAAACATTAATATTATTTATGTTTTTTGTGTTAATTAACAATAAGAGTATTCACAATTGTTTGGTATAGTAGTTTGGTTTTTTTTGCCATAGTTGAAAATTACAATATGAGCACCCTTTAAAATAGAACTTGTGCTTGAGAACCTCTCACTATAGCGCTTTGTTACTATGCAAATAAATGAACTATCTAATTTGATATATTTTATTAATATATGTCATAAAAAAGTGTAACTCGCATTTTTAGCTTCTTCCATTTTTGCAATCAGAAAATAACTGCCAACCGATCAGTTTATGGAACTTTAAAAACCACGTTCTTAAATTACCACACTTGGTTTTTAGAGATTTCATGTAAAATAAGAAAAAATATAAATACTGCTCGGCAAAGTGTGGTACAACACCACGGGGTTTTTTAACTGCATTGAAAACCACGCAATTGTGAATATTCTTAATGTATTTTGTTTTGTTTTTGTTACTTTATAAATTAATTAATTTTTTAGTTTCAAGTAAAAAATAACAAAAAATTGTATTAAAAATGTTTTTAATTATTTACTTCTTAAAATTTTCAATCCCGAACTATTCCCGGGATCCCGGGATTGAGATTTTCAATCCCGATAATCCCGGGATCGATAAAAGCTTCCGGATTGGACTTCCTAGCGTGGAGGTATACACTGGAAATGCTCCACATATTAAACACACCAACAATAGGCGTTTTTCTTTTGTATGTCCGAACTGAGCAACAACTGTCAAAAACAGATCAGCGTTTATTTTTTACCTCAGACTTAGCTGTGTTCAATATATGCGTTTCTTTTCATAATCAAGTCATGGTCTGAGTGTTGCTCAGATGCTGTCGACGAGCTCAGAAATTTTTTACTGAGCACAAAGCAATCGGCTCTCAACTTCAACGTTTAAGCAAAAAAAAACCCCAAAAAGAGGATAAAAGCTAGATATGGCGGGCACTAGTTTAGAAGGTAAATTTTGGCATAAAATATATTTATTTCTGTAATAAATCACATATCTCAGCATTCAAGTGGACAACAGAAGCAACAAGGCACTTAATACAATTAATTAAACTGCGTTATATGGAAATCGAAACTGGAATTAAGAAAGTTGCGTACCAGGAAATTGCCCGTGAGATTAATAGCAGCCACAACACAAACTTAACCTACGAGCAAATTGACAAAAAATGGAAAGGCCTCAAGCGGACGTACAAAAAAATTAAGAAAAACAACAACAGTACTGGGAGCTCCAGGAGGACTTGGAATCATTATGCAGAAATGCATGAAATTTTATTTCAAGCGCCGGAAATAAATCCTCCAGCCACAATACCAACAGAAGATGACAATGTTGTGTGCAGTGTAAATGAAAGTGATGATGCACCAGACCAAGAATTTTGCATCAATTTTTCGCAAAGACGCAATCGACGTCGCTGAAGAATCGGTATTGATTCTCGTGTATTTCTTTTCGTTGGTGTACTTCTTCGTGATACAGAAGGAAGCCCTAAATATTGCGCTTGCGACTTTGTGATAAATTTGTGGAAAGTTATTTCTGAAGCATCACACATTTTATCTACACTGCACACAACATTGTCATTTTCTGTTGACATTGTTTGTTCAGCTTACAGCTTGATCCTTTTTTTTTGTGTTGATATGAATTGTTGTGCTTTTGAAGCTTTAAAAAATCATTCGCCAGATATTGGTCTGCTAACTTTTTTATGTGCCTTTGAAGCATTTTTTGATCTCCCTTTTTTTAAATGAATTGATGTGCCTTTGAAGCACTAAGTTCTGTTTAAGTTTTGTTTCAAATGAAATTGTTTTTTAAATGAATTGTTGTTTTTGCAATGTATTTTTGTGAATGAGATAAAATATTATTTATAATATGTTATAAAATTATATAAAAACTGTTATTTACTTAGTTTTTAATTTTATTGTTCCTTAAAATGACCTATCAAACATAAAAATAGGGTGAATAGGACCAGAGTTTTGATATTTTACTTTTCGAAAATATTAAATTTTTTATAATGAATTATGACCTCTAAAGATTTTTACAAGTTATAATTTTGAGCTTAAGGTGAAGTACTTTATGAAAGAAGGCAACAACTTTATAAGAAGTCAATCACACAGCAGACTAGACAGCATGTTTCGAAAATATCTACATTTCCTCTTTAGTAGACTTGAGTGATTTAGCTGTGTATTTCTTTTCTGGGAAAAATATCGTAAAAATTCAATTTTCAAAATATTGCAATTATATATTACTTACATGTTTTATGATTTTTAATTAGTGAAATATTACAATTCATTTGAATAAAGAATTAACGAGATCATCTCTTTTGGACTGTGCAGTATGAAAATCTAAAGATTCATTGAGGTCTTCTTGTTCCACATCTTCAACATCCTCCACGTGAATAAAATCTTCTTCATAATCATTCCTTTGCAGACATATATAATGAAAAATACATGCAGCAATAATATACTTTACTATTGGAGTATGTTTTAGGGAGTCAATGTCAAATAACTTTCTGAATCTTCCCTTAAGTAGTCCAAAGGCGCGTTTAATCGATACTCTGCACTTAGAATGCACTGTATTAAAAATATTTTGCTCTTCGGTTAGATGACCATAGTTCTTATAAGGAGTGATCAGCCAATTTTTAAGTGGATATGCGGAATCGCCGAGCAAGTGTTGGTCAGCAGCCATACTAAATTCACTTAAAATGTTTTTTTTTGTTAGTTAGAAATGCTACTGATGTTCCAGAATAGAGTTACATGAAACAATTTTGTTTTTAAGTCCGGATCTCCTCAACAATAAAGTGTCATGAATTGAACCTGCTTCGCCGGTATAGCAATACGTAAACTGCATATTATGGTTGCAAACACCTTGCAGCAGTACAGAGTGATACCCTTTCCTATTTACGTACGAGTTGTGGGAAAATATTGGTGCCCGAACCAGGATATGACATCCGTCAATACTTCCAACAATTCCTAGTTATTGTTAATGTAATTAGTTATTATATTAAAATATATAAAAGATATCTTCAACTTTCAAGCGATATTTGTCTGCATAAAATCTCGACCTAATAAACCGTTTATTTCGATTTAATTTGATCAGCATGTCGCAAGTCAACAAAACACATCTCCATACACTGGCAATACATCACCAAATCGGTCGCCGATTGATCTAACAAAAACTTAAGTCTAAGTTTGCTTACATATAGCTGCTCTAACATCATACCACTTAGACTCTTGATTTCTAAGATACCAAGGGTTATCATAAATTGTTTTTCAATTGGAATTGGTTTTCGCCCTGGTCCAACTTCATGACTCCCAATTCCATGCAAGTCTCTGCATAAATCTTCAAATACGTCTAGATTCACGCAAACATGCTGCTTGAATGTTCTGTCAGAAAATAGTGGCACCACATTATCTGCATAATTAATATTTTTATTAATTTTTCTGCGACAGCCCATGTCTAACTCATCTTCATCACAAAAAAACAAATCAAACGCTTTCAACACAACAAATGAAAAATTCATCTTACACACGCTTTTTATTTTACTGATTTCAATTTATTTTGTTGACTGATAAAATTGACAGTAGAGATACATTCACAAGCTTGCACCCAAAATGTTTCATTACTCAATCAGACCAATTTTTGTTTGATTTGATGTTGTCAGCTCAGGTTATGGTCGGTTTGATCAGATCTGCTCAGATCTGTGGTCTGATGTGGAAAAAGAAAATCGCCTAATAACACGATTGAACTACGAAATGGACACCGACAATTGTTCTCATATTTACAAATATTTGACAAAACATAAACACGCTGGATGATGAAGGTGGCAAACATCTGTTTTCGACGCGGCTTAGCATAATAAGCTTTTTAAGTTTTTTAAAAATAGTTTAGTAGCAAAAATTGTTTGCCAATTTTGTTTTTTAAGGCAATAATTTATAAACTTTTATGGTTTTTACGGTAATTTTTGTGATTTTCTTGTATGTATATTGCGATTAACGTTATGCGTTTTCTTACATATTTTAAAGTCCTGATGAAGGCCCACTAAGTGAGCCGAAATATCGTGAAATAAAAACAAAAAAGACAAAATTATTTGACTTTTTATTTACGACCCAACTTAAAAAGAGCATAAATATATATATATATATCTTTATTATACCGACCCAAAAAAAGCGAAGGATTTTTTAATTTTTGAGGCATGTTGAAAAATAGCTTCAATGACATCTCAAAAGTACTTACTGAAACTTTTGTCCAAAAATATTAACCCTTAGGCACTGCTAGTCTCCGATTTTCGAAAATTTTCGCCACATAAATAGAGTTTTTTTTTTTCAAAAATATATCAATAGAGAATGTGATGATCGATGGCTTATCTCATGATCTAACTTTATATATTCGAAGTCTCTGAGCACGATGGGACTATGGGTTTTGTCCGATTAAGGTTTCTATTAAAATTAAAGCAAAAACACAAAAATAATAAAAAAAATTATGAATTTTCACATTCAATGCTTGACAGTAAGAGGGTGAAATTTTTTTCGACCAATCCAAATAAGCCAGATTTTCATGGAAACCTTGTAATTTTGAAGCCTTTCTTTTTCAAGATATGATCTAAATGCTGAAAAATAAAGTTAAAAAAAAGAAAGTATTGCGTCCGATTGGATCCATACTTCCTTAAAAGTTTCTGGAAATTATTTCTGACTAGTTCAAAGCAGTGATGCTGCAAAGACGTCGAATATGACGGACGCGAAATTTCGGTCTGTGTCTTCATAATTCTTCTGAATAATAATGTCGAAAATTTTCGATATTACTTTACTTTTGGTCCTGCTGTGAAGAATTTTAAAGTGTTTTTTGTTCTTGGTGCAAGTGCGTACTTGCTTTTGTTGTATATGTTTGATTTTCAAATTTTTCTGTAGAACCCAGCTATGTAAGTGATTCCTTTATAAGTTTTTGGTTCAATCGCTTGTTTGACACTCCCTTGCTTGATATTGTTGTCCTTAAAAGTTTTTATTAAGCGTGTAATAGTATGTGGTGGAAAGTCGTTGAATTTTATTGTTTCTCTGAAACGTTGGTTGTTGTTTTTGTGAAAAATCTAGTCGCTTATGTTAAAAACTCTTTGCTCGAATTTTTTTGGGGTGTTTTTGAAAGGTGATTTATCATTCTGCCGATTCCATGGGTTTCTAATACCAGTCAGTTTTCATAATATTGTGGTTTATGTTAACTGTAGCATCCACATATGGCAATTGGCCATCTTGCTCCTTCTCGTTGGTAAATTTTATGTAGTTGTTGCACCTGTTCAATGTTGTTAGCGTCTATATGTTCTATTTTGACTTTTGCAAATACTTCGTCTACATACTTTGTTAGTAGTCTGGGTTTTTGGCTTACGTTTTTCATAAAAATGTCCAAAATCTCCTCCATTACAATATCCGCTATAATTGGCGATATTGGTAAAGTAAATTTTGTTTTTGCAAGTAAAATAGTTATTTTTCTTAATACAAAAACATAAAATTTCCATTAATAGTTTTTTTTTAAAATTTTCGGTTGTTTTTCTATTTTTTCCCACTGTCGTTCAATTGTTTTGAGGGCAAATTATACTGGGGCCGAATTACAGCATCCGTGATCGAGCAAAATTACGAAGGCCACGACGAGAGAAATGCCTATCAATCTTGTACAATTTTGCTCTATCACGGATGCTGTAATTTGGCCCCTGGTGTACTGGGAAAGAGCGAAACAACGTCAAATGACACCATCTCTTCATCGTAGTAAATTTAGGTGTTGTTCTTGTTTTTAAATTCTGTAGCGTCTTTGATGTTGTATGTGGAGTCCACTGTTAATAATTTTAGAATGTTCACCATGTGTTAAGAGAGAGCGTAAGACGGAGAGTTTATTGAAGAGCAAATCGGTCGGAAATGGGCCTCGTTTATGTGTATTTTAGGCAGTCTGTAGATTTTTGGTATTGTTGATGTGTGTAATGTCATTTTAAGCTTTTCTTGGTTATTTATAATTTCTTTTTTAAACTGAGTCTCAACAATTGCATTGTTTTCTTGTTGTTATGTTGAAATTGGATCTCTTCTAATTATCTTGTACGTCCAAAATCGCGTCTCAAACAATATTGATTACATAGGCGTTTCTTTCTGTTGATTTCGATTCTCTTAAGTGTCTTTTTATTAATGTAGTAAGCTTCATTCGCGACTTTTCTTGTTCCTTTTTTTTTGGTGATTGTATGCAGTCCTCTCACTCCACGATGACGCTGAATAATGGAAATTGTTTTTTTGTTAGTGGGAGTGCGAACTTTGGACCATGCGCTAATAACCACTGCACCTCTTAAGGAATATTTATATCTGTCTTGTTGTCGAACCATGAGTTGTTGTTCTTCTGTTGTTCTTCTGTTGCAAGTTTAATCTGTTCTTCTTTTAGTTTTCTAAACTTTTGCTCCTGCTTGTTCATTGTTACTTGTCTGCCATTCAAAGCTATTTTTTCATGGCTAGCTTTAATGTAATCTGATTCTGTTTTTGTAATGGTTTTTTCTAAATTATTTTCATGTTTTTTAAGCAATCAGGCAGGTTCTGCATTTCACTTCCAAGTGAAAGTGAAATTGAATTATAATTCAATTCGATTATAGGCTAGTGGTAAATACTGGTGGTAAATACCAGTTTTTTCGTTAATATATATATTATATTAATAAAGTAAATAAATAAATTAATACAAAACGAAAAGGTGATATGTATACAACCAAACATCGAATTTAATTATGATTCAATTTCACTTTCACTCGAAAATGAAATGCAGAAGCTGCCTGATTGTGTGTTATCACGCAAAAAATGGTGCTGATATGAAATTAATAAATTTAGGATTTTCTTGTAAAAGTTTGTAGTTTGTTTTTCTATTGTTTTAGTAAACTTTTCTGCTGTTTTTTTGTTGAAACTATTTTGTGTTGAGAATAATTGGTGTACGTGTTTGGTTGAATTTGTTAGAAATTTTGGCATGATTTGATGTTTCCTGCATTTTATTAGAAAATCTATTGAGCATCTTGTGTTTTCGTTGGTATAAATCATGTTGTGGTGTTTGTTGATGGTTTTTGTGATGCTGTTACCATATTTAGACTTTTGTGTGTGGGAACGTATGTACTCCCTCTTATCGTGCCCTCCATGTTAAATGTTATTGTAATTCGGCCTTTCTGTTGTATGTTGCTGTTTTTAAGTTGGGCTTTGGCCGTAAATAAAAAGACAAATAATTTTATCTCTTTTTGTTTTTATTTCACAATATTTCGGCTCACTTAAAGTCCAAAAATGGAAATAAAATCCCACTGTTTGCAAAACAACCACTTACCAGATACAAAAATACTGCAACAGGAGACGAACTACGCATGAAGGTATACACTGGAAATGCTCGACATATTAAACACACCAACAATAACACGATTGAACTACAAAACGGACACCGACAATTGTTCTCATATTTACAAATATGTGGATAATGAAGGTGGCAAACATCTGTTTTCGACGCGGCTTAGCATAATAAGCTTTTTAAGTTTTTTAAAAATAGTTTAGTAATAAAAATTGTTTGTGATGTTTTTTTTGCCAATAATTTATAAATTTTTTATGGTTTTTATGGTAATTTTTGTGATTTTCTTGTATGTATATTGCGATTAACGTTATGCGTTTTCTTACATATTTTAAAGTCCTGATGAAGGCCCACTAACGGCCGATTTCTTCACAGAGTTTTAATGCTAGACCGAGTATTAGACCTGTTTTTAGTTCTCTCTCGAGTACTAACTCATTTCTTCACAGAGATCTAAGTCAGAAAAACTTAAATTTGAAACTCGGTTCTAGCTGATACTGAGTTTTAGCTGGAACCCCGAAATCGGAAGTCTAGCAATCTTAAAAATCGGTTTTACGCTCTTTTTATTTTTTCACATCAAAAAATAGAACTTTGTTTTGACAATTTGAGTGTCAAGTTTTTGATTTTAATAAAAAAATATATTTGAAACAAATTCTTTGCTTTTATAATTTATTTTTTTAACTACGTTCTGTGTAAGCTGTGAAAATATTAAAAATTGACATTGCAAAACAAAAATTATCCCCACAATATCAAAAAACAAACTTGCCGGTGGATTGGCTATGCGTCGTGCTTGCTATGGTGTGCTCCGTTTTATTATGGAGTCTGGAGTAAAGGGTTGTGAGGATGTAGTCTCTGACAAGTTGCGTGGTCAACGTGCAATATCTATAAAGTTCGACGATAGTCTGATGATGGTCCAAGAAACCATTGCCAGATAATGTTTCTGTTGTTGAGCACAAGGAGGAGAAAATCTACGAGACTCCAGAGACGGAATACAAAATTCCACCACCAATCAAACCTTTGGATGATCTTGCTGCGGTACCAAAGTGTTGTAAAATTTGTTTATTTTAAAACAGAAACTTGAAATAAAATTATTATTTTAGACAATTTTTTATTTTGTGTTTTTTTCTTCATATAACTACCGCAATTTAATAATTAATAGAGCAATCGGCCATAAAAAATAATTTAAACAAAATTTTTGCATTTAAAATGTTTCTATTTAAACGCCTAGGTCCAATGTGCATAGTCAATTAATCTTAACCCTACCGGCGAATTTAAGGGAGGGTTCTCCTGGATTTTTTTGGATTTGGCCGAAAAACAAGCAAAATTTGAGAATGGTTTGTGGGAAAATGAAAAGACATACGAACTTATGCTTTTGAACTTTGATTCGTGGTTTATTGACGAGTAAAAAAAAAAAAAGATATTTGAAAAATTCAAAATGGCGGCTTGAAAATGGCGGATCTCGTCGACCTCTGCGCGCAAAACATCGACCTCCCGCGGACAGTGTGGGGCCTCAGGTAGTGAACTGAAATGAGAAATTTATAAAATTTATTAAAATTGATAACATTGCATATGCCTGGAACCTAACTTCAATTAAGTTTGGTAAAAAAAACCAATTTTATGGACTTTTAAAAAAAAAATTGAATTTTTTTGCTTTTTTTTTACTTAGATCTCGTTTAAAAATTATAAATAAACAATTTTTTATGCCAATGTTAGGTTCCAGGCGTACAAAAAAGTATATACTTTCAAACATTCTTTGAATGAAGGAAATCGAATCAATAGAACAAGCCCTGTGCTGTCCGTTAGATTAGAAAACATGGTTCCGAGAAAAACGCGTTTAAAGTTTTTAGAAAGTTGGTACGCGCGCGTGACATGGGTACGTTTGACACGCTCTAGCTCGAGAAATACGCGTCGTATTGAAATATCCCTTGGCACAAACATTCTACATATATGTAACTTTCATTTTATGCAAAAAAAAAATGGATTTTTTCAAAAAAATCCAGGAGAACCTTCCCTTAAGCCCTTCTAGAGGGCCGTTTAGTAAGAAATCCTTGGAAGAGTATTGCCAACTCGTGCCATCTCAATTATTTAAAGCAAATTGCGTGTCTTCTCTACCAGTCACCAGTAGACATACTTATCCACTTTACTTGGCAGGCAGTGACAACAAAAATGTCACCATGTTTTAAGCGACTCTCGTGACAGACTTTGATTTTGGTTTTGTCCAACTAACCACGAAGCACGGTCCATATGTAATTTTGACAAAAACAGGAAATATATCACATATAAACTTCAATATTCTAGATTAAAACTTACTCCTTAGTAAGCTGCTTCAGTACCTTGCCGATACTTTATCTAAATTGTTATAAACTCATGTGTTTCAATGAGTATTCAACGAAAGGAAATGCTTGCTACATTCTATGGAATGTTTCTTGCTTAAATTTGGGAATGTTTCCACTTCCTAGAGGGTTGGTATAAACTTGATCCGAGTATTAGTGCCCAGCACTCTCTTTTGAAAATGATCCGAGTACCAAATAAGTGAAGAAATGACCGAGTACTTAATTTTTTTTGAATCGAGAATTAATTTGAAACTGAGTTCTAAGCAGAACTCGGACAAGCCCGATTTGATACTCGGTGAAGAAATCGGCCGTAAGTGAGCCGAAATATTGTGAAATAAAAACAAAAAAAGATAAAATTATTTGACTTTTTATTTACGACCAAAGCCCAACTTAAAAAGAGCATATATATATATATGTCAACGCCATTATGTGCGAGTGAACGTGAAACTTAAACGTTGTCAATTAAAGTTTATAATCCCGTCTAAACGCTGCTGTTGCATTGTGTTTTGCTTTTAATTATTATTTGAACGAGGCGTGAATCATTTAAGATCAAAATTATCGTTTAACAATCACTTATAACTAAAAAATCAATGTTATAAAAAGTTGCTTTGGATAAAGAAAAAGACATTTTATTTGATTGTTGCTGTTACGGTACTTGCTTTTTTTTCTTTATTTGGCCTGTTGGTGTTTGTGTTGGAGCTACTCGCCATTATTGTTTGCGCTGGCACATGTTATTACAAGGTTAACTGATTGACTGGTTGTTGTCTCTGCTGTTTGCTGCTGTCTTTTGGGTGTGCTTTGCTGCTATGCATTAACTTGTGCTGAATTTTATTTGCTGGTCAATATGGCTCCAGTTACTGATAGCTTCCAATGCACACTATGCTCAAAAAATATAACCAAAACTCAATCTAGTGTTGGATGCGGCAAGTGTGGAAAATGGTTTCTTATTATGTGCGCTGACGTCAGTGTGGAGGAACTAAATATATTTAAAAAAAACCGTAAAATGACTTTCTCATGCGAACATTGCTTAGCCCAACCCAAACTAAACAACGATGATGTCAGCTTAAGAGAAGAACTAAGAGCTGCCATGGCAGACATTCAAATCAAATTGGATTTTATTCAAAAGAAATTTGACACCTTTGCTGTGGAACTGCGTTTTGAGTTAACTACGAATATAAAAGAGTTGAATCCAGACGTGGACCATTGCAATAATAAAATAAATTTAGTAGATAAATCTATAAACAACAAAATATCTGAGCTGGAAGCTTACAGCCCTATTCTGGCAAATTAACAATTTGGTAATCAGTATTTTGAATATTTCTATGTGTTTGTTGTAATTTTTTTATTTCCAAACAAAATTTGAAGCTCAAAAATAAAAAATTTTGATAAGAATTGTCAATTGATTTTCAGTTATTGACAATTTCATTAACAAATTTTGTTTTTTGAGCTTTAAATTTTGAATTGAAAACAACAAACACATAGAAATATTCAAAATACTGGTTAACAATTTGTTAATTTGCCAGAATAGGGCTGTTAGAATAATTCACTTCAACGCCGGATAAATAGACTGGACATTATTATATCTGGGTTACCTGCTGAAATAGCAAATCTACATGAGCCAATTATCTATATACTTAGTAAACTTTTTCAGCGTAAACATAGCCACAAGTGACTTTCTACATTGCTGCTATATTCATAACCGCAGGGCAGTATTGGTTAAATTCTCTTCAGTTCACGTCCGTGATGAAGTAATGAGGAGCTACTACAAATCTCGGTCGCTTAAATTGTGTGATGTAATCGGTGGTGAAATTCAATTCAGTTTTCCTCAATGACCACTTTACACCTGCAGCCAATAATTTGAGCTACTTTTGCCGTAAATTTAAAAAACTCAAGAAAATCAACAAATTCAAAATTATGAACGGAGCTGTACCAAAAGCAAAAATCACCAACACTGATGGTGCCGATCAGTTGTTGAGCTATGCTGAATTGTTGGATCGCTATACTGGTTCCTCTATTTAAGATGCTACTGGCAGTTGTAGCAAAGGAAAGTTTTGATTTTTATTCCTCTTGAGTAGCTTCCATTACCATACAATATAAATGCAATTTCATTTTCAATCTTTTATAAATTTTTATGTAGACCACCAACATTCAATTTTTTGTTTAATGAAAACTTGTTTAATGAATTGATTTGATAATGTTTACCCTTCGTATTAAAATTGTCATTATTCACTTAGTTTTTTCTTTTATTAAATTAAATATTAAGATTTTTTTATTCCCAACTAGTAAGGCTTCCCTTCCAAATATATAAATTGAATGTCACATAATGTTAACTTAGGTCCAATATTCAGCGATAATACTTACTTGGACCTCTTGTTTACAAAATTTTAGTCAAAATCTTAACGTAGGACGTATCAACTGCCAAAGTATAAAACCTTCTCTAGCGTCTTCGAAATTTGTTGAATTAAAGTGCATTCTCGAAAATTGTGTTTTAGACATTGTTGCCATTTCTGAAACTTCGCTAAAACCTCATGTCTCTAGCCAATCTATAGATATGCCTGGTTATGTTTTTTGCCGAAATGATAGACCTAATAATAGAAGTGGAGGGGTAGGTTTGTACATTTCAAATAAACTAAAATTTAAAGTTGTTTTCAAGTCTTCGGACTATGGTAACTGTGAAGCCATTGCTGTTGAAATCTCTCATAATTCTTCCAAAATTCTAGTTGGAGTGGTGTATTTGCCTCATGGTAATATTGCTGCTTTCGAAGATTCATTAGGTGATTTAATCATAAAAAATCCTATTCTTATTCTGATTGGCGACTTTAGTAATAATATGTTTGTGCTTTCCAAGTCTTTAAATGTTCGGTCCGTCTGTCAGTAACTTAACATCTCTTGTATTCATAATTCGTTGCCCACTCACTATGATGTTAGCCACAATAGTGTTTCTTTAATTGACTACTGCTTTATAAGTGATCCTGACTCCCTGCACTTATCAGGGCAAATGCAATGTCCTGTTATATCCCAAGTAACAATTTTAGCCATATATTAATTCTTACAGAGCTTATAGTGCTATCTTATATAGCAGCAAGCTTCAACTATAGCTTTAGTCGCGCTACTGAAGCTCTTGCAGAGAATATATAAGGCTACTTTCTTGAGTTTAAAAGCAGTATTTTTGCTTCATATGGAGAGAGGAAGTAGCTGTCAACTTTTAAAAGAGTTCCTGTCAAACCAAAATAAGAGCTCTTGCAAAGCTTATTTTTCTTATTCGTTTAAGTATGTATGTGTTAAAAATAAACTCAAAAAATATATAAAATTTGACAAGTGTCATGCAATTAGATTGACACTTAGATTAGGTGATTAGAATGACAAATAAATTAAAGAAATAATAAAGTGATTATTATATCAGACTCATGTTCGTGTATTCGTTGTATGCTGCGAATTTCGGTGCGCTTTTGAATTTATCGGAAACGTGAATGTCGTACTTCGAAAAACTACAACGGGCTTAACAAATAATTAAAATTAAGAAGTGTTAATTATTTAAAAATAGTTGAAAAATTTTTAACATTCTTTAAAATCAACTAAAAATGATTTAAGTACTTTATTCTTAAATATATGTATCATAGAAATCATCAATTTCGTTTTAAATATTGTTGTAAACACTAATATTTAGCTTGCTTCAACTCCGAAGATTTTCTATTTTTTATAAGATCGCCATTTTTTTCAAAGAAGCTCTTTATCAGATTTTTTAATCACTTGTTATTCCCAAAAAATTTATTGCATTAATTTACAGTATTTTACATCTATTCGCTTTAAAAATGCAATACAAAAATACACATTAAAGCAAATATTATACTCAATCTACGAGTTTTAAAACAGCTGTATAGTAATTTTTATTACTTTAAAAGATCCTTTACAGAGCAAGTAGTAAATTTAAGAGTTCTGCTCTTTTGCAGATTTGATAAAATCCTTTACAGAGCTGTATAAAGTATTAAAGCTCAAAATGGTAAAAAAATCATATTTGGAGCATTTTCTTTAAAATTAAAAGCAACTAGCAGCAAACAAAGCTGCGGTAAAGCTTTAACCGCATATTATACACCTATAGAACACTTTTAGGACTCACTCGCACCTAGTTGCTCCAACAATGTTACTTGGGATCTCACCATGCGTTAATATTCGTTTCGGTCACTTTTCCTCTACACTTTGAAAATAATTACAGGTTTTATCGCGATTATTAGAAAATTAACTTTGATAATTTAGAAAATCAGATCGTTGGTAGCGATTTAAATAATATTTATGCCACAAGCAATGTGAATGAGCAACTCTTTATTATTGATTCCAATTTACAATGACTACACTCTCTTGTACCGCTTACTAAATACAAATCTAATATAAATAATAATGATTGAATGAAATCAAGAGAAGTTATTTACATGAAATCAATTCGTGATCTAGCGTTTAAAGCGTATGCCGAAAACCGATGTCCCAGCAACTGGAAAATTTTTTGCAAATATAGGAATCGTACTAAATCTGTCTATCGGAAAGTAAAAATACGTGCACATAGTCGTATTTTTGATCATTGCAATAGCAAACAGATGTGGGCTGTTTTGCGTACAATGGATGCTTGTAATCTGCTTCTGGTCTTGATAGCGTCAACGTTGACGATCTTAACAGATATTTTGTTTCTCATCAATCACCGGCTGATCCTGATTCTATCGATTTTGATCTGATACCGGATGGAGGGTTTTCTTTTCGTAATGTCGTGCATGATGAAATGCTTTCAGCCTTTTTAAAAATAAAATCGAATGCTTGCGAATATGAAAATATTCCTTTTAAATTTCTTAAAATATATTCCCGTATATAAAAAACATTAACTTTACTTTTTTAACTGTATCTTTACCACATCTGAATATCCAGATGCTTGGAAAATGGCTCGTGTTGTCCCTATTAAAAAGTCAGGTAATTCAAATGGACAATTTAAGACCCATTAGTGTACTACCTGTTATATCGAAGGTTGTTGAAAATCGCATTAAACTTCAAATAACACATTATACTAAAGAGCGATCTCTTTTATGCAGTAGTAAATCGGGTTATCGGAATGGATACAATACAACTTCTCTCCTACTGGGCCTTACGGATAAAATAAGACGTTTTGTAAACGATAATAAGATTTGCGTTCTTTTGTCCCTTGATATGGCTAAGGCGTTCGATTTAATAAACCATAGAAAGCTCATTTAATATTAGAAAGTGAGTTTCAATTTTCTAAAACTGCCTGCAAACTACTATTCTCATATTTGCGCGAACGTAAACAGTTTATTAGTTATAATAACTGTTCATCGGATATACTTGAAGTCACCAGTGGAGTTCCACAGCTCTACACTGCTCTACATAAATAGCCTGACAAAGACTATTAATGCAAATATCTGCACGCCTTTTATTTTTGCTGATGATATTCAGCTACTAATTTCTGGTGAATATCAATTTTTAGACGTTTTTGAGTCCGTTCTAAATTATAACACCTTCAATGTATCCTCTTGGGTGGCTGCTCACGTCCGTAAAATTAACGCCTCAAAGACTAAAGGATTGTTCTTTAGTAAAAACAGTTATTTAAATGTTGATCTCTCTATCAATACTAATAACATAAAAATCAATTTTGTTGATGAATTAAAATGCTTTGGTGTAATCATTGACATAAAGCTTACGTTTGAATCGCATATTAAGAGTTTAAGTTCAAAAATAAATTTCACCTTAAGTAGGCTTTATAGCATACATCTATATCTGCCAATAAAGATAAAAATCAGGCTTCCCATGCTTTGCTAATGTCTACCTTGACATACGGTATTGAGGTATTTTCAGGTACTATTTCCCACAAATTAAAGAAGATACAACTATTATTTAATAGAATTATGAGATTTAACTTTAATGTAAGCGTTCGAGATCATATCTCCTCATATGTTTTTCAATTTCTTAATTGCAGTTTTTTAAATTTTATTAAAATAAGATACCTCACGCATTTCTTTAAAACGATAAAAAATCAATTGCCGGTATACTTGGTTAATTGTTTTGTTTTTCTCGTTCTTCAAGAAATGTTCAAATTATTTATCCCTCTATCTCTTGTTCGCTTTTTGAAAGATCTTTTCATATTAGAGTGGCTCGTTGTTGGAATGATCTGCCCACTGCATTGAAATCATTTGCTTTTATAAATGTTTTTAAACGTACGCTCCTAGATTACACAGTGCAACACAAGAAATGTGCACAAACTTTTGACTTTAGTTTCTGAAAGTACTGATTGAAAGTAGTAAAATGCCATTTGGATTTTTCTGTATTAGCTACCGTTCGGTTTTTATCGTGTCATGAATATTTTTGCTAAAAACTTAATTTTGAGCATTTTTTCAGAGAAATTGTAATTTTTCCGACGGCTATATCTCTTTAACCGAAGGGAATTTTGTTTTAAGACCTTTAGAATAATTATAGGTATAGACCAGGAGAAAAAACATTTAAAACAAATTGGTTTCAAAAAACAACATCTAGTGGTTCAAAACCGCAAAATTGTTGAAAAATGTTATTTTAAAAAGAAATGTATAAGATTGAATTGTTATTTGTTATTTTTCCGTAATTTTTTTAATAAACTGTTTATAAAATGTTATAACCTGTTTTTTTTCCAATTTGGTACAATTGTTATTAAAAAAGTACAATTTTGGAAGCTTGATGGTACAATTGAAGAAGCTTGATTTTGCATCCCTGATTGAAGAAGCTTCATTTTGCATCCCTGACTAGAATTGTTAATTAAAGTCAAATTATTCTGCAGCCAACTTCATTGCATTGAAAATAAAGAGGAATTGTAGAACACTTGCAACTATTTTCCCCGTAAAAAGTCGTGTTAATTGAAATTGCAATTTAATAAAAATGGAAAATAGTGTCTGCCAAAAAATTAATAATTTTTGTTACGTTTGTGGCCATATAGTGCCTAAAATTGAAAGGAATGAGCGAAAAAATTTGTGTACTCCAGAATTTAAGTTTGCATATACGCAATATTTCGACGAACAAGATTTAACTTGTGAAAATTTTACGCCTAATGCAGTGTGCAATGCTTGCTATAGCAATCTTTTGCATTGGTTACATGGCCGAAGAAGAAAGTTACAGTTTTCTAAGCCGGTGATCTGGTTAAAAGACCCAAATGGACACGATGAAGCCAGGTGCTATGCATGTATTAATTATGCTGTTGGAAATAATAGGAAAAAGTTGAGGTACAAAAAATATGTTGCCGCGTGCACTGCGTCACTTCCAGTGCCATGCTCTGCTGATGTCGAACCACCTATAGCTCCGAGTCAAGATACCTTGTCCGTATGGGCACCCTCATCTGCACTCATGGTTGCATCCAACTTTGATGATCCCGAATGGTTGCCCGATTTAGAGGATGCTCAACCAAAACTGGTAACACAAAGCGAAATGGACTATCTTGTGGCTAAACTGGAATTATCGCAACGGAATTCCGAAATGCTGACCTCTTTTCTGAAGCGTAGAAAACTCACGAAGCCAGACGTTACAGCCACATCATACCGAAAACGCCAAGCTGAATTCCAGGAATTCTATACCATTGATGATGAAAATACATTTACTTGCTTAAGGTTTAGTAAATAAATTGGGAATGGAGTATACAGCTGGTGACTGGCGATTATTCATTGATAGTTCAATTTCAAGTTTGAAGGTTGTTTTACTGCACAAAACAAACAAAAGACCGTCTATACCATTAGCATTGGGCACAAATATGAAGGAAACATATGAAACATTGGACCATATATATATGAAGAAAATCAAATACATTGAACATGAATGGAAGATTTGCTGTGACTTAAAAGTTGTGAACATATTGCAAGGCATTATTAACAAAGGAGGATTTCCAAAATATTTTTGCTTCCTTTGCAACTGGGATTCACGAAGCAAACTCGATCAATATCAGTGTAAACACTGGATGAAAAGAACTTATGACAACGAAAAACAGTTAAAACTGTTGAACGAACCGTTGATCAAGAACATTGATGACATATTACTGCCACCGCTTCATATAAAATTGGGAATTTCTAAGAAGTCGCCGTCAAACAAAATGATGAAGTCTTCGACTGTCTGAAAAATATCTTTCCAAAACTCAGCAATGATAAAATTAAAAACGGTAAGTTTGCCCATTTTCATATACAGTATATGTTAAATACTTTACTCTATTCGCATTGCTGTAAATTTTTCTAAAAACTTCTTATTTCTTCAACAGGTGTATTAAATGGTCCCGATATCAGGAAATTAGTACAGAGCGAAACTTTCTCAAATGTGCTGAAAAACGATCACCGGAGAGCCTGGGATGCACTAAAAGCTGTAATCGAGGGTATTTTAGGCAAGAATCGTGTACAACGAGACAAGGCGCAGGAATTGGTGAAAAAAATGATGCATTATTTTCATAAAATCGGTGCATCTATGACACTGAAACTGCATTTTCTGCATCATCATCTAGACCAGTTCTTGCAACAATTGCCCAGTGAATCCGACGAACAAGGTGAACGATTCCATCAGATCACCATGCCATTTGAAAAGCAATACAAAGGCAAAAAACTGAATGCGTTACTTGCAGAAGTATGTTGGTGGAGTCACAAGGTATCCCAATATGAAGATGAAGGCATCGAAGACGTGGAGCATACATATGAAGGGCACACCGAGAGAGACATGCCCTTGAATGTTCTAGCTACCTTAGATGATAACGCAGATTTAGTCCATGGATCTGAAGTACCAATAAAAAAACCGAGAATATAGACTTTGTAAAATATTTTGTTAAATTTTTTTTTCGGGACTATTTCTTTTTATATCTTTGAAATTGATCAGATTAAAATCTAGTACAGGCATGGGTTAACGGTTATGTAGGTCAAAAATTTCTACATTTATTTTAATAAAATCGCACTAGTCGTTTTCGAGTTATGATAAATTATATGCAGAAATGTCTTAACAAATTGGACATTTTTCAACAATTTTGCGGTTTTGAACCACTAGATGTTGTTTTTTTAAACCAGTTTGTTTTAAATGTTTTTTCTCCTGGTCTATACCTATAATTATTTTAAAGGTCTTAAAACAAAATTCCCTTCGGTTAAAGAGATATAGCCGTCGGAAAAATTACAATTTCTCTGAAAAAATGCTCAAAATTAAGTTTTTAGCAAAAATATTCATGACACGATAAAAACCGAACGGTAGCTAATCCAGAAAAATCCAAATGGCATTTTGCTACTTTCAATCAGTACTTTCAGAAACTAAAGTCAAAAGTTTGTGCACATTTCAAAACCTCGAAAATGTTGTACTGTGTTATTACTGTAATATGAATTTGTAACGTGAGTGGATGTTTGCCTTGTTTTAATTTTGATTTTTGGTCGCTGTGGACTACTTATAATTATGATTTAATTTTTTTTATATATTCAACATATTTAGGGTGCTCATAGTTTCGTTTTATTTGGTGTGGTATCTTTGCCGACTGATAACTTTAAAATATTTCGCCATCTGGTAACTATTTTTGTTTTTGCTTTGCATACAAAATAAAGATAACACAAAATATTACAATTGCCATGCTTTGAAGCGTGTTTGTCTTTTATGATAATGTGGCAATTTATTTTATTGTTCAGAAAATGGAAGCAGAAGAAATGGAAAGGAAAGTGAAATTAATTTGAATAAATTAATGTTGAACTCTGAATTGATTGAACTTTTCTTCTCAGGTGAAGCAGAAGCGATTGCAGAATGTGAATTTTAGAATTAATATGTAAAGGGGTATTCACACTTTTAATGAGTTATCTTTCTAAAGTTACCACATATTAACTTTAAAAGGAAACTGTGAATACCCTAATAGTTTTCTAAGGGTAGCCTTATTATGTTTTTGGAACAAGTTTTAATTAAGATAATAATATTATATTTTAAGTTTTGGAATTTTATTCATTTGGCACATAATTTTCTACTACTATAATTTTGTGATTTGGCCTGAGAGGCTTTTGAAACTATATTGATTGAATAAAAAAAAAAATAAAATAACTATGTATCTTTATTTTACCGACCCAAAAAAAAGCGAAGGGTTTTTATTTTTTAGGCAATGACATCTCAAAAGCACTTACTGAATCTTTTGTCCAAAAATATTAACCCTTAGGCACTGCTAGTCTCCAATTTTCGAAAATTTTCGCCACATAAATAAAGTTTTTTTCAAAAATATATCAATAGAGAATGTGATGATCGATGGCTTATCTCATGATCTAACTTTATATATTCGAAGTCGCTGAGCACGATGGGACAATTTTTGGTTTTGTCCGATCAAGGTTTCTATTAAAATTAAAGCAAAAACACAAAATGGATAAAAAAATTATGAATTTACACATTCAATGCTTGACAGTAAGAGGGTGAAATTTTTTTCGACCAATCCAAATAAGCCAGATTTTCATGGAAACCTTGTAATTTTGAAGCCTTTCTTTTTCAAGATATGATCTAAATGCTGAAAAATAAAGTTAAAAAAAAAGAAAGTATTGCGTCCGATTGGATCCATACGTCATTAAAAGTTTCTGAAAATTATTTCTGACTAGTTCAAAGCAGTGATGCTGCAAAGACGTCGAACATGGCGGACGCGAAATTTCGGTCTGTGTCTTCATAATTCTTCTGAAAAATAATGACGAAAATTTTCGAAAATTGGAGACTAGGCCTAAGGGTTAATATTTTGGGACAAAAGTTTCAGTAAGGGATTTTGAGATGTCATTGAAGCTGTTTTTCAACATGCCTCAAAAAAAAAAAATTAAAAATCTTCTGTACATGGCTTTGTCACTGAAATTCTCCTAAACGGTTGGACCGATTTTGAAGAAATTTGGTGTGTGTGTATGTGCAGCTGGGTCTGTAGATGGTTTAGGTCTAAATTTTGACCAGGTAGGTGGCACTGTCGTTGCTGCGGCAGTGTTTAAAGGGGTATTTGAGAGTAAAACTCAGAAACGAATTGAGAAATTGACATGATTCTTTGTCAACACCATTACTTTTTATGCAAACAAAATTACACAAATACAAAGTAAATGAAAAAATCTTCCATTTTTATGATAGGCTTAATTTTTCGAACGCATAAAAAGTTTTTAAATTTTTCCGATGGAAAATTTAAATCAACCCTACATTTATGCATACCATATGAAAGAACATTAAAAAAGCTAGTTTTGGTTGTAAATATTTTTTCATCATCAAACAAACGAAATAAAGAAATTCGCTAAGCTTTTTTTATGAACATTATTAAAAGTAGATGGGAAACGAAAATGAAACACGATTGGATGGTTAGGTTAGGTTAGTGTGGCTGTCTCAAACGAGACACAATTAGGCCAATGAGGCCCATTGTAACTCCAAGGGTTAATTTTTTCTATCTCTATTTAAACCAATGTTTACTAAGCCTAGGATTCGGTAAACCGAAGATTCCGAGAGTTCGTCACGGTCATTTAAGAACCAGTTGCCTAAGTGGAGGAAGCGTTTTTGAGCCAGCGCTGGGCAAGTGCAGAGGAAATTTTCTGTAGATTCTTCCTCCTCCTCATCTCTACAGCTTCTGCAGAAGTCGTTGTGGGGTATGTTTAATATTTAAGCATGTCTGCCAATAAGGTAGTGCCCTGTAAGGATCCCTACCATGGTACTGATGTGGTCTCTACTGAGAGAAATGAGTTCTTTTGAACGCTTAAGGTTAAGTTTGGGCTAGATTTGCCGCGTTATATTACGCGTGTTACCAGCTGACCATCTGTTTTGACGCCGGATAACTCATGTGTAAGGAGTTTACATGTGGTGAGAGGGATACCAAAGCTTGCTTTATCTTTAGATAATTGTTTGGTTGTACCTGTAAGAGGATTTTCATCTGCTTTGCAGTTACCTAGAAAGTCCGTATGTCCAGAAATCCAGCATAGAAGGATTCTGAGCTGCTTTGCTATCTCATTTAGAGATCTGTGGCAGTTTAGAACTGTTTCAGATGTTACTTTAACGGTTCCTAGGGCTTTCAAGGCGCCTTGACTATCGGATAGTGGTGTATCCTCTCTGAGAGGACACGCATAGGTTCCTACAGTCGAGCGACACTATACCTAATAATTTCTGCCAGGGCTAAAAAACGCTACAGGCAGCACCCTACCTAATAATTGTTGCCAGCGCTAAGAAACGCTACGAACAGCACCCTACCTAATAATTTCTGCCAGCGCTAAAAAACGCTACGGGCATCTATTAAAAAACCACTCGGTGCCGCCATCCGAAGATACATTCAGGCGTGAGAGTGGGTTTATACTTACTCAAGGGTTGTCCCTCCTGGATCCTGCTGGCCTCGTTCCTCCGGTATGGTTTGTACTCCCGGTTTCAATCGCTGGATCGGTCTTGAAGAATTTTTAGTAATATACTCTCACTTTTTACTGAAGAACAACTGACACAAAACTGAACTTTATTTTAGCGTGGACCAGATATTTATAACATATCTGTCCGCGCTTCTTCTTCTTAACTTTTCATACATTCTTACACAATAATTGTTAAATGCTTTATCTCGTTTTACAGTAGGGACCTAATTATGATGTTCTCAATCTAGTTTTTGCAAACTTAATATTTATTTATTACTACTACCAATACGCATACATTCATACGTATTTCGTAACCAAGCATTAAATTGAACAAGCGTGCAAATATGTTCCGCGCTGTGAAAATTACGAATAGCCAAAATGTATGCACGCTAAGTACAACAATAAAATATTATTAAAATTAATTTACCTCTGATTTGGTCGGCTCGTGCCGAAATACATTGTCAGCATAAGTAAATTGTTGGCTTTAATTTATTGACTTCGAATAACATGAAAACTGATCGCCCAGTCGCTGTTGCGTTCATTGTATTGTGTTCATCAGTGTTCATTGTAATGTGTTAATTTAGTTTTACTCTATTTTGTGTGTTTATTCTACTGGCTTTGGCAATGAATTTATATAAAAATGCCATAGTGCAATGAGCGTTGATCGCCCGCTTTGTTGTTGCAATGGATCAACTTTCAGTGCTAGCAGCTGGCCATTAGTACAACGACAATATTCTGGGGAATACCTCGTTGTGAGTCACAACAATAGTATGCAAATATCCATGGACGATATCTCATTTACCTGAAGCCAAGTTAACGCTTAATGTATAACAGCGATTTCAGCTTGAAATGCACTGCGATGATCAGGGAGCCTGAAGGCTAAATTAATGCTGAATGCTTCCAAGTAGACTCCTTCACCTACTTTGCCATCTTGTTTTGATCCATCAGTAAAGATCTCAATGACATTGCGAGGTGAACGGTTTCCTAGTTCCCACTCTTCTCGAGAGGGAATAGATACAACGAACTTCCTTTAAAAGGATAGTTTTTGTGTAATGTAGTCGATAGGCCTAGGTATTAGAATGTCCTAGTGTACCTTCTTTCCACTGGGAGAAGGCTATCTAGGCGGATGGGCGTATTATCGGCCATCTGTTTAGCTAGGATGTCAAGTGGTGGAAGATGGAGCGTTATGTCCAATGCGCCTGTCGGTGTGGTTCTTAGGGCTCCACTGATGCACAGTTCCGCTGATCTTTGAACTTTATGGAAAAGAATTAGGTGAGTCTGTTTTTCGAGTGCATGCCACCAGACAATAGCACCATATAGCAAGATTGGCCTTACAACTGCTGTATATAGCCAGTGAGTAACACTTGGTTGTAAACCCCATTTGCTACCTACCACCTTTTTGCATGAGTACAAGGCAATATTCGCTTTTTTGGATCTCTCGGGCTTCCAGTGTAGTTTCCTATCCAGTATAAGGCCCAGGTATTTTGCTGAGAAGCTAAATCTTGTGTTTCCCAGTTAAGGAGGAATAATAAGAGGTAAATTTCGTTTTCTGGTGAAAGCCACTAACTCAGTTTTGTTTGGGTTAACCTTAAGCCTACAGCTGATAGCCCAAATGACTAGAGTATTTAGGCAATTTTGTATAATGTCTCGAAGAGAATATATTTATTTTCCATAGCTAAAAATAACCCTGCACCCCTCTAGTTCCGGTTTGACTAACAGTTCATTTACTGCTAAATTTCAGAGTATAGGCGAAAGAACCTTCCCTGAGGTATAGATCTTAACGTGGATGACGCACCAAATTTTGCCCTAATAATCCTGCCATCTAGCTTTTCATTTATCAGTGCGGCATCCACCCCAAGCTCCGTTAGTGCATTAGTGCTCTTGCTTCGACGTTACTAAGGGCCCTTTCTATATCAATAAAAGCTATCATCGTACAATGACTTCTTTCTAATTTAAATCTCAAGTGAATATCGATTAATCTCTCGAGGATTTTCAGAAGAAAAGACGAGAGACTAATTTTTCGCAGGTCTTTTGAGTTAACGTGTGAGCTTTTGCCTGCCTTAGATATAAAGATAACCTTCATATTACGCCAACGTCTGGGAATGTGATTTAGGTTAAGGCAGCTTTGGTAGATCAACAAAAGCCGCTTCTTAATAATACAATACGACTTTTGAATTTCTATGGGAGCTATACCATCTGGTCTAGTGACTTAAATGGTTTGAAGCTATTGATTGCCCAATCGAGCCTTGTTGCTGTGCGTATGTTAGAGATCTATTTACAGATGGTAACTGATTGAAGTGTTACATATTTGTGAGCATCCCGGAAAGTGTGTTCCTACTAAAATATTCATCTTCCTTTTTCATGAAGCTTGGATTGAGGTTTGTGATATATTTCCACAAAGAACCTCTTGGATTGCTTTTGTGCTTTTCTCAATTCATTTTTGTTTTTTTTCAGAGCCAATTTATAGTTTGTCCACGTATCTGTGGATCTGGTGGCCTTTGCCTTGTTGAAGAGTTTTCTGAACTTGTTTTGGAGCTTCTCGATTTTTCCGTTCCACAAGGGAGGCTTTAGCTTCCCCCTTGGTGTTTTTAGCGGACAAGCGGTATCGAGAGCTTTATTAATGGAATTCGTGAGACTATCAACTAGATTGTCTAACGATTACTTACATGATGGTCCAGTTGAGAGATCTGTTTTTAAGGTGTCTAAGTAAAGATCCGAGTTCACTTTTTTGAGATTGCGAAAGCTGTTTGGTTTTGTAGCAACGCCGTCAATGTCAAAAAGAATATATCTATGGTATAAAAAGGAGTGTTATTTTGACACTCTCCAGTTTATTATCCTTTTAGATATATGATCAGAGGCAAGGGTAATATCTAAGACTTCCTGCCTATTGCTAATAACGAAGGTCGGTTCATTACCTACAATGAGCATTGGCATCACACCCTATGATTAGGCCTTTTGATTCCGATGCTGCCGTGGAGACAAGTTTTATCATGTTGTCATCCATGAGGACCTCGTGATCGTGCGCAAGATATGCTGAGATGAGTCACAAGCTGCTTTGGCCTATCTCGACGCTTATGGTCAGTGTCCTTTTTGCTAAAATTGGAGAGGGTAAATGCACTCAACGCTTGTAGAATAGACGGTTTGATTAGAATACACGCTCTTGGTTTTCCGTATAATTTTGTATACAGTAGCGTGTATGTTGGAGTCCTAAGTCCGCAGACTGCCCTGGATCAGGACGATGTCTTCTCCATTGTTGTTTAGACGGAGGATCAGACTGGCGGACGCAGCATTCGAATGGTGGAGATTAATCTGAACTACTCTCAGCATCTAGGCTGTTAGTAGTCATATTAACCTCCACGACTGTTGTGTCGTGCTCATTTTCCTTCCCCCTTGGCCCTTCCTTTTAGTAGGAGGCGTTCCTTTAGCCGAAGCCTTGCAACTTGCACAGATGCCAGGCTTGTTGGCCACTACACCAGCTTCTGTCGCTGGATGGGCATTTAAATACTACGCGTTTGTAGGCTGTTGGCCAGGAGTAGCGTTTAAAGACCGTTTGTCTTGTATAGCTGAAGGCTTCACTTGATTTGCATTTAAAACTGCCCGGCTGCATTTTGTTTTTTGTTGTTGTATACCAACCACTCCTCCCCATCAAGATGAAGAGAGTTAAACCGACAAGCTATGAGACCGCTTCTCGAACAGGGTAGTGTACCTTCATATTTGTTAACTACTGAAATAAACAATTTTATAATAAACAAAGAATAAACAAATACATATTAAAACTAAGTAATAATAGTACACTTTACGAATTTACGTGATTTTCTAGAACATGCAAAACGTATGTTTATTCTAAATACCAGCATCTATCTCATTCACACACATGCACTAAACATCTCTGATTACAAAACATATGATATTATATTCTACACATTCATACACAAATAAAGAAACATATGAATAAGTTAACTTGTTTTAGTAATCTAAGTCTACTCACTCACACATATTATACTACTATTACTGAATATAAACATGGATTATTATATTTCTACTTTTTACTCATATATATATGATTATTGTTTACATTTTACTAGTATAAGTACAAAAACAAATTGTTAATTAATTCTAAAACAAAATACCGTTATATAAGGACGAACAAAATTTAAATAAAGTCAAATAAGTTTTGAGCTTCCATAAGCTGCTGACTAATTCTATAAAAAGTATGATTGCACTTATTTTTAGTGACGGCTTAAAATTAAAAATCAGATTCCTTGCCACTGACGATTATAAGCTGGCAAAATTAAATTAGGCCGGACCTAAAATTTTAGTCATAAACGCGAGTTTTATGACTTTTATTTTTAATTCGGTTATACTCGTACACCACATAGCTCCATAGATCCTGGCAAATCGCGCCGTAATAAAATTACCAACGGCAACCGTGCCTAAATACATACCGACAGGCGGGCAATCAGTAAATCGGCTAAAATAGGACCCAAAAAAATCACGCTGGAGGAATACGCACAGCGCCAGCAAAAATTTAAAAAGAAAAAAGGACGAGAATCCCGGAGGTCGACAAGCCCAAACCACGACGCAGAGGACGTTTGGTGCGAGACAGAAGGCTACTGGCGAGTTTAAAAGTAATCGTCAACAACGACCCTCCACCACACTGGCGAGTAGCCAGCGAAATCTGGCTATTCAGATTGATAAGTAAGAGCGAGAGATGGAAGTCTGCTGCAGAATAAACACCAACAAATAATATTTTCATTATTCTTTAAAATTTTACATTTTTTCTTTACAATTGTTATTTTTACATAAGTATTTCTCTTTACAAAACAAAATTTTAGAATGAATTTATATTTCACTAAAAATTGAAAACAAAAAACAACACACAAAACATACTTTTCATTCAACCGTTTTATAATACATAGGCTCTACTTACTCGCACACAATTTCATATTTTTGAGTACAAAATTATATAATAAATTTTCAAGATTTAACTTTTTTCAATTTTGCATTCTTTTATATATTTTAATATTATTCGTTGTTGCAAATTTTCGAAGCAGTAAAAATTGCAGTATTTAATTTTTGTTGAAGATATTTTTTTTTGTTTTTCTATTGCACGTACATGAACGTACCATGTACTGTTTATATCTTTGTTTCTCTTTAACACACACACATACATGCAACTAGACACGCATCGAAAAAAAGACTTTTCGCGAAAATTAAAATAACCTCGACACTGAACTTAACTTTTTGTATGAAATAATATGCAATACTAATAATTAATTAATATAAAAACATTTGCAAAATTGACCATACCTTTATATAACACTTATTAACTTTTTTTACTAAAATCAAACACGACATTGCAGACCAACTTACAAACGCGACCGACATTTTAAACTGAATAGTTTTCTGACATTCTCTTTTATGCTTATCCGCATATAGTAATTATGAACTTGTTGCGCCACCTGCACGCTAAATTGCGCCAGCGGCACAAGGTGTGCAATAAATATTAAATTTATATGTACAAAGGTGGCGATCGTAGTCTAGTGGGTATAGTGCGTGGCCCCTAAGCTAAAGAACCTCGGTAGCCCGGGTTCAATTCCAGCTCAGACAGAAAGTTTTTTCAATTGAATTAATTTTTCTGTTCGGTCGTCACCTCTCTGCAGACAATGGCAAACCTCAGAGAGTAAAAAAATTGCCATGTAAAGCTTCTTGAGAACATGAGCCGTTCGGAGTCGGCATAAAACACGTAGGTCCAGTTCTCGGTCATTTGTGATCAAAATTTAATAACACGCACAACACAATTGATCAATAGAAGCTAGGTCAAAGTCCTTTCAAGGGCTGAAATGGCCAGTTTATTTTTTATTATGTACAAAAACTGAATAACACGGGTATTCATACATGAAAGGAAGCGATAAAAAATAATATAGTATTGATTAAAAAACTTAAAAGAAACTTAAAAAAAGTATAAACAGAGAATTTTCAAAACAATATAAAGAGCACAAATTGAAGTACATTGAAAATTTAAAAATCGAATTTGATAATAATTTAATTGAAGAAGATGAAAATTATAACATTTTAAAAAGAAAATTTAATAATCTTCATGAACAATTATTAAAAAAAATTTAAACATTACCAATAAAAGAAAGAATATTAAAGAAATAAAAGAAAATAATTTGTCAAATATGGTCCATTTTGATATTTATACATTAGGTGAAAACCTACAAATTGTTAAAGGAAATTTTACGCATTAAGAAGATTTTATAGTCCAAACCGAATTTTTACATGATATGTTAAAAAATGAAGATAAAGAAATTTTTATAAAATATGTTTACAATTTTAAATTAACGGCACAAGTACGAAGTATTTTAGGACGTTCAAATAGATCATCGACATTTGTGGAATTGAAAAATTCATTGGAAAAAGCTTATCCTAATTCAAAAACTTTGCAACAAGTACTAAGCAAACTTGGTACACTTAAACAAAATAGTAAAAGCATATCTGAATTCAGAAAAAATATTTTAGAAATCACTGAACAATTAAGTTATTTTGAAATAAAAACTTTGACTAATCCGACTCAAGAGGCACAAACTGCAATATATAAAGTTAGCGAAAGCATGACGTTAAATGTTTTTACTAAAGGTGTTAATTCCCAATTTCAAACCATTTTATTGGCAAATACACCAAAAACATTTAATGAAGCCGTTGAAAGATGTTTAACAGCAGAAGAAAGTTTAGTTTCGGACAGAAACACAATTTTTAGAATTCAAAACAGAACCAATTTCAGAAATTCAAGAGAACAATATAACGGAAATAACTACAGATATAACAATGATTCACAAAAAAATTACAGAAATAACAAACAAAACTATCGAAATAATAACGTCTCAAACAATAATTATAGAAATAATAACTTTGAATATTCACGATATAACAATAGAAACAATAATTTTCAAAATGCCAACAGAAACAATAATTTTTCAAACAACAACACAAATCGTAACACTTATTTTTCAAATAATACTACAAATCGAAACAATAACTTCTCTAACCGAAATAATAGCTATCAAAATAATAACAATTTTGAATAAAAATCAAACCAGAAATAACGCACAGGGAAACGTCTTTGGCCGGGTACCAGACGCTGTTACCAGCAGAGGCCAAAATTAATTTTCAAAATTAAACAAAACTTAACAAATTACATTACTCTGCTATGAAAAAATAACAAATATTTAACATTTCTTATAGACACTGGATCTGACATTTGTTAAATCCAGAAATTGTTCAAAATTGACGGGCATAAAGCAAGAAGCAATTGAATATATAGGCACAACAAATTTAAATGTAATTATAGAAACAAAAATAATTGAACACAATTTCCATATAGTTGAAAATGATTTCCCAATCGCAACCGATGTAATCATAGGGCGAGACATTTTACAAAAATATATGTCAAAATTATATTTTATTTTATTCTAATTATAAATGAAAGAGATTATATTTTACCAATCATTTTAAAAGAATTTCATAAAAAAAGTATTATTATTCCTGCCAGATCAGAATCAATATTACCGATAAATATTAAAGACATTATTATTTTAAATAAAGAAATAGAAAACCGAGTATTTTTGGGTAATAGCTTGATACCAGCAAATGGCAAATTTTATGCACAAATTTTAAATACAAATGATAAAAATGTAATATTAGGTAATCTTGATTTTGAAACTAAACCATTAAAGAATTATAATATATTTTCTTATAAAATCAACACTAAAAATGACAAAAATAGATTTAAAAAATTACTACAAACGTTAGACATTGGTTTCAACACCCAAATGCCAAATCATCAATAATATATATTATTAAACAATAAGAAGGGATTTTTCATCTCCCTGGAGAACACTTAAGTACAAATAATTTTTACACACAGACTATACAAACAGATTCGACCCCGGTATACATTAAAAATTACAGACTTCCACAAACACAGTTAAAAGAAATAAATAAACAAGTCGACCAACTTTTATCTGACAATATAAAAGAACATTCAGTGAGCCCCTACAACTCACCATAACTTGCAGTTCCTTAAAATTCAACAAATGACGAAAAAAATGGCGACTTGTAATAGATATTCGTAAATTAAATGAAAAAATTGTAAACGATAAATTCCCATTAACAAAAATAGAAGACGTTCTTGACAGACTTAGAAGAGCTTAATATTTTTCGACTTTGGACATGATCAGCTCTTTTCACCAGATTAGCTTAGACGAAGACTCACGACCGTTAACTTCTTTTTCGACTGGAAATGGACATTTCTAATTTAAACGTTTGCCATTTGGTTTGAAGATATCATCCAACAGCTTCCAAAGAATGCTGACCATCGCATTAAGTGGCTTAGATACAGAAGCTTTTATTTATGTAGACGATATAATTATTTTTGGTTGTAGCTTAGGACATCATAACGACAATTTACTGAAAGTTTTTGACAGATTAAGAAAATATAATATTAAATTAAATTCGAACAAATGTTGTTTTCTGAAACCAGAAGTTATATATCTTGGGCATCTTATAACGGCCAATGGTATAAAAACCGAACCGTCTAAAATAAAATTATAAAAGATTATACCAAAAAAACACGGACGAAGTACGAAGGTTTGTTGCTTTCTGCAACTACCGTCGATTTATTCCAAGATTTGCAGATATTGCTAAAAATTTAAATTCATTGTTAAAGAAAAACACAAAATTTGATTGGAATGAAAATTGCCAGAACTCATTTGAAGAACTAAAAACAAAACTTAAACCCACCGATACTGCAATATTCCGATTTTGATAAGCCATTCATACTCAACACAGACGCTTCTAATTATGCTCTTGGTGCAGTAATAATAAGCCAATTATTGAGAAAGAGCTCCTAGCTATACACTGGGAAATCCATTTCTTTCGAAACTACCTTTACGGTAGAAAATTTTAGAAACAGACTAGTGTCTCTTTTCTCACATAAAAATCCGTCATAAAAAATGACACGTATAAGACTAGTTCTTTGCGATTGTGATTTTAATTGTATTTATAATAAAGAAAAAATTAATACTAATGCTGACGCATTATCGCGCATAGATTTAAATAGCGATTCCCTAAAAGCGATGATTCCGACAAATACGGCAGTTAGCAAAAACGTACTAGCTTTTACTAGAGATATGATTAGAAATAAGCATACTCAAAACACTGACTCTAACAACACGAATCGTCTTTCCCACAAAAAGTCTAATCAACTATTTGTGTGGGATTGTACATTAGGGCGTATCGAAAAATTTAGATCGTATTCTAAGAGGTCTCCAAAGTTGCATAGGGTGGTCAAGATCTACCAAATAAAATTTTAGGAAAAAATAAGGATGCCTTCCTTTTCCGCAAGGACAAAGTTGTTTTTTGAGAAAAACAGTAAAAAATCAAGATCTCAAAATGCTTTGATTTTTGTCAGAAAAACTACATATGACTTAAAGTAAAAATAAATAAATAATTTAACTAAAAATATCCCGCCAAACATGATGCCTTTCTCGATTTTTACCCAAAAGGTCCTGTGTGAAGGATATTCGAATCTAAAAGTACAAACGAGGTAGCACAGAACTTTTGATTCCTATCTGATTGTCTAAATTTTGGCGATTTTGATTATTGTGTTGACGTTTTCCTTAAATTTGGCGAATTTATAATTTGCATAGTTTTCGCATATACATTTTCTTGTTTTTGAGAAATGTAAACTTGAATGCAATTTTTTAACTTTTTCAAAAAACTTAATATAAGGTTTTATATCTCAGGCACAAGAAGTGGTACCGAAGATAATTTCCTTAATTTAGATTCTTCATATATTTCTGAACAACACCCTGTCCAAAAGAATCAATTTATAACATCAGGTTAAGACCACGATTTTTTTCCTATTTCAATTTTTTAAAAAAAATTTCCGTCTAGCATGAATTTTATTATTTCGTTAAAACATCTCAATTCACAAAAATTGTATACTAAAATTTTTAGTTTCTGAGCTTGCCATTCGATGGGTCTTAATTGACCTAACAATTGTTGTTTAGAAGTGTTTTAATGAAATAATAACCATAAAGGAGATATTAAAAAAATTGTTACATTTCATTCTTGAAGTAACTTTTTTTAAATATCAAAATAGGATAAAAATCGTGGCCTTTTCCTGCTATTTTAAAAAAGATATTTTTAGACAGGGTTTCGTTCAAAACTGTTTGCAGAATCCGAATTAAGAAAATTATCTTCGGTTCCCCTTTTAGTGCCCGAGATATAAAACCTTATATTTATTTTTTTGAAAAAGTTAATACATTGCATTCAAGTATACATTTCTTCAAAACAAGAAAATGCATATGCAAAAAATATGCAAATTATTAGTTCGCCATATTTAAGGAAAGCCTTAACACTGTACTCAATATCACCAAATTTAGATAGTCAGAAAAAAATTAAAACTTTTATGCTATCTTGAGAATACCTTTAGATTTGAATATCCTTCACACAGGACCTTTTGGGTAAAAACCAAGAGTAGCATCGTGTTTGCCAAAATATTGTTAGTTAAAGTTTATATTTACTTTTGCTTAAACACATATGTAGTTTTTCTTACAAAAATTCTTCTTACAAAGCATTTTGAGGTCGTGATTTTTTACTGTTTTTCTCAAAAAACAACTTTTTCCTTGCGGGAGAGGAAGATATCCTTATTTTTTTTCTAAAATTTTGCTTGGGAGATCCTGACCAGCAACTTTTGAGACCTCTTAGAATATGAAATTCGAAAAAAATTGTAATTCGATACGCCCTATTGTACATCCATAACAGATATAAAAATAATAAAGAAATTAAGGTTCTATACAGAAAAAGATTGTAGGGGTACCAAATTTTAAATGAATGATGAGGAAGTAATTATACGATGTAGTGATAATCCACTGTTCACACCGCTGACTTTGGAGAAGCTATCATTGAAAATGTATAATTCAGGAATTGAAGAGTTAGCGCTAAAGAGAAACGATGATATATTTAGAACCAGAGCTGGGTATTTTGCGATAACAATTACATTCTAATTACAATTACAGTAATCGTAATCTTTAAAAATTAACGATTACGATTACTGTAATTGTAATGTTAGAAGAGTATTGTTACGATTACTGAAATCAGTATAAACGCAAATTACTATTACGATTACTGTAATTGTAATAGAAAAATCTATTGATTACAATTACAGCAACCGTAGTCAATGAAAATGACAATTAAAATTACTGTAATCGTAATCATATTTTTTTGTAATTTGATTACTTACTATGTAAGTTTTATCACAAATAATGGCGTTTCAAAAAAAAAAAAAATGTGTATATGAAAGTCATGTAATTTAAATGTTGTCTTATTTTTCTCCTTACTAAAAAGCAAATATATTGCAATTTTATTCCGAAACTATTTTATTTTGAACAATACGTTTTTAATGATATAAATCAAAGAACTGCACAACCCTACTTGAAGTTCAAGCTTTTTCAAGTACTTGAATTCAAGTATGTATCCAAACTTGAAAAAGCAAGCTTAAGCCAGCTTGCAAAAATACCAAACAAATACGGATCTAGAAATTGCTCGTGGGAGGTGCTAAATAAGCAAGTTCTTTTTTTTTTGTTCATTGTAGTTATTGATGTATTGTAAACTTATTTTTATAAATTATATTTACGTTTTAAATATCATGAGTATATAATTCAAAAGCATATCAAAGGTTTAAAATTTATATAATTTGTAAGAATTGAAAGAAAAGAAGTAGCTAAATATTATATTCAACTTAAAATTCTTATGGATCTTCAACAGCCCATTTACAATTTACAAAAAATTTCAGCGATTTCCTCGGGGTTAATATCAATTTCTTTGTGAATGTTTGATAAGGCTAAACCATTTAGCCGATTTTGTGCCATTGTGAATCTTTAGTAGGTTTTCAGTCTGCTCATTACTGAAAAACTTCTTTCAGCAGTATGGATAGTAGGACGTATCGAATTACAATTTTATTCGAATTTCATATTCTAAGAGGTGTCAAAAGTTGCATTGGGTGGTCAGGACCTCCCAAAAAAATAAGGTTGCATTTTTAAAAAAAATAAGGATATCTTCCTCTCCCGCAAGGACAAAGTTGTTTTTTGAGAAAAACAGTAAAAAATCACGATTTAAAAATGCTTTAATTTTTGTAAGAAAAACTACATATGTGTTAAAGCAAAAGTAAATATGAACTTTAACTAACAATATTTTGGCAAACACGATGCTACTCTTGGTTTTTACCCAAAAGGTCCTGTGTGAAGGATATTCGAATCTAAAGGTATACTCAAGATAGCACAGAAGTTTTAATTGTTTTCTGACTGTCTAAATTTTGGTGATATTGATTACAGTTTTAAGGCTTTCCTTAAATATGGCGAACTAATAATTTGTATATTTTTTGCATATGCATTTTCTCGTTTTGAAGAAATGCATACTTGAATGCAATTTTTTAACTTTTTCAAAAAACTTAATATAAGGTTTTATATATCGGGCACTAGAAGTGGTACCGAAGATAATTTCCTTAATTTAGATTCTTCATATATCTGAACAACATCAAAATAATGAATTCAATATGGGGAAGCGTGGGGTTTTAATTCGCTAATTTTAACACGGTTTTCTCTAAAAAATTAAAAAATAACAAATAACAACGATAAATTGTTTTTTATATGTTAAATTTTATGTAAGTGAATTGAAATAATAACTAATTGAAAAAACAAATCAATAGAAATTTGTGTGAATAATCTATGATTTTTTATAATTTTATCGCGTAGGAATTAGTGCATCGACCACATTGAAAGAAGGATTAACATTGGTTATTTGGAAACATTGACTGCATGAGCTGAATGACTGAAGGTATTTAATATTTAAAAATGCCTACGTCACAACCGAATATGGGCAGATATACTCAACGTTATCGAAATTTAAGAGCCAACCGAGAAAATCAAACACCTTCATAACATTTTTGGGCAAAATTACTTTTGTTTTTATGAAAAAAAAGTAGTATGAGCCACTTACTATTTTTACAATTTTAAGCTTTTCGTTCCTTCTTGCTCCTTTCCAAAAATATAAATGCTGAAATGACACGAACCTACTGCGGACAAATCCGCGGGTAACTGTTAGTATTTATTCAAAAAATTAAATTAAGCGTCTGGGGGCTTCAGCCCCCATAGTACTCCCCGTGATCCGCGCCTGCAAGTCATCCATGCTTTCTCGTTGGCTTGGCTTCTTTAGACTTACTTTGTCGGGCAGAAATTTGAAAAGCTTGAAACGATCGGCAAAAGCATGTAAGCTCGCAAGTATGGGGGCGTCCATTAATTACGTGAGGTAATTTTTGTGATTTTTTGACTCCCCTCCCCCTAGTGAAATTTGGATCGACCCCCTCTAATATCACGAGAGATTGTTAAAAATGCGTGTTTTCAGTGTAAATATGTTAATAAATGCTTCATTGTGTTGGTTTAATAAAAAAACTCATAATTTATTTCATTATTTTTATTTAGGACTAGTTGAGACTATAATTTAAGACTACTGAGATCGTAGTTTAAAATGACAATAAAAAAAATCGAACAATAAAATACTTATTAAGTAAAAGAAAGTCATTTAAAATGAGAACTTCTAGAATTGGTGAAGGAATATTCATTCTTATTCAGTCCATGGGGACTCATGTACGTTCTCGAGAGTGACTACTGGAACCAACATGTCCATTTGATTTTCGGTAAAATCATCTGCTCCTTTTAGCCACCGTTATCGTTTGCACACAGAAGCTCATTAGCTCGACGTGTGATAATCCGTGAAGGTCCACTTTGCGCGCTGGTGCACGGTTTACTGCGCGCCGATTCTCTGCAGCTCTTGTGAGCGCATGTATTGCAGCATCTTTTTTCTAGATCATCACGTACACTGGGGCAATAGAGGTCATAGGGCAAGTCTATGAAGGCATGTAAAGGTTGAATCGGTAAGTAGTGGCGAATCAAAAAGGGAGCAAATAACTTTCCGTCATGCTCACCAGGATCTGGGATATTCAGATGACCATCAATCTGCGTGATAAATGTGGAGGTGGCCCCAGTATTAAGGCGCTTCACGCTCTATAGAAAAAAAATGTTCGACACAAATGCTCAATGCAATCCTTGATTTGTGTTATAATGATTCCCCATATATTTCGACTCTAGCGATAGCTGGTGGTAAAAGTTTAGGTGGCAACTCTAACCTCCATCTTAAATTTTAAAGCTGTGACATAAGATTCGAAATCGAATCCGTTGTCAGAACTTAAAAATTACAAGAATTCCCAAAAATTAAAAAAAAATTGGTTGGCAACTCTATCCGCCATCTTTCATTTTAAATTTTAAAACTGTCAACCACGGAGTCCACAGAACTCTTAAAAGTCCTAATACGCTTAAGCTTTTCCTACACAAGCTCATTGAAGTTTTTGGATACTTGCTTCAACTGGATACTTGCCTTCAATTTCAAGTTTTTCAAGCTTTTTGCCGAAGGCATCAATTTTTCCTTTACTTGGAACTTTGTGCCGTTCGCTTATAAGCTAGCATACTTGGAAGTCGAAAGCTGTAGTGGGCTTATTTATATTCATGTTCATGTTATACTTGATTGAAAATTATAAAGCTCAAGCAAGCTTAAACTTATATTTTAAGCAAGTACTTGAAATAGAATTCATGTAGGCTTGTGCAGTTCTCTGATATAAATCAAAACGAACTCAATAATAAGGAGTGTATAAATTAAATATAAACCAATTAATTCTGAAATATTTAAAATTAGTATTTGCCCCAAATAAGACTAATTTTTCGATTGAAATTATTTTACAGAATTATTCCAGCAGGGCCCGCCACAAATAAAGATTCTAGAAAAGAACTTCAGAATTGCATCATGAAAAAGACAGATTTACGCAGTAACTCAATAACAAAAAGAACGATTACGATTACAGTAATCGTAATTATAATTCTGCTGTATTACAATTACTGTAATCGTAATAAAAATTTTTTTGATTGCGACTTCAGTAATTGTTATCGAATTTTTTAATAAATACGATTACTGTAATTGTAATTAAAAATATTTAGATTATGATTACAGTAATCGTAATCTTTATTTTATAAAAATTACGATTATAATTTGTTTTTGAATTACGATTATAATTTGTAAAGTACTTTCGTAATTGATTACATCCCAGCTCTGTTGAGAACCATAGAGGTGGATAAATTCAAAGATATTTAAAATTTTAATTTATAATGAACCAGAGAGAATAATCGACAAAATAAAACAAAATCAAATAATCAAAGAATATCACAATTCGACACACGGAGGTCACCTCGGTATAAGAAAAACAGTAATGAAACAAAAATACATATGGAGAAATATGAGTAAAATGATAAAAACCTATGTACTCAATTGTAACACTTGCAAAATAAATAAACAAATTAAACTTACAAAAGAAAATTTAACAATGACAGATACACCAAGTATCAGTTTTTAAGTCATTTCAATCGACACAGTAGTCCTCTACGTTTATCAAATAATCATAGCCTGCATTCAGCGGAAAGAACTGTTCCACAACTTTCGGGCTGAATGGTATGCTCTCACAGAACATGTTCCTTGAGATGTCACAATTTATATAGCGAAAATATTTTATGCTACTTCGCTACTTGAGCACTTTTTCGGCTAGAATGCGGCCATAGATATATACTAACGATGCAATGCGACTTGACAAAGTACGTAAAAGCATGTCCAATGGAGACAAAAGACTCGAAAACTGTTGCTAAAACACTAGTTGAAAACGTAATTTTAATATACGGTTACTTTAGCTCGATAGAGAGAAACCCTAGAGAATTAAATTAATATCTGTTAAACTTTTGCAAAAACTAAGAATGGGACCAATGGATCCCAAACTTAACTTTTTCATATAATACAACGCGTCATATTGATACAAATTATACACCATTTGTGCTAATTTTTGGAAAACTTGCAAAACTTCGTTTCGAATCAATAGTATATAATACAGAAAATTACGCGGAAGAATTCAAATATCGTTTAAAATCTTTAAAAAAAAGCAAAAGAATTAATAAATATTGCAAAAATAAATGGATTAGAAAAACGTAAGAATACGAATCCGTTAAATTTAAATATAGACGATAAAGTTTTAATAAAAAGGATGAATAGAAGAAAAAATCAATCTCATTATATTGGTCCATACCAGAGTTCTGCATGAATGGATTCATTCAATGGTTTTAAGTTCCTTTAATTTTTCAACTCCCTGCCAGTCGAGGCAGTCAAATTGCAAGTTTGCGTGAATCATAGTCAGCAAAAATCAAGTCGCCAAATGGAGAATAGTTGAAATAAAGAAACTTCATATGTGGATAAGTTGAAATGTAAAAACTTGAAATGTGGACAAAATGCAATTATTTTGCGTACGAATTATTTGTTTTTAAGTCGGTTTACGCAGTTCGTAGAATTATCTTCATGTCGAGTTTAGAAACCAGTTTTACTTGAAAGCATTGGCAGGCATTGGATTGAAGTTAAAGTTGGATGTAGTTTTATGTTGTTTTGTTTTTTGTTGAGTTTTGTTTTTGTTATATTTTTAGACATTTATTTTGTTTGTTGTTATAAGACTTTACAGCTGTGCATATATTGTGGTATATATTGGCGTTGTGTAAAACGAATCGTTTTGAGATGTAGTGTGTTGTTTTAATATTGGTGGTGCGCACAGTGAAGTTTCTTTTAACCTTTAAGCTTTAAGCTAAGCGTATATTTTATACATAAATACTAAGGTAACCCCCATATGCACAGAAAAATTTTTTAGCTCGAATTGTTGACGACATAGGCTCAAAAATTCGAATAAAATATTCGATTTTATATAAAACTAAAATCTGTAAAGTTTCGTGACGACTGATGAACTTTTAGAAGTCGCTCAAGATAGTTGGACAAGCGTTTTACAAGAATTTTTCCTATTTGTGAATTAAAGAAATAATAAAATCAACGCTTGGATTATAATTATTTAAAAAATCTGGTATGCTCATAATTTATTACTGTTATAAAGTGAACTATCAAACATAAAAAATGGGTAAATAGTACAAAAGTTGTGAAAATTACTTTTCGAAATAAATTTATTTTTTCCTTTTTTAATAAAAAAAATCGTAAAAATTGCAATAAAATGTTGTTAAAATATTTCTGAAATAGCATTTAATACAAATAAAAAATATGGTGTTATTATGTTGAATAACTTAGTCGTTGTGAAATTTTTAATCAAAACTAAAACACGACATACTGGGTGGCTATGGCGAACTCTATAGCTTTTTTATGTAAAAAATTTCAAAAACAAAAATTCGAATAAAAAGGTTACAGCTTTTGAAACTTGACTTTTTTTAAAAAACTCTTCAAAGTGTTTGTTTCTGGCATTTATAATATAAATAAAAATCATAAAAGCCAAAAATCCACAAATACAAAATTTTCAAAAATTAACTTCGTTGTCTATGCCATAGTCTTCACGTAATTTGTGCAAAAACTTACTAAGCTATTATAACCAATTAAACTATAAATATAGTTATTAGTAAAGTTGCGTATTCTAAAAAAGCTTTGATGCAGCTTAAATATAAACTCATTTATTTCTACAAAGTACAATAGATTCATCAAAAATGTTTTTAAATAAAAAGCCGAAAGATTATATAAAGTAAAAATTTGTTTTAAACTTTATATTTATTTCAAGAATAATAAAATAAAACTGGGGTAAAAAAAACATAGTAAGTAAAAATAAAAAATCAAATGAAAACTTAAAGTAAGTAAATTTATTAAAATAACTATGTAAAGTAAGGTTTAAAATAAAATAAAGTAGAACAATTCATAAAATGATATAAAACTGTTTCCATTTTTCAATTAATAAACTGAATGATTTTGTAAAAGTTATAATTACATCTAGGATCTCATGAACTAAAAAAATCAAAAATATGCGCATATAACATGCACTTAAAACTCTTAAATATGCGGTCAAAATCGGTAAAAGATGCAATTAAAAATATTTTTTTAACATTTTATTATCGGTTAAAAAAGAAATATTGCATGTTATTTAACAAAAAAGAAAAAACAATTTTATAATACATATAAAATTAACTTATCAAAAACAACCAAAATATGAAGTGAACCTAAAATAAATAGTTATAAGTGACACCGAATGATAGTCCTTTTCACACAAGAAATAAGCCATATACACTTGAAACTAGAGACAAAGGGTAGTAAAACTGCTGTTTCATTTTATCTCTAGAAAGTCAATATTTTTCAAAAGTGCTTTAAAGTTAAAAAAGTATTTGTTTAAAAAAATTTATTTAAGTACCCAAAACCCTCAAACCAATATGATACTTATTAAACTAATCTACATATTAGGTATGGATTAGGTATGGATAATTTGGTATGGATGTACTCTCACTTTGTAGTGTAACGAACCTCCTGGGGGCGTTACAACATTTTCCAGCTGGGGTATCCTCAGCGGCTATCCAGGGTTCGATGACAAGAATTAAGGAGGTTTTGTTGGAATTAAATGTTGCTTTATTTAATTTAATTCGTTAATTGCTATTTTTATCTTGACAATTTGACATAGTGTAGTTTAAACGAACGTACTCTTGGCAGTTAAAGTTACTATTACGCATGTGTATGCGTGAGTGCGTGTGGTCGTATGTTTTGCTTGTAGGTAGAGTTATTAATTGTAAGCTATAGCTAGTCATGGTGGTACAGTTACGTCGTTAACTGTTAGTCGGCTTAGTTACATGGCGACAATACGTGATGCTTTGTGATCAAACACTCGGCGATTTACCGTTCCATGTGTATGGCGTGATGGCTTGTACCAGTTGGCGCTCTTGTATGTGTGTATGTGTGATCAAAACTTTGGCTTACGCAATAGGAAAGGGAGGAGAGGGACAGATTTCCTCATAGCCAAAGGGAAATCTAACGCAGTCAGAGGGTTCCTCATAAAGACCAGCGTCATAGCCGATACACATTGACTGCAACAGTCGTCCACCGACAAAACGAAAACTTGCCGTCAGAGAGAAATGTCGCAGTATTCTCGACGACTTGATTATAATGAACGCAACAGCGACAATCTGTATTTCATACAAAACATAAACAAACTCTGCTATGTTCGCTCTTGTCGTCTATCAAATTAGAAATAGATTGCAGTCTGCGGCAGCAACAATTGTGGTCGTGTTCTCTCTTTGTCGTGCCGTCTTCAAAAAATACATCTTCATAAGAGAACATGCGTTATATTTTTTGACAATTGGCGTTCATCGCTAGTCGCAGTCAATGTGTATCGGCTATCAGTTTTCGCCAGTGGAGATGGGGTTAACTGGTGACCGTTTAAGCAGTCGTGAGAGATAACGTTGCCAGAGATAACTCATATAGACCAACGCTATTTCTCGAGCGGTGGGGAGGTTGAATATCTTTTCGTGTAAAATACGAAAAGGGGTTTTGTAGGATTTAGCACAGGTTAGGATTCACGGGTCTGGGTTTGGCTCGTCGATGTGGTTTAGCGACTTTGTTACTCAGCTTGTAGTTTGGCTATTGCGTTTTTAAAACGATGTTTCAAAATGGTGTCCTTCATTCGCTTGTCTCGTTGCTATCGTGGTATGGGTGTTCGTCGCTGTGTCTTAGCGTCGAATATATGATGACGAATCTCTGCGGTTTCGCTGGCTTTCCTTGTGTTGGAAACTTCGAGACGTTGCTTTCAGGGATCGTGCGTCCTGGAATCCTTGTTGATTGTATGCTAACACATAGAGTTGTCCTGCTGCAGTAATAGCAGGAACCAGTAGCAGATGTATTTACTATGCTTCGTTTATTAGCTCGTTGAGAGCTGTGGGTCGACTGAACTAGTCGAGTTGAGAGCTGGTGACGGACTGAACTGCTCCGGTTGACGGCAAGAAAACGACTGTCTACGTTTGCTTTCAGCATGAGCGATTCATGCTCGGTTTCGTGAAAGCTGGTAAACGTGACTTTTGGTTTGAGTGAAAGCTTTGTAATCGAAAGCTTTTATTTATGTGTTGTTATCGTCCATGAACCAAGAAATAAAGATCATGCAAAGAAAAGAGCCGCCATATTGTAAACAAAAACAGCTGATAGGTCTGACGTCATCGGTCACAAAATCTTTTGTTTACGATTAGTGATTGGATGTTGAATGTTATTTGTTAAAATTTTAAAGAATTATCATATAAATGTAATGTGTTTTTATATTAAAACGAAGTGTGCTGTAGCGACATGCATTAATTGCAACAGCAAAAAAAAAACAAATACGTTGGTTTCTACCGTTTCCCCAAGGAAAAAATTGCTTGTAAGCAATGGGAGATTTTTTGTCGGCTAAATGTCGACACTGCAATGGCAAGAATCTGTGGAGATAATTTTTTGCCTGAAGACTTCGAAGGAAGGGTCCAAGTTCAAATGGGTAAGTACTTCTACATTTCCACGTAAATATTCTTTTAAAAAATGTTACGATAGGTTTTGGCAAAGCTATGCGCTTAAAGCCGGGCGCTGTCCCAACAGTTATGACCAAGGAGGTGCATCCAGCAAATGCAGAACGATGTCAGCGAATTTTAAAGCGCGAAAACAAAAAAATCGTAAGTGCTCTGCTTCAGGAGTCGTTGGTCATGGAGAAGTTTTTCCTGTAGAGGAAATAGAAAAACTAAACAGGGACGCTTCTATTTCTAACCGCTCTTCAGAGCAGTTACTTCATGCGAAAATACGGCAGCTATGTTCGCAAGTGTAAGTAAAATTTAACAATTTTATGAATTCAATATTTTTAATCTTTTTCTTGGAGTGAACAGCGGTTTGGAAAACCTCGCGTGATGCATCTGCCACAAATTGCACAAAGACGTTCCGAACATAAGGCTGGAAGAAGAAGCGGCAGCATCACTTAGTTAGGTAGATCATTTAAGCGAAGGCGGTTCGCCAAGCCAACGGAAGAGCTCATGGCGCATATGACTACGTTGGAAAATGTGTTCAACGACGTAAATGGCGACGGGCTGCTAATAAGCAAAAATTTATAAAAAAGAAATTTTTTTCCGCGCACGAATGTTTTTTAAAATAAGATTATTAAATAAAGAAATTGTGAACAATTCGATGCAGAGGAAATGAAAATTGAACAAAACAGTTTAAAAATAAAAACAAAGTGAACATCCAATTTTGTATTCTATTTATTTGCAGTTTTTCTTTTTACAGCGTTCTTTACATTTAGTTACTGCATGGAAATATAAACAAACAAAGTATTCAAACACTTTTTTCGCGAATTAAACTTATTGATTTTATAATTTTTCACTTTTATCCGAGTTTTCACATGTTTTGCATGCAAATCATATGCAAATTAACAGTTTCATAGCATGCTTGTGACCGATGACGTTGCACGAAAAATTACTTTTTTCTCGCACTGCTCTTTGCGTGATCTTCTCTTATTGGTTCATGGTTATCGTCTACAAGTTATGTTAGACTCGTTGAGTGAAAGTCTAAAGCGTGTATTACGTGTGTGTGTGTATGTATAGAATCGAACGCTTTTAGTTATAAGTCGCGATTATTGTAAAGTATAAGATGTACTCGTTTGAGTAAGTTTCTGTCTTGTTATGTCTGTCCGCTTTAAGTACCCAGAGTTATTTTGATTAGTATGAATATACTAAAGTTAATGTGGTACTAATGACATATGTTGCAAGAAACTTAGTTTATATAATAATATTTTGAAGATTTCAAGAATTTAAAAAAATTGTTTAAATATTCCCTTATGTTACTAAAAAGTAATTTTAAAACAAATCCTGATATTCTAGAGAGAAAGAGAGCACGACGTTTTACAATCCTTTGCCTCTAGTTTCACGTGTATATTGTTTACATCTTGTGTGAAATTATTTTCCGATAATTGTGGTAAGGTGTTATCTTTTTCCAAAATATGTCACACTAAATTTAAATGGTTGCCAATCAGCAAAAGCAAAAAATGCAAAACCCACATGTATTTAGTGTAATATATACAATAATATGCGCAATAAATATGCAAAAAAAAAGGCATTTTTTGTGAAATATGAATAACTATTCATTTATTTCAAAATATGTTTTAACGATTGAATGCCATTTTGAAATAAATTTAATAATTTATAAGGATACCGTAACCATTTACATTTCAAGATTTCCAGTAAAAACACGCATTTACCTGATATTCCCAGCCCTAGTATAATATTAAAGCATTTTTAAAAATGATTGAATTTATTCTTTATCATATGCAGTCCTACAATCCCTCCTCCCCATTTTTTGATAGCTTTCACATTTTTCTACATACAATATGTAGCTGAACATCGACTGTTAATATCCCTGCGTCAATATTTTCTGAAATATAGCGTTTTATTAATTTTTAAATACCCCATCTTCCCCACTGTACACTTTCCAATAGCAACCACTTAATTTTATTACTCCATGATTAAATCTTACCCAGGTATTGTATTTTTCACAATCGAAACGATACCCCAAATAAAAACACACATATTGACAGAAGCACAACGCATCTGCATAAAACATCAAATTCAATAAAAACACAAAAAACAAACAAAACCCCAACGCAATAACAACAGGAAAAAAGTCACACAAACTGCGCATCATAAATGAAACGAACAACAAAACAAACGATAGAGTTGTAACGAGAGTTGAAAAGTAGAAAACTTGACTTTTTCCACTAACTTATATAAGGTAGAAACAAAATAGAATCAATTTAGACATATGATTCGTTTTTCAGAAGCCAGTCGCGAATTGCAAGGAAAAAAACAAATTAAGTTCCTGCATATCAACTCAAAGCTTGATATTTTTTCAAGTAGCTTGATTTTCAATTTACTTGTTGCAGATCTTTGGTCTATACGAAATTGTTAACAACATAGAAGTAAATTCAATAATTAATTTTAATGGAAAACTAAAAGAATATCATAATAACATGTAAAAAAATATTCATAAAACAACTTTTATCTCTTTTTTTAAATTTAAAACATAAATTAATTAATTAAAGTAATAAAGCAAAAAAAAAAGAATTTTTCATAAATTTAAAAAACAAATTTATCTCAAGGGTTAGGGTGTCAAATCTAAAAGTTTTTAGCCTTAGCACTAGCTTAAGCTATCAGTTTAAGCTAAAGCTAAAAGCATTAGCTTCAAAATGTGTGAATAATCGTTTGCTAAAACTGAAAAGTGTTGTCTGAAATAAAAAAGTTCGCAAATGCAACCGTGACAGAGAGCCATTAAAAATGGATGACCACATAAACAGCAGTGCGGACTCAGAATGTGATGCAGAATCTGAAATAAACTTCAAAGAAAAAAAGCAAGAAGACTTTGTGCGGCTGTTGTCGAAATACAAAGTAAGTGCCGGTTTATACTCGTCAAGACTTGACGTCAAGTCTTGCGTTCGGTGGAGCGGGAGTCGTAACAAAAGGGAAAGAAAGAAATTGACCGTACCGTCAATTCTTGGGCAATTCGTTTTGTGTTCGTTCGTTGTCCCGCTATTTTAAATTTTATTTCGGCGTCATCAGTACAAACTTGAGAAGGAAAAGGGAGGAGTGAAAGAAACAATTGACCGTCAACTCTTGACGGGTGTAAATTGAATCGTCAAGTTTAAAAGGGAATATGCAAAACTTGACCGTCAAGTCTTGACGAGTATAAACAGGGACTAATTTTCAACAAATCGCAGGTTCCTGGAATTAAAATGAAAAAAGAAAATGCTTTACTGCAATTACAAGAAGAATATATGAGACTTGGAAAAGTAGTTACACTAAAGCAACACAAAAAGAAAATACAAAATTTGAAGATTGAAATAAAGAAGAAAACAGACTTAAAAGCGACAGGAAATAAAAGTATTATTTTAAAAGATTGGGAGAGAAGTGCTCTTGAGTTGCTGGAAATGGAGTCCAACCCCGTATTCAATAAAGTTCCAGGTATAAATTAAGAAGTAGGAGTCCCGAACAATCCTTATAATATGTTATTTATTTCAGGATCCGTCAGTGTAGGTTGTGGCAGTCAAAAGCAACAAACAATTTCTATGTCCAACGCTGATAGAGATACTCCGACAAAACCAAAAAAAAAATAACAATCGTTTGGCTGAAGAAACTCAAGAGACGCAAAATTTGTCCGCCGGTGAATTGCAACGTTTGGTGCTTCTTGAACAATTAAAGCTAATTAGACTGCAAATAAAATCAGAAATGATTAAGGTGCAAAATTTGACAATGGTTGACGTAAGTTACGACAAAAATCCCTTGGAGGACAATGAACAAATTCAATGTTATTGAACTTTTTTTTTATAATTTTAACAATGAATTCCAGATATGCCACGAACTTTTTATTATTTTATTAATTAATTTTGAGTTAACCGTATTTAAATAATAAAAAGCGTAATTTTTTAAAAAGTTTTTGTATACGTATTGTATTAAATAAAAAGTTAATTAAACAAATGTGCAATATTAGCAATTACACTTCTTTTTTGTTGGCCAAGTAAGCGTTGCTGATTTTCTACCGAGTTTCTGTCATCACATATGTAGCTGCATCATCATCGTCCAAATTTCAATTGTCAAAATCATGTTATACAACGTCGTCTTTCAAATATTTGGCAATATTATGCAAAATTCCGCAGCAGATAACAACGCTAGAGCATTTCTCCAATGAAATTCTCATCTTATACTGCAAAACTGGGAATCTTTGTTTTAACTTCCCAAAGCATCTTTCTATTATAACACGTTCTTTCGTTTGTAAATTGTTATTAGCAATCTCAGCTTGAGTTACTGCATTTTTGTATGGCGTTAGTAACCATTGCCGTATTCCATAGCCAATGTCGCCTAGCAATACGGCTCCCATTCGCTGTTCTGCCATGACATTACATACTGCTGACCGTTTTTGTATTCGACTATCGTGCACGGATCCTGGCCATTGCATGTCGAGACTCTTGAATTCTTCATTGGCGTTGCAAGTAGCTTGAATATTCAGGCTACAATAACCTTTTCTATTCACATATTCATCACCGAAAGCACTTGGTTTTCTGCACCGATTGCACCCGGAAAACTGAACTTCGATTGCCAAAGATTCTGTGCCATCTTGATGTCAATTCCATAGCAAGGAAACTTTATCCACAAGTCAACTTTCGCCAAGACCTTACTCTGGACCATTTTTATTGTCTTGCAAACGGTTGTGCGATGAACGCCTTCTTCTTTTGCCACTCCAATTTGGAAACCTGGATCACTCAGGAATCGTAAAAAAATTTCCATTTTTATCTTTGGTGAGAAAGCTCCTCCTCTAGTTTCAGAACTTTCGCCCTAAAAATGGGTGACAAAGCATTCAAAATTATGTTCTTCAAATCGATATAATTGCTTTATATTCACTTTATAATTATATTCACTTTCCAAACAGTTTAATCTATCTTTATAGTGTTTTTGGGAACGAATTTACATAAATGTAGACATTTTTCCCAGTTCAAAGATAAAAACAAATAATTGAAGTGTGCTCGTATTCATACTAGAAAATAGACAGATTCTACTTTATATTTTTAGCAGTTTACTGGTTTTATGCACACATTTCAAATATTTGAAAGGCGTGTTCAGCAAAAATTAGCTTTTACTTTTAGAATCAGATATAAGTTTTTTCTATTCACTAAATCCAAACCTTTTACTAGAAAAATTCAGTAAAAGCATTTGCTGATTTTTTATTCACATGACCCATTCACCTTATTCACAACTTGAATATGTATATGAAATTTGTTGAACAAAACATTTCAGACAAATTGTTACAATTTTTCAAATTTCTACTGAGTCGCCAACATTTGCTACCTAAAAACAAGATTTGAATTTTAATAATTTTTTATCCATAGGAACTTTCTAGAAATGAAAAGCACGTTGCGCACGAATTTGATGCAGATATAAAAAGAATGAAATGTTTTTGATTTTTAAATTTGTTGTTGAATGTTTATTAATTTTAAAATAAAAAAAAATTCAAATCTTAATTCTAGCAAAAATTCAAAGAAGAAAAAGATTTAAATCAAAACATGCATGTTTGTTCTTAATATAAAAATCTGAACAAAAAATTTGCATCAATTTGATGCAAGCGACGGATGCGGGTTGATTCAATTTTTTTATTTGTTGTGTTCTATAGGTGTAAGTTAACGCCAAACATATTTTTTTTCCCATAAACCTACGTTCAGCCAACACGCGCATCCGTTCCAGACGAAATATGAGAACGGTACGTGATAAATTGCAGTTGCAACGTTCCCACAGAATAGAGCTTAAAATTTACGAACCAACCATAGGTACTCCCAGATACTTCGGTATCCTTAATGTAGTGAAAAATAAAGTCGTAGGTAGTGCTGACGCTATGTTAGAATCTTACAACACACCTCTTAATTGGAAGGCAATATCCCGGTGCCTTACAACGCACTATGCCGATATAAGAGACTTAAGCACCCTAGAATATCAGATGACGTGTCTGATTCAAGGACGAAGAACAGTACTGGAATTTTATGGTGAGGTGTATAATCACTTATCACTCATTCTCAATAAAATTGCGTGAATGGACATCAATGATGACGCCATGCGGGTTCTTACCGACACATATCGCGATAAGGCACTGGACACCTTTGTACGAGGTTTATTCGGTGATCTTTCAAGATTGCTAGGCATGAAAGAGTCTACCGATTTTCCAGAAGCTTTGCACTTCTGCATTAAGCTTGAAAATCAAAATTTTAGAGCAGTACACGCAAATAATCAATATAGCATTTCAAGAAAATCAATTCCAAATCCGCAACCTTTTTATACGCGACATTTTCAACAACAACCTTTGTTACCACCTAGGACGTATAAATATGAAAAACAACCATTTTTTCCACAACTTGCTCATATCCCTCGAAGTGTTTCACAAACAAGACCACAAGTACCTCAGTTTTATCACCATCAACCCCAATATTTTAATCAACAATTTAGATCAGACTTTCCTTTCAATAATTTTGCACATAATGTTCCACCAGCAAGGCCATCACAACCAAAACCTCCAACACCAATGGATGTTGACCAATCCCAGCAAACAAGAAATGTAAACTATACGAATAGACCAAATTTTAATACTTTTCAAGGAAAACGCCCACCTCCAACACAGTCAAACCAGTTCAATAAAAATTTCACGAATAAAATTCAACGAATCAACCAAATTACTCAAGAACCCGTAAATAACACTCCACAAGAATCCGAGTTAAATGAATACGACATACAGCAAGGAAGTCAGTCATGGGACGAATATTATCAGGATTACATAAAACAATCGCGGGACGAACAAAATGACGACATACATTTACATTTTTTGTGACATACATTTTTTAGGTTAACGGACTCTACGTTACCTTATTTCCAATGTAAGACCGGTAACGGAGAGGTACTCAAATTTTAAATAGACACTGGGTCTAATAAAAACTATATACAGCCTTCACTAGCAAGAAATCCCCTACCAAATGACAACATCTTTTACGCCAACTCAGTAGATGGAAAAATTAAAATATCTCATCATATTTTTTAACTCTTTTTGGAATAGAAACCGACAAACTTAAATTCTTAGTATTACCCTCTCTTAAGTCCTTTCACGGTATTCTTGGAAACGACAGCCTCAAACTGCTTAACGCAATAATTCATTCGTCAGAAGATTATATGCTTATAGAAAATGGGAAAAAGTTCCAATTAAACAACAAATAGCTAAATCCGTTAATAACTTAGATACTAAAATAGAACATTTAACAAATGATCAAAAAGAAAAACTTCACTCATTGTGTAATCAATACTCAACACTTTTCGCAGAACCTAATGAAAAGTTAACCTATACTACAAAGGTAAAAGCGGAAATAAGAACGTTAACTGATAATCCAATTTACTCTAGAAGCTACCCATATCCTATGCCATTGAAGTCCGAAGTTGAAAGACAAGTAAACAAACTCCTCGAAGATGGAATTATCAGGCCATCTCGTTCACCTTATAATGAACCTGTATGGATAGTAGACAAAAAACCATATTCCTCAGGCAACAAACAGTACAGGCTAGTTATAGATTACCGAAAACTAAATTCAGATTGCAGACCAGTACTCAATACCGGAAATAAACGAAGTCCTTGCCCAATTAGGAAGCAATAAATTTTTCTCCGTGGTAGATTTAAAAAGCGGTTTTCACCAAATTCCCTTGAGGAATTCGGATGTCGAGAAGACAGCCTTTGCTATTAACAATGGCAAATATGAGTTTACAAGATTACCTTTTGGCTTGAAGAACGCCCCTTCAATCTTCAAAGAACACTAGACGATATCCTATGAGAATACATAAGACGTAATTGCTACGTGTATATAGATGACATCATCATATTTAGTGAAACAGAATTGGACCACGCAAAAGACTTATCAAATATCTTTAGGACACTAGAACAGGCAAACATGAAGATCCAATTGGACAAATGCAAATTCTTTGAAAAATAAGTAGAATTTTTGGGATTCATTGTAACACCAGATGGTATTAAAACAAATCCTTCAAAAAGCGAAACTATAAAAAATTTTCCAATTCTGAGAAACCTTAAAGAACTCAGATCTTTTTTACGTCTTTCAGGATACTACCGTCGCTTCGTAAAGGACTATGCAAAACTCGCTAAGCCCCTGACAGCCCTTTTATGAGGGAAGGACGGACTTACATCCAAGACTCAGTCAGTAAAAAAACAGATATTTTTTGACGAAGACGCTTTTAATGCATTTCATAAAATCAAAAATGTTTTAATTTCAAGTAAAGTAATGCTAACTTATCCCAATTCAAATAAAGATTTCGAGCTCACAACAGATGTATTTAATTATGCAATAGGTGCTGTTCTATCTCAGGAAGATAGACCAATAACATTCATATCAAGAACACTCTCAAAAGCAGAAGAGAACTCCGCTGCCATGAGAAGGAGATGCTTGCCATCATTTGGGCATTGAAGTCTCTGCGAAACTACTTGTATGGCTCAGTAAGGGTAAAGATCTTTACCGATCATCAACCTTTAACGTATGCTCTAAGTAACAAGAATAACAACAGCAAAATGAAGCGTTGGAGAGCAATTCTTGAAGAGCACAACTATGAGCTGAAGTACAAACCAGGCAAAACTAATGTAGTAGCCGATGGATTATCCCGACCACCGCAACAAACACAAATCAATACCCTAACAGCTACGCAACATAATGATGAAAGCTCATCACAAAATTTAGTTCCATACACTGATGCCCCGATAAATGTATTTAAAAACCAACTTTTCATAACAGCAGAAACTTCATCTTATCAATTTAAAATAATCTTTCCAACTTACCATAGACATATTATTACCGAGCCTGAGTATACAGGCGAAATTTTAATAAGCTTGCTTAAACGCTATCTTAACCCTTCAGTCACTAATGCAATGTAATGATTGAAGACCTCATCCTTGGCAAAATTCAAACCATATACCAATTACATTTCAGCCGATATAGAGTACTTTACACTCGAAAGACAGTAAAAGACTTAACACAGGAAACAGAACAGGAGTCTGAAATTTTTAAAGAACATAATAGAGCGCATAGGAACCCAATCGAAAATAAAGCCCAACTTCTAGAAAAATTTTACTTTCCTCAAATGAATGGAAAAATAAATAAACTTACAAAACAGTGTACAATTTGTCAAGAGAACAAATACGAAAGACATCCCTTCAACCCAATTTTGAAACCAACCCCTATTCCAAACTACCCAGGACATATTGTCTATATTGACATCTATCACACCAATGGTAAAGTTATCCTTACCGCAATAGATAAATTTTCAAAATACGCTCAGGTTAAAATTGTAAAATCGAGAGCAACCGAAGACATAAAACAACCGTTACAAGATCTACTCACATTCTTTTGAATGCCAGAAAGCATTGTCATTGACAATAAAAAATCCCTAAGTTCAAGCCCCATTATATTTATGTTAGAAAATCAATTCGGCATTGCAGTATTTAAAACACCTCCTTATACCAGCTCCGTCAATGGACAGGTGGAGCGATTTCATTCAACTCTTTCTGAGGTAATACGGTGCGTTAGAGCAGAAAATACCCATAACAATTTTAATGAATTACTAAATAAGTGAATATGCAATTATAACTACACAATCAATTCAACCACCAAAAGGAAACCCATTGAAACATTTTTTGAAGAAGAGATTACGCTAATCCAATATTGGTCGAAAAAGAAAGACGTGAAAATATAATTAACTACCAATGAAATTCATAACAATTATATCATTAAAGCTGTTATAAGAAAAAGAAAGACGTGAAAATATAAAGAACATAGTCGCAAACAAGGAAAAGACCTTGAATTTCACAATAAGAAAAGGACTGAAGTAAAAACATACGAAACCAAAGACATTATCTATGTTAAAATCAATAGACGACTAGGTAATAAGCTCACACCCAGATACAAAAAAGAGATAGTACTAGAGGACAAAGGTAATACAGTTATGACACAATCCGGACGGTCAGTACACAAAAGCCATATAAAGCCATAATTATAAAAAAATTATAAGAAACTATAACAAATTAAGATAACATAATAATAATTACACTGATCATAATAAAATTATATGATGAAAAAAATTATAACAATAACAATATAATTTATGAATAGCGTAAGAATAAAATAAAATTAGCAATAACAATAAATATAATAACATCAATAAAATAATAAGAAAAGAACGTAAGATATAAATATTCATAAGAAATATTTAGAAGGAAATGGAACAATATGCCATAGGCGTACGACCATAATTTCAAGTAATATACCAAAATCGAACAATATGCCATAGGCGTACGATTATATTTTTAAGTAATAAGAGAAAATAACGTCTTAGGCGTACGATTATATATTTTAGCAATAAGTGAAAATAAAAAATATGCCATAGGCGTACAGTTTATAATTTGAATATTGTATTAAATAAATTATCAAAATAGCTATTCAGTTTCCTCGCCTGCTTGACTAATGCAGATGTAAAAATCCATGATTACTCCTCATCCGACCTAATAACCATTAAAAATGGACAGTCCAAAATAAAAGATGGTACATTAAATTTTATGCACATAATTAACACTCAGGTCTACAGAGATCCTTTGAAAAACATAAGTAATAAAATAGACAAAAATATACCACAAGAAAACCCATTATATCCCACTCCACAACATACAATGGCCCAACAAGCCATTGAAATGTTAGAAATCCTTGAACCCATTAAAAATCCCAAGTCAAAAATATCCCTGGCACTGCATGGAAATATCTTGCAAGGGAGCCCTGATCATGATGATCTTAATATGATCAATGATAATTTGAACAAATTAATAACAAATAATAATAAACAAACTTTTATAAATGATGATCTAAATCAGCAAATAAATAAATTAACTTAAATAACTAACGATCTACTGAACTCAATTAAAAAATATAATATTGTAGCAAACGAAGTAGCCTTAAGCCTACAAAGTAAATTAAAATTAGTCAAAGAGGAAATAATAAATGTAAAATACGCAATACAATGGGCTAGAATAGGAATTGTAAATTCATTTATTTTGAATAAAAAAGAAATTGACATAGCAGTTAAGGAAATGAATAAAGAAAATTTACATTTTAATACTGCCGAAGAGGCATTAGAATTTGCTGATGTAAGCGTATTAAGTAACTCATCAGCAATTTTATATATTGTAAAGATACCATTAACTACCAATGAAATTTATAACATTTATATCATTAAAGCTGTTATAAGAAAAAACTTAATAATTAATTTGAAATATAACAATGTCCTAGTAAATAAAGAAAACATTTTAGGAATTAAAGCTAATTGTAAGCAATACAATATGATAAGTATCTGTAAGCAAAGCGAATTGTTAGACTTAAGCGATGATTTTTGTATACCAAATTTAATTAAAAGCCTTAACTCGTCGTGCCACATGATAAACTGCCACCACATTCCGAGAGACGAGCCTGGAATAGCACCTGGAATACTTTTCTTGAACAATTTCCAAGGAAACGTTATGATAGATAACAGCGTTCGAATTTTTAATGGCACCTTTATATTGAACTTCAAAAATGCATCAATAATAAACGGGAAAACATATAAAAACTTCGAAACACCCCCATTAAAGATAATGCCAGCAATAGCTCAGCCAACACCAGCAGAAGAAAGCCGAACTAGGCTACTGTCACTAGAAGCCATTAGCGAATTACACATCAATAACACAGCCGAAATCAAATCACTACAAACTGAGAAGATGATATACAGAACCTTTGCAGGAATGACCTTCATCATTATAGTTGCCCTGTTGGTCAGCATCAAGAAACATTGTTTTTAAAAAAGGAAAAATTCCAGAACAACCGGCAAAAGTTGTTTTGGAGGATAACCAAATTCAAGAAGCTGTCAAAAATATCCCTGGCACTGCATGGAAATATCTTGCAAGGGAGCCCTGATCATGATGATCTTAATATGATCAATGATAATTTGAACAAATTAATAACAAATAATAATAAACAAACTTTTATAAATGATGATCTAAATCAGCAAATAAATAAATTAACTTAAATAACTAACGATCTACTGAACTCAATTAAAAAATATAATATTGTAGCAAACGAAGTAGCCTTAAGCCTACAAAGTAAATTAAAATTAGTCAAAGAGGAAATAATAAATGTAAAATACGCAATACAATGGGCTAGAATAGGAATTGTAAATTCATTTATTTTGAATAAAAAAGAAATTGACATAGCAGTTAAGGAAATGAATAAAGAAAATTTACATTTTAATACTGCCGAAGAGGCATTAGAATTTGCTGATGTAAGCGTATTAAGTAACTCATCAGCAATTTTATATATTGTAAAGATACCATTAACTACCAATGAAATTTATAACATTTATATCATTAAAGCTGTTATAAGAAAAAACTTAATAATTAATTTGAAATATAACAATGTCCTAGTAAATAAAGAAAACATTTTAGGAATTAAAGCTAATTGTAAGCAATACAATATGATAAGTATCTGTAAGCAAAGCGAATTGTTAGACTTAAGCGATGATTTTTGTATACCAAATTTAATGAAAAGCCTTAACTCGTCGTGCCACATGATAAACTGCCACCACATTCCGAGAGACGAGCCTGGAATAGCACCTGGAATACTTTTCTTGAACAATTTCCAAGGAAACGTTATGATAGATAACAGCGTTCGAATTTTTAATGGCACCTTTATATTGAACTTCAAAAATGCATCAATAATAAACGGGAAAACATATAAAAACTTCGAAACACCCCCATTAAAGATAATGCCAGCAATAGCTCAGCCAACACCAGCAGAAGAAAGCCGAACTAGGCTACTGTCACTAGAAGCCATTAGCGAATTACACATCAATAACACAGCCGAAATCAAATCACTACAAACTGAGAAGATGATATACAGAACCTTTGCAGGAATGACCTTCATCATTATAGTTGCCCTGTTGGTCAGCATCAAGAAACATTGTTTTTAAAAAAGGAAAAATTCCAGAACAACCGGCAAAAGTTGTTTTGGAGGATAACCAAATTCAAGAAGCTGCCCCTCAAGTCCCTACGCCTGAAGTAAGAACTTTCCAAATATTTCAGACGCTCAGTTAACGCCAAACATATTTTTTCCATAAACCTACGTTCAGCCAACACGCGCATCCGTTTCCAGACGAAATATGATAACGGTACGTGACAAATTGCAGTTGCAACGTTCCCACAGAATAGAGCAGAGTCAGCAGTTAGCGGCTACTCCAGCAACAACAACAATAGCAATAACCAGTGCAGCAGCAGAGCTTAACTTATCATTTTAAGTTATAAAAATTGTTAAGTCCGTTCCTAATTTCATTTCGAATAATAAAGGTCGTAAAGACCAAAAAAATATTTTTTTAGTGTTTTCAATTAAGAAGACATTAACTTGTATAATATGCTGTTAAAGTTTTACCGCAGCTTTATTGGCTGCTAGTTGCTTTTCTTTTTAAAGAAAATGCTCGATATATGAATTTTATACCATTTTGAGCTCTAATACTTTATACAGCTGTGTAAAGGATTTTATAAAATCTGCAAAAGAGCAGAGCTCGAAAACGTACTATTTTCTTTATAAGGGCTCTTTTAAAGTAATAAACATAACTATAGAGCTGTTTTGAAACCCGTAGATTCAGTATAATGTTTGCTTTTAAATATATTTTTGTATTACATTTTTAAAGCAAATAGATGTTAACTACTGTAAATTAATGCAGTAAACTTTTTGGAAGTAACAAGTGATTAAAATATCTGATAAAGAGCTTCTTTGAAAAAATGGCGATCTTATAAAAATAGAAAATCTTGGGAGTTGAAGAAAGCTAAATATTATAGTTAACAATATTATTTTAAACAAAATTTATGATTTCTATGATATTTATATTTAAGAAAAAAGTATTTAAATCATTTTTAGTTGATTTTAGAAAATGTTGAAAATTTTCGAACTATTTTTAAATAATAAACACTCCTTAATTTTAATTATTTTTTAAGCCCGTTGTAGTTTTTCCAAGTACTACATTCACGTTTCCGATAAATTCAAAAGCGCACCGAAATTTGCAGCATGCAACGAATACACGAACAAATTTTTAGTCTGATATAATAATCACTTTATTATTTCTTTAATTTATTTGTCATTCTAATCATCACAAACGCTTATCAAATTTTATACATATATATACATATATATATATATATATATATATATATATTAGGGCGGGTCAAATTTTGGCTCAGCGAAATTCGTAAAATACATGTAATTTCAAGACTTTTTCTCCACTACAGCATATACAAATTCTGAAAAAAAGCTGTGCGGACTTTCGTAAATAGATTCATATACATACATTCATACATTCATATTTTAAATACAGAGAACAAAATCTATTTACGAAAGTCCGCACAGCTTTTTTTCAGAATTTGTATATGCTGTAGTGGAGAAAAAGTCTTGAAATTACATGTATTTTACGAATTTCGCTGAGCCAGACCTTTCGTCCATACAAATTGACCCGCCCTAATATATATATATATATATATTGAGTTTATTTTTAACACTTATTTTAGCTCTTATTTGGGTTTGGAAGGGACTCTTTTAAAAGCTGACAGCTACTTCTACTCTTCATATGAAGCACAAATAGTGCTTTTAAACTCAAGAAATTAGACTTATATATTCTTTGAAAGAGCTTTAGTAGCGCGACTAAAGCTATAGTTGAAGCTTGCTGCTATATAAGATGGCATTATAAGCTCTGCATGAATTCATATATATGGCTAAAATTGTTACTTGGGATATGTTAGCCCATTTCGCTACTCTTTCCTACATTTGTAGCCACTTTAAATAAGTCTTGTATTTTTACCTTAATTTTATTACAAAGTCCTGAATTAATTTTTATATTTTTTTACGCATTAATCGCATGTATAAAAATATCTACATATCCATGTATATATTATAAAATTATCTGTTTTTTAATAAATATGTGTAATGTATTCATTTCACACGTTAAAAAATTGTTGTTTTTTGGTCTTGATGTAATTGTCCTCACAGAACTTGTCTGCAATATTGGACACTACCTTTCGAGGTACTTCTTCAAGCTCCCAGAATGAGGCTAATTGCCCATGAAGTAAAATTTCACTAAAATATGAAACGACTTCTGACAAGGTCGGTTTTTGTGATGTGGTTGGGATGGAGCCAGTTAAAATCCAGCCGAAGATGGGCTCTTGAGCAATAAGTGACCCAGGAACATTTCGACGGATACCATCAAAAAGGATTTGTGGGTATAAGCCCCCACCTAATAGCATGTCAACTTGATCGCTGCAATAAAAACGCTTATCGGCTAGTACATGCTCCGAAAAAGCTTGCTGCAATAACGGATCGACTGAGCAAGTAGGAAGATTGCCCGTGATTTCGGTCATGTGGCCGCCACGGCTGGCGCGTACAAGGCGCAATCTGGAACACCAATTTTCACAACCTTTTCGCAGCATTTGCGGCCGTATCTCGCCGATAACTCTTCGAATGTTGATTTCCAGGTGTTCAATTGTTTGTGGTTTATCGACGTAGACAAGTGACTTTACATAACCCCAAAGAAAATAATCCAATGCGGTTAAATCACACGATCTTGGGGCCAATTAATTGGGCCATTTCGTGAAATTATTTTTTCGTCAAAAGTTTCTTTGAGTAAATCAATTGTAGCGCCCGCTGTGTGGCATGTGGCTCCGTCCTGTTGGAACCACATATCAGCAAGATTAATGCCAACTAATTGAAGTACGAAAAAAATTCGAATCATGTTCATTTACAGTTCACCATTGACAGTAACATTCTGACCATCATCGTTTTTGAAGACATATGGGCCAATGACTCCGCCAGCCCATAAAGCGCACCAAACAGTAATTTGCTGTGGATGTAATGGTGTTTCGTCAAAAGCTTGTGGATTCTCCTCACTCCAAATACGACAATTCTGTTTATTTACGTACCCATTCAACCAAAAATGGGCTTCATCGAAAAATAAAATTGTCCATGGAAATTCAAAATCAATATCAGTTTGTGCTTCAGCCCATTCGCTGAAATGGCGGCGCATACGATGGTCGTTTGGCTTTAATTCCTGCACAAGTTCAATCTTGAAAGGTTTTAAGCCAAGATCTTTTCGTAAAATCTCCCAGAAGGACACAACCCCAATTGCTGAGAACGGCGACGAATTGATTGATTAGGATTATCTTCAATGCTTTTCTGTACAGCGGCTACAGATTCTTCAGTGCGCACTGTTCGGCGTCTCACGGGATGCACATTATCAGTAACAGTAAATGTGGTCCGAAAACGATCTATTGTTCTTCAAATTAGCAGCTCTGAAGTACGATTATGTACGCCATAAAATGGACGAAGTGCACGATAAGTTTGACTAACAGAACCATTATTTTGATTAAAAATTTCCACAATTTGCCCGCGTTGCTCTAGTGTAAGTCGATCCATAATAAAATGTCAAAGCAAACAAAAAAAAAAGCAATTATCAGCTGATAAATGGGTGGTCAAATAAAGTAGTGATGCCAACTCAAAGTTGTATCACTCTATAAAAAACACTCTGTAGTTTCTTGATGGCACTTCAGACTCGTTTGTAAGAGCCGGCAGATTAAATAAAACCTTCAGTTGGCTATTTACCAAAATTCGCTTGTTTTCGTAGCGGTCCGTTAAATTTTGCCAAGCGGTAGCAAACCCTTCATGTGTAAGAGGAGATTTTTGTACAATCTCCTTTGCCTCTCTATGGGTCTACTGATTGAGATGAAAAACTTTCTGAATAGGTGTCAGCCGATTATTCGATATGTAGATGGCTGAAAACATATCATTAAAGGATGGCCATTTCAAATAATCTCCGTGAAATAGCTCGGTATCACACGGCGGCAAGTGTATGTCGTGGCCCGACATCGTCATTTCCAGTCTCGTAACATCCAGTTCCTCATGACTTTTCTTGGACATTGACAGCTGGTCTGATAGTTCGTTCATTTTCGACAGACATCGTACATAGGCTTGATAACATGAACGATACTTAACTTTCACGACGGAAATATTCTCATCATCGTCGTTATTTGTTGTCGTTAATTTTTGAAGCCTTTACATTCGTCCACTGCGATTTCAATTCATACTCTTGAATTTTTAGAGCAAACTTGGTGTGCTCATTGTGAGGAATCGCATTAAAATCTTTTTCAAGATCAAAACTGGTGTCCACATGTCTCAAAAAAGAGTTCGTTTTCGCCATTGTATTTTACTCGAACGAAAGTTGGTTAAAAGATATCGAATAAACTCGGACAAAATTAGTAGAAAATGTAATAGTAAGTGAATTCCATGCTTAAAATAATTTTTTATAAAAATAAAAAATGCCACAAGTAAAAAATTTTTCTAATTAGTAGAAAATTTGATATTATGCGAATATTAAGCTTAAAATATCACAAGTCTTTAATATGTAGAATTTTTCTTGTAATTTAAGCTAAAACCACTCACGGCACTGTTTGCGTTGTTTCTTATATGTAGAAAAACTTCACAGAAAATATTCTTTACTAAACAAATGAGATATAAGTTTATTATTTTTTTTTTGTATAAATTTTTCTGTAAAAATATCAAAATTAAACAAATATTTATTAATATATTCAATATTGTTTGTATTTATTCTTATTATAATAATCGTATAACAAAATATTGTAATTTATTTAATTAATGTTATTAAAAATATTTATTATTTTCCAGAAAAAAGTCAAAAATCCCACAAGCGTTGAAATATACTTGAAAATGAGTTGTTGACGACAATTGGCAATGAAAGTTCCTGATTTACCACGAGTTGTTAAATTTACCGAAAAAGTACCAAACACGACAATCGCAATACGTGCGATAATTTTTCCCGTCGATATGGCAACCCTTTTTCGAATTCGTTCCTGTAGCTTTGATTGTTGATTCCCTTTTGTGCTCCAATTGACACTTGTTGTTTGGCCACTTGTTATTCGTGTCGGCTTCTTTCTGTGTTTTGATTATTTTATTTTGGTAAAAGTTTGGTTTCTTAATTTGTACTTAACACTCTGTGACTACTTTTTAAAATAATGGGAGAAAATAGGTAGCATAATTTTTTCTAAGGTAAATTATAACTCCTGAATTTAAAAATGTACTCAGAAATGGTGTAGAAGCTTGCGTTTACCTGTAAGGTGAGAAAATGTGAATAAGTGTCTCAAGGCACTCTTGGGGCTTTGAGCGAAAAAAATTAAACAAATATGAAACTTGATTTTATTAGTTAATACACATACCTTTGACGAAAAAATTAAGGGTTTGATTAATATGTTAAATTTCTTTTTTATTATCACAGCAAAACACAATGTGCAGCAGTCAAAATTTTATGCGCAAAAAACATATGGCTCTTGCAAATCACAATAAAAGTATCATTTAAACTTCTGAGAGCTTTTGTATCTTTTGCATTTAGATTGGTGTGTTTCTTGGGAACAGCCAAAAAATATTCACATGATTTTAAAGCTTTTACTTTTTCTTTTATTGCGAATAATATGATAAGCGTCTTGAGACACTCTAACGTGTTAGAGGGTTAAACTCGCGCTTATTAACGAAAATAATTTAAAAATTATAACGAATGTGAAACCAAACAGTGAAAAACAAGTTAAAATATCAGCACAATATATTCTTCAATATTTATACACCAACAATAAAATATAAAGCCAATAGAAGTGTCGTGTGTGCGTGTGTGTATGTGCGTGGGTGTATAAAAAATTCGCAATACAATTTGCTCCAACTTTATGTCACAATATATTAAGTAAATATATTGATTTAATTTTCGCGTAAATGAAAAAAACGATAAAAAACAATGATTTAATTTCTAATAAGTAGAAAACAACGTACCGACGAAATTGTTTCGCTTTTGTTTTTCTTTGTGTTTTGTTTTCCCGACGGCAAAAAGCAGCGCTGGTAAAATTAATGCTTAACAGCCAAAATTTCTTATCAAAGATCTATAATTTTTTTAATTGCGAAAAAGTCTTTATTAAATTGGCCGAGTGTTATTCAAATTACAAATAAAGTTTTTATATATGGCGCTACAACTTTTTTCGGCACGATTAATACAATTTAAAAACAGGACGTGCGGACGGACACTTGCTCTGCTTAAAACCATATTTTCGTATTACGTGAGCGTGTATTATTTTCGTATTACGTGAGCGTGTATTATTTTTGTTTAGAATCTAAACTTTAGATTAAACAAAAACGCTTTATAGAAATAAAATTTTAATTGAAATTACATATGTGCAATAGTTATACAAATTAATATATTTGCATAATGTATGCTCTTTGTGTGTGTGTGTGTGTGCAATTTTATAACAAACAAAATTTACCCAAAAATTATAACTAATTTTACTTGATTTTCTATAATTTGCCGTAAATAGAATTGAATTTACCCGATTTAAATCAATTATACGCGCTTTTTTCTATTAAACATTTAACTAATTAATCAATTGAATTAAAGATTATGACAATCACAGTTTAAGTCTAAAAAATTGAAGTCTCGTGAAACTTCGTCACGAACTGTAAAATGGCGCACTTGGCAAAAATACTTGTAATTTTAATGGGTTTTAAATATGTTCGCGCACTAACTCACATTATCTTCTGCACACTTTTATTTTTATATTTCATTTAAATATTTTATTTAAATTGCACTTTTCCTTTGCTAGTAACTTGTAATTTTTAACGCTGATAAGCTGGTACGCTGGTTGTGTTTTTGCTGAGTTTTCCTTGCTTGTCCAGGACTCGATGGACAAAAACAAATCAGTGGCTATTTGTTCCTGTGAAGGGATTTCACACACGGAAGTGCTGGCTATTTGGCTTAAATGCAACTACGATGATCTTCAATTTGTGAACAATAAATGTAGAATAAAGATTTACAAAATGTGGATGTCGCAAAAAAATGGTTAGTTTTCTTTTCCAGAACGTTTTAGTTGTTCGGCAATTAATATGTGAATAATTTCACCGCCAAAAAACCTCGACCGAGAAGCCGATCGAGCGACCCGTTCGGGACGTTAAAGGAGTACTTCTACTGCCCAAACATGAGCGTTCAAGTTCACGACTTCGTTAAAAACTGTACAATTTGCAAAGAATGCAAGCCAGCCAATACGGTGCTGAGACCACCAATGGGAAGATCTATATAGACTTTTTTGCCGTCTACGTTCGCTCAAAAATAGGGAATTTTTTTATATTTATCATGTTAGACCAGTTAACAAAATTTTTATTATTAAAAGCGATGTCAAAGGCCAATAGCAAAAAGGTCATACAGTTTTTAATTAGTGAGGTTTTCCACAAATTCGGGACACCCAAAATCTTTGTATCGGATAATGGAAAACAATTCATTTCGAAAGAGTTTTCCGAGATGGTCAATACATTCGAAAGTTCACATTCGCACCGGAAATTACGCTTCCCAAGCAAACCCCAAGCAAATCCCAAGCTCCCCAGGCAATTAGATCGTATCTCGATCAAGACCAACGCGACTGGGACACCCATCTTTCCGCGATCAAATGTGCATTAAGATCCTCGGTGCATTCAGCAATTGGAATGACGCCATACTTTGCACTCTTCGGTGTAAATATGATCACTCACGAAAGTATATACAAAGTTGCCAAGAAACTCGAAATATTAAAAGAAAATGACATGCAAGCAATATTTAAGCAGTTCGAGCTCGAAATTAGACGCTAGAAAATACAAGAGAGTTTGCATAAAAGCTACGAAAAAAACGTAAGAACCTACAACATTCGATGTCGGCAGGTTAAATTTCAACCTGGAGAAGAAGTGTTTAGGCGAAAATTCCAGTTGAGCGATTTTTCGAAGCAAATTTGCGCAAAACTGAACAAAAATTCATCAAATGTCGGATTGTTAAGCCGATAGGAAGCAGCTTGTACGAAGTCGAGGACTTGGAAGGAGGTTTTTCATGCAAAAGATCCGAAACAGTTCGTGTTCACTAGGAGGTAGCTTTTGGATAGCATACAGAGGTTCCCATCCACCACGTAGCATGGCCGCTGTCGTGATGGCAGGGTTTGTCAGGTTCGGCACCAGCAGAATGTGCTAGATTCAGACCGATAGCAAAATAGTAGACAGTTTACTGGGTTAGGGATAAAAAAGATGTGTGTTGGCAACGCCGTTAAGGTGGAAGGTGGAAATAAAGCGACAGTAGGAAGACATTTTGTGTAGAAAAGAAGAATTCTGATATTTACCGTTGAGGACCGTGAGTAGCGAGAGTAGCGCTGGTGAGCGGAAGTCCTTAGAGCGAGGGGTACTCCATCAAGCTGGTGTAAAATGACTTCGGGAACTTTTATTTTAACAACGTCGGTTACCAGCTGCACTTGCCAAACTCGTAGGGTGCCAATGAAATCAACGGGGTGAACCGACATCACGCACCCACACGAGCGAACGCCACAAGCCAGGGTGCTCCAACGGGCAAACTAGCGAACGTCAATACCTTGCACCAGCGTACGCCAACTTTGTGCCCTAGCTTACGCACGCTAATTTTCACACCAGCGCGTACGAAATTCATATCAGCGAACGTCAATACCATGGACCAGTGCGCGCCAACGTCAAACTAGTGTACGCCAACTTTTTGAACTGGCGTGTCTGGCCAGAGAACACCGACCAAGAGTCATCGCCAAAAACCCGCAGCAAGAGGGGAAGCAGCCATCGCAAGGATCACCCGCATCATCCAAAAATATTTTCAACTTTTTGAAATGTTGCAACAGTTTTATTAAATATATCGTAAATTCAAACAAAAATTCAGGTTGGCGAATTGAGTATATGGAAAATATAAAATTAAATGCACACCATACATAACTGCTATTATTATTATTATTAGAATTAGGATTATTACTATTTCTTCTATGATTATATTATGATTATTACTATGATTAAAAAATCTTAATAGCAGGAAGAAAAACCAGTTACGGTGTACATTGTATGAAATTAACGTAAAAGATTTCTATACAGTTCTACTACTTCTGATACATTTTTTTCTAATTCCTTATCGTGTAATCATGTAAAGTAAAGTTATTTAAAATTCAAATAAAACCCAAAATAACTAGATATACCCTACTTGAAGAATAAATTTTAGAAAAAAAGGAAAACTAATGCTATAGATGTTTATTTTAAATTTAATGAAATAATTTAATTTTACTATTAACAATTGAATGATAATCTCTTAGTGTCATGACCTAACATCCTTGTTTCTTTTTTTAACATCATCTACTAAAAGAAAAGGAAACCCTTAAATTTATTAAAAAAAAAGAAGTAGAAATAGTTAAAATATCTTGGTTGGAATTATTTTGTAAGACACGCCATACATACCATACTATTGTCATTTTACATTTTGATTTTTGTACAGCATTACAGTCGTTAGTATAAGCGCCAGGTTTTCAAAACCACTAGTACAATCCCCTAGGTAGGAACATTGAGCTCGGTGGTCTTATCCTGGTGTTCGGTTAGTCCGGTGAAGCAAATTAAAGAAAAAAACTATTGGTAGAACTGTTAAACCAACAACAATGAAAGTTTTTGTTGGGAATACCTGAACAAAACAAACTTTATAAAACAATCAATATTAAGTATGGTGAAGAAAGATTTAAATTTGCTTTTGAATGTTAGTTAAATAAATCAATTTTCAAGGTTGAAAGCTTAAAAATTCTTTGATTTGATCCAATTGATTTAATCTACGTTTGGTAACCCTCGTATAAAATATACGAACATGCCAATATTTTTGTTAAAGAGATAAACATATTTTAAGATTGAAGCAAACTGAAGTCATTGTATGTGCTATATTTATGTATATACAGGAGCCGGATTCTGAAAATCGCCTAGCTAAAGCAAAATCTCTATCGCTAAAATGCTAAAAAAACTTTGTTCAGTTCCTTAGCGATTTCGCTAAAATGCGATTCTGAGTTTAAAATCGCCTAGCTCAAAATGTTGTTTCTACTACTCGCCACAGGAAGCGTTGTTTTAGCGATTCTTATGTCAAAAAAATTATTTGGTTATGGCTGTTATGGCTAAACTTTTCACCACTGTAGGAAAAAATTATATTGAGTTGAAGAAAATTTCTATCTATTGTAATTGAATTGTAATTTTTTGCTGTGCCAAATGAAACATGAAAATGTTATCCAGAAATTTTGACGTCTTCTCAGCGAGTTTTTAAGACGCTTTTGACTGCTACGTTTTCTACTATTTAGTTTTTATTCAAAATTATATTATGAGCTGTAAGGAATGGAACTGTTTTAAGTTAAATACTTGTGGCGACCGTAGCCTAGTGGGTAGATTGCGTGGCCCCTAAGCAAAAGAACCGCGGTAGCCCGGGTTCAAATCCAGCTCAAACAGAAAGTTTTTTTCAATTGAATTAATTTTTCTGTTCGGTCGTCACCTCTCTGCAGACGATGGCAAATCTCAGAGAGTAAAAATTGCCATGTAAAGCTTCTTGAGAACATAAGCCGTTCGGAGTCGGCATAAAACACGTAGGTCCAGTTCTCGGTCATTTGTGATCTAATATTTAATAACACACGCACAACACAATTAATCAATAGAAGCTAGGTCAAAGTCCTTCCAAGGGCTGAAATGGCCAGTTTATTTTTTTGAATTTTTTTTTAACTAATAAAAACTAAACTTGTATAAACAATTTGTAAAAAATTAACAATTTTTATACATGATTATTTTTATTTTATTTATTTTACCTAATTAGCTTATACATGAAATAAATTGAAAACATGTTTTAAATTAAGTCGATTTGATTCAAACCATTTGCAAAAACTGAACCTCAAATCGTTTTAAAAATTTCAAAGCGATTTAATAAAATTTCAAATCGGTTCTTAAATTTTCGAGTCGCTTAGAAGGTGCACATAAACAAAAAAATATTTTGAAACCGTTCAGAAAATCAGCTTTTTTGCTTTTGTTGTACAAATTTAAAACCCAAAATTAAAAAGCATTCTTTTGTATTCGCATACGTCTACTTGACTCTTTCTCCAAAAAACATCGAATCGAATCACCCTTTATTTTAGGGGGAACCAGATATTTATAACCTATCTGCACTAGTGGCGCAAGGAAAAGTTATTAGTACAAAATCCAGCTTACAAAACATCGATGTGTTTATAATAGCTCTGTAATGTAATTAAAAAGATACTATGCATTATAACAACATTTTGCTTTTATAATATCTTAATAAAGCGTTTACAAGACCATTAAAAAGAGATTCGTTAAAAATATCTTTAATATGCATTTTTAGAGCTCATATTGAAGAAAGACATTGCGGCACGTCGCATAACTGTCTTTATAATGTTCGTAATAAAATTATTATAAAGACATGCAAGGTAGTTAAAGTAATTTAGCAACCCTGCGTATGCGTCGTGTTGATTGAACAGCAAAATTAGAAAAATTTAAAAAATTGAATAAAAAAATTAAAAGGTAAAATATATATGTGTGCTTTAATTAATTATGCTTTGATAAATAAACAAATTGTAGATGGCAGCTTCATTTAAAATTATAAGCATGAAGGACGGAAAAAAGCGATCGCTAGCACTCGTTCTAGCTAGTTGGGAAAACCGTGGAGTGCTCTCATGGCCAAAAGTAAGGAGCGATCACAAGATAACTCAATTCATTTTGAATAATATTGCTCCTGGAACCCACCCGAGATCGAGTGGATCAAGTGTCCAGCAAAAGTGGTGAAAAAGAAAATTCTTTCCTACTCTGCTGGCAACAAAAAAATTGTCTGTTCTGAATTCAACCTACTATTTTTAAAATATTTGTAAGGTGCCTTTCAAAGACCTTTAAAAAATACCTTACCGAGTTTCTTCAAAGACACTAAGCATGTCTTTATATCACATACGCCAAATTGGCCTTATAAGCCTTAATAAAGAATTTACAAATTGTTGTGATTCATATCACAACTCCTTATCCCCAGCAATTATTCTGTTGTTAATGGCCAAGTGATGACAATGAAAACTGATCTACCGCAAAACCAATTCGGACAATCAGCGTTCATTGCATGGCAGCACTTTAATATTATTTAATTCAATGCCAAGACCGGTATATTTAAAACAGAATAAGAATGAAATAAACACTGACGCCAGTTGGGCTATCAGCTTTCATGTTAAACAGCAAGATTCATTCAAAACAATTTACTTTTGTGCGGCTAGTGTCAAAAATGCTGACAATGCATTTTCGCCGCAATTCAACCTACGTACCTCTACGTATAATTTAAATTATATTTTATTATTGTAATTAGCATGCATACCTTTTGCCGTCATGCAATTAAAACAGAGGTAGAATATTTTAAATAATATTTTATTGTTGGATTCAGTGTTTTAGGAAATATGACCCAATTTTCTCACCATTAAATAAGTATGTGCGTAGAAATTAAGAATGAATAATCATGTTTACTTTAAGAATGTTTGTATATTTGAAAGAATAATTAATTGAATAGAACTAGAGTAAATTCTTGAGCCAGATTTAAGGCCAAGAATTCAGGAAATGCGAAATGAAAATTTTGTATTTGTATTTATTTATGTGACTAGCTAGTACAACAAGATTTATTAAAGAAACCTTATAATTACAGTACCAGCTTCATGTATCTAGTTAATTATCATGAATATAACATAAAAAGCAACATGAGTTATGACTTAAAACTAAGAATTAAAAATTTTTAAACAAAAAAAAAATAAAAAAAATATGAATTTACTTAAAACAAATAGAGATTAATATTTAGTATTTTATATTATATCATTGCAACAGTGAAAGATACATAGATAATTTCTTTTTAAATTGCACAGCGTTATGAACAGATCTAAGCTCAGTGGGTAAGAAGTTCCAAAGATGTATTGCGTAGACATAGAATTGTCTTTCCGAGGTTAAGCAAAAGTGTCGTATCGGGATTAAAATTTTAGTTCGAATTGAACTCGAAAAAAAACAGTCTATCGCGTAAATATATGGGCTCACCAGAGTATATCACTTTATGCAGCAGCATCAGAGTTCGTGCAACATAATTCACATCCGTAGAGTAGAGTGGTAAGAAGATAGGTTTTAGCAAGAATTAATCTAATTCGTAGTGGCGTAATGTGTTGAGTTATCCACAGTACACGTAGCATTCCGTATACTCTACCAACGGTACTCCTAATATGCGCGCTCCATGACAACATTCTATCAAAAATAATTCCAAGATTTTTAGCAGAATCTTCCAATTGTATTGCACAATTGTTTAGGATGACTTTAGAAAAACTGGCAGTGTCTATTAGTCTTTTTGTTATAACTGAGCACTTTGACTTTTTCGGATTGAGTCATAAACCGTTTTCGCCTGCCTATTTATTTATTCGACTTAAATCATTATTAATGTTAGCTATACAATACGATTCAAGATTCCGACTGCAACTTGCATACAGCTGAACGTCATCTGCATACGTCAATATCAGGTAAATCGTTGATGTAAATTAAGAACAGGAGCAGCCTAAGGACAGATCCCTGTGGGACTCCATGTTTAACGGATAAAAAATCAGATGTCAAACTATTTGCACATACAGCTTGCGATCTTTTAGACAGATACGACTGCACTAAGCTTGCTGCAGTTGATGAAAAATTGCAATAATTAGAAGTTTGGTATGAAGGATAGTATGATCGACAGAATCAAATGCCTTTGAATGATCTAACAGGATTAAAAAACTGACTTTGTTTTCATCTAGACCAGCACGAACGTTTTCAGCTACGTCTATAAGTGCGGTAACGCAGCTTCGCTGAGCTCTAAAGCCAGACTTATAAGTTTATTTTTGTTAAAAAAGTACTAATTTGGCGATGAAGTAATATTTCTAGTGCCTTAGAGAGGAAAGGAAGATAGCTATCGGGCGATAGTCGTTGCATGATTTTGGAATTGGTATAATTTTAGCTATTTTCCAGCTGCTTGGAAAAACAGATGAAGTTAGGATGGTGTTGAAAATGTGGGTTATGAAAGGTAATATCACAGGAAGAAGGGATTTTAGAAATACAGGGTACGTCTCATCAATGCCAGTGGCATTTGATTTGATTGCCAAAATGCTCTGAAGCACTACGGATTGGTCAACGCAGCCAAACGCAAACATTAAACATTAAATTTCTACTAAGGTTACAAAGTTAGTGTAGGCGTTGCCGTTGACATTTGGCATTGGAATATTTATGAAGTTTTCATTAAGATCGTTAACATCAACCACATTGCAACTACTTGTGTCGTTCTTACTACAACCTATTTTTTTTATTTCATTCCACATTTTCTCTCCTTCAATTGAATAATCAAATTTTTCGCTGTAGTAACTAAGTTTAAATTTTTTTGTTCGAATACCAACCTATATAAATCGTTTCCACCGTTTGTATACTCTGTTGCGATCAGCTATGGCCGTTTTTATTGAGCTATTGAACCACTGCTTTTGTTGAAATTTTATATGTTTAGTTTTAATGGGCACAGATTCATCGAAAAGCATTCTTAAATTATGTTGAAAAAAGTTTACCTGATGGGCATGCCATAGATCGCACTCCAATTAATATCGTTTACTTTTTGATTGAGTTGTGTATAGTCGATTTGTCTGAAGTTACAATAACTAAATGAGGTTGAAGTTTTGTTGAATTGAAAATCATATGTTAAGAAAATGAGATCATGTTTAGAAAATACAGGTAGTTCTAGTTGATCATAGAGAAAAGCTTTGGCTATGTTGCTAACAAAGAAAAGATCTAGTAAGGTATTATTCGTGCTAGTGAAGTGGGTTGGCATAGAGGTATTAACCGAAAAGAGGCCTAAGGCCTGCATGTTATCTGTTAGGTGTTTTTCAAACAGTAAGTTGCTATTGCGGTCGCCTGCGATAATAATATTCGAAAACGGAAGTGATATATTCTCAATTGTACTAAGAAGTAGCGTATAGTCCAAGGATCGGTTGGGACGATAAACACAGCCGATGAGCATTTTATTGTCACCACTTGCAATTGAGACAAAAACTTATTCAATTGACTACCTACATCAGATTTGCATTCCAGTTTGCATGAAATGTTATTTCGCACATAAATTTCAGCTCCACCAGCGTGCCCTTGTCTGTCAGCACGGAAATTTTTAAAGCCGTCCAATTGAAATAGTGCGTTAGGCATTTCAACATTAAACCACGTCTCAGATACGCAAATTACATCTATACCAGAACCCACGAAAATATACCTTAATTCATCAATTTTATTTGTTTAGCTTTGTGCATTAATGTGACATACTTTTAAGATTAAAAATATTGTGTTCGGAACTGTAAGAATTGTTATCTAGAGTGACCATTATATTTATAGGAGCAGAAATTGTTATCTTCGTGTACAATATTTGAAAATTGTTGTTGCAATGAAATAATTAAAGCCATTTTAAAAATTTAAAAACATTTAGTTCAAATATATAATAAAAAATAATGTTATGCAATGTAAGATAAAAAACAAAAATATACTTATTTATTTTATGAAGAGCATTAGTTCTGCAACTCACGAAAAAGAATGTCATTACATACATAGTCGTTTATGTTGTTATGGTCTGCATTCAATGATTGGATCTCGTTGCTGTTGATGTTATTGTCGTTGTTGTTTTTTTCATATGGGACAGAATCAATAAGAGCATGCAAACTGTTTATGCATTTAACACATTATGCACATTATGACTCCTTCTCTAAGCTTGACGTAAACCAAGCCGCGTAGAGTAAATGCTGCCACTATTTGTTTTTTTCTTTTGTACTGCAGCGCTGTTTGCAGAAGTGTGTAGTTTATTTTTGTGAGGCTTTCATTCACATAGAATGGTTTGTTTGAATCAAAGCCAACATGATGTAGACGAAGTGTTGTTTATGCGACGAAATTGAGCAATAGATTTAAGTACGCTATTACGCACATACGGTGATTCGAATTTAACAATAATCGGTGAATCGGGATTATTGCGCAAATATTTGAAATTTTTCATGCGAAATAAATTCTTTATACAAAATAAATTTTCTTTAAAAGTGATGTACATACATGGTGGATCTATTTTAATCGTAGTACATAAATTGTTAAAGATGTTAAAGAGATTTTCTCCATTGCCAAAATGGATTCCATTTATTCGTCAATCATTTGCAACCGTAGAGTTCTCTTGCCTGGCAAAGTGAGCTTTGAGTGAATCGATCTCAGCCTTAGGAGAAACTATGTTTACTGCATCGTTTTCAAGTTTAGTAACCCTATCAGTGATGGCATTTAAATCTTTTTTTAAAGCGCTTGCATTGAGTCTAAGCTCCTCTAAGATTCTTTCCTCGCTCTTTTTAATTGCGGCGGTAAGCTTTTCATACACTTGTGAGTTTATAAGCTCGCTTTGCTTTGCGAATCGTTGATCCATCATTGCACAATGCTTCTCAAATAATTCCATAACTAAAGAAGTCGTAGCAGACTCTGCCTGTAGCGTGGAGTATGACTCATTGTTATTGGGAGAACGTACATTCCGTTGAATTATTGTTGTTGCTGTAGTAGACACTGTTTTAATTGCATCTCTTTGTGTTGCTAACGATGAAGATTTTGCGTTTAACGTTAAAGACGAACTCGAGCCAGACTTAGTTTGTTTGTTAGTCGCATCAGAGAATGTTGGTAACGGTGACAATTTCTTAGCAACAATCGGTGGAGAGCGAATAGACGCACGCCGAGCAGAAAGACATACTGTGCAATTAAATGTTTGATTGTTTTTAAGCATAAATTCAATGTCGCTTCTATTTAAATTAACACATTGGCAATGAAAATATTCATTGCAATTGACACATTGAATCTTTTTATCTTCGTCCAAGTGACGCTCGACTCTTGATAAGCAAACGCACGGCATTTTTATTATTTAAATGTTTCTTTTAATATTCAATCGAGAGCACAGAAAAAATACTTGTTGATACCATGACAATCATAGAGATTTTCTATAATTTGCCGCAAATAGAATTTAATTTACCCGATTTAAATCAATTATACGCGCTTTTTTTCTATTAAACATTTAACTAATTAATCAATTGAATTAAAGATTATGACAATCACAGGTTAAGTCTGAAAAATTCGTCACGGACTGTAAAATGGCGCACTTGGTAAAAATACTTGTAATTTTTATGAGTTTTAAATATGTTCGCAAACTAACTCACATTATCTTCTGCACTGCACTTTTATTTTTATATTTCATTTAAATATTTTATTTAAATTGCACTTTTCCTTTGCTAGTAACTTGTAATTTTTAACGCTGATTGTGTTTTTGCTGAGTTTTCCTTGCTAGTCCAGGACTCGATGAACCATAAACAAATCAGTGGCTATTTGTTCCTGTGAAGGGATTTCATACACGGAAGTGCTGGCTATTTGGCTTAAATGCAGCTACGATGATCTTCAATTTGTGAACAATAAATGTAGAATAAAGATGATTTACAATATGTGGATGTCGCAAAAAAAATGGTTAGTTTTCTTTTCCAGAACGTTTCAGTTGTTCGGCAATTAATATGTGAATAATTTCTCCGCCAAAGAACGAGCGACCCGTTCGGGACTTTAAAGGAGTACTTCTACTGGCCAAACATGAACGTTCAAGTTCACGACTTCGTTAAAAACTGTACAATCTGCAAAGAATGCAAGCCAGGCAATACGGTGCTGAGACCACCGATGGGCAAAGAGTCGAGGATCGCTCGGCCTTTCCAAAAGATCTATATAGACTTTTTTGCCGTCTACGTTCGCTCGAAAATAGGGAACTCTTTTATATTTATCGTGTTAGACCAGTTAACAAAATTTTTATTATTGAAAGCAATGTCAAAGGCCAATGGCAAAAAGGTCAGACAGTTTTTAATTAGTGAGGTTTTCCACAAATTCGGGACACCCAAAATCTTTGTATCGGATAATGAAAAACAATTCATTTCGAAAGAGTTTTCCGAGATGGTCAATACATTCGAAAGTTCACATTCGCACCGGAAATTACGCTCCCCAAGCAAACCCAAAGCAACCCAGGCAATTAGATCGTATCTCGATCAAGACCAACTCGACTGCGACACCCATCTTTCCGCGATCAAATGTGCATTAAGATCCTCGGTGCATTCAGCAATTGGAATGACGCCATACTTTGCACTCTTTGGTGTAAATATGATCACTCACGAAAGTATATACAAAGTTGCCAAGAAACTAGAAATATTAAAAGAAAATGACATGCAAGCAATATTTAAGCAGGTCGAGCTCGAAATTAGACGCTAGAAAATACAAGAGAGTTTGCATAAAAGCTACGAAAAAAACGTAAGAACCTACAACATTCGATGTCGGCAGGTTAAATTTCAACCTGGAGAAGAAGTGTTTAGGCGAAAATTCCAGTTGAGCGATTTTTCGAAGCAAATTTGCGCAAAACTCAACAAAAAATTCATCAAATGTCGGATTGTTAAGCCGATTGGAAGCAGCTTGTACGAAGTCGAGGACTTGGAAGGAGGTTTTTCATGCAAAAGATCCGAAACAGTACGTGTTCACTAGGAGGTAGCTTTTGGATAGCATACAGAGGTTCCCATCCACCACTAAGCATGGCCGCTGTCGTGATGGCAGGGTTTGTCAGGTTCGGCATACCAGCAGAATGTGCTAGGTTCAGACCGATAGCAAAATAGTAGACAGTTCACTGGGTTAGGGATAAAAAAGATATGTGTTGGCAACGCCGTTAAGGTGGAAATAAAGCGACAGCAGTAGGAAGACATTTTGTGTAGAAAAGAAAGATGGTGATTTTTACCGTTGAGGCCCGTGATGTGGGTGATTCTGATTTGAGAAAGGAAAAAGAAAGGCGTGTACGCGTAAGATTGGCAGCAGAAAAATTATAGAAGTGTCTATTACTTTCATAAAGAAGCAAGCACTGCTTTTTACATCGCCATAGCGCCGTGTTGAAGTGCGAAGAGTAGCGCTGGTGAGCGGTAGTCCTTAGAGCGAGGGGTGCTCCATCAAGCTGGTGTAAAACGACTTCGGGCGCTTTTATTTTAACAACGTCGGTTACTAGCTGAACGTGCCAAACTCGTGAAATGTGCCAATGAAAACAACGGGGTGCACCGACATCACGCACCCACACGAGCGAACGCCACAAGCCAGGGTGCTCCAACGGGCAAACTTGCGAACGTCAATACCTTGCACCAGCGTACGCCAACTTTGTGCCCTAGCGTGCGTAATATTTTCACACCAGCGCGTACGAAATTCATATCAGCGAACGTCAATACCATGGACCAGTGCGCGCCAACGTCAAACTAGTGTACGCCAACTTTTTGAACTGGCGTGTCTGGCCAGTGAACACCGACCAAGAGTCATCGCCAAAAACCCGCAGCAAGAGGGGAAGCAGCCATCGCAAGGATCACCCGCATCAGCGTGCGACGCCAAACGAGTGACTCACACACAGGAAGTACCCACTCAAAGCCATCCAAAAATATTTTCAACTTTTTGAAATGTTGCAACAGTTTTATTAAATATATCGTAAATTCAAACAAAAATTCAGGTTGGCGAATTGAGTATATGGAAAATATAAAATTAAATGCACACCATACATAACTGCTATTATTATTATTATTAGAATTATTACTATTTCTTCTATGATTATATTATGATTATTACTATGATTAAAAAATCTTAATAGCAGGAAGAAAAACCAGTTACGGTGTACATTGTATGAAATTAACGTAAAAGATTTCTATACAGTTCTACTACTTCTGATACATTTTTTTCTAATTCCTTATTGTGTAATCATGTAAAGTAAAGTTATTTAAAATTCAAATAAAACCCAAAATAACTAGATATACCCTACTTGAAGAATAAATTTTAGAAAAAAAGGAAAACTAATGCTATAGATGTTTATTTTAAATTTAATGAAATAATTTAATTTTACTATTAACAATTGAATGATAATCTCTTAGTGTCATGACCTAACATCCTTGTTTCTTTTTTTAACATCATCTACTAAAAGAAAAGGAAACCCTTAAATTTATTAAAAAAAAAGAAGTAGAAATAGTTAAAATATCTTGGTTGGAACTATTTTGTAAGACACGCCATACATACCATACTATTGTCATTTTACATTTTGATTTTTGTACAGCATTACAGTCGTTAGTATAAGCGCCAGGTTTTCAAAACCACTAGTACAATCCCCTAGGTAGGAACATTGAGCTCGGTGGTCTTATCCTGGTGTTCGGTTAGTCCGGTGAAGCAAATTAAAGAAAAAAACTATTGGTAGAACTGTTAAACCAACAACAATGAAAGTTGTTGTTGGGAATACCTGAACGAAACAAACTTTATAAAACAATCAATATTAAGTATAGTGAAGAAAGATTTAAATTTGCTTTCGAATGTTAGTTAAATAAATCAATTTTCAAGATTGAAAGCTTAAAAATTCTTTGATTTGATCCAATTGATTTAATCTACGTTTGGTAACCCTCGTATAAAATATACGAACATGCCAATATTTTTGTTAAAGAGAAAAACATATTTTTAGATTGAAGCAAACTGAAGTCATTGTATGTGCTATATTTATGTATATACAGAGGCCGGATTCTGAAAATCGCCTAGCTAAAGCAAAATCTCTATCGCTAAAATGCTAAAAAAACTTTGTTCAGTTCCTTAGCGATTTCGCTAAAATGCGATTCTGAGTTTAAAATCGCCTAGCTAAAAATGTTGTTTCTACTAAAGCACGGTTCACTTAAAATCTGGACGCATTAAATTGCTTAAAACTTAAAAACGGAAATATCTACGAAAAAATAAATACACCATATTAAAACTTGAACATTTTTATTTAAGAAATTGAAGAAAAAAATTAATTTTTGTTATTATACAATAGACCAAATTTCGCAGGTTTCTTTTTATATACGCCATTACATTTTGCACATCTTTTTTTGTCACTTTTGCAGCAAACCGATCCCACTTTATAAGCATTTCTTTGTCATTTTTTGCTGGGCGAGCACTCCTCTTAAATTTTGCCTTCACATTTGCCCAGCATTTTTCGATGGGTCGAAATTGGGGACAATTCGGTGGATTATGCTGTTTTGGTACAAACGTTACTTTATTTTCTTCATACCATTGCATCACTTCCCTGGAATAATGGCAGGAAGACAAGTCAAGCCAAATCAAGGGGGATGAGCTATGGTGTCTTATAAATGGCATTAGACGTTTTTCTACGCATTATTTTTTATACCGCGCTGATGTCATTGTTGCATTCGTTACAAATGCACGGCTTTTCAGCCCTCAACTACATATTGCCTGCCAAATCATTACTTTTTTAGCATATTTGTCCTGCATATTATACTTATATTTTACTGCAACGTCCCCCCGTGTTTTTACAATGTAAAATTTTTGACCAGGTTACTGCTTTACATCAAGTTTGACGTAGGTTTCATCGTCCATTATAACACCATTTTTAAATTTCGTCAAATAATTGTATAGCCGATGAGCTCTTTGCTTAGCAACTATATTTTGCTTTTCGGATCGATTAGGATATTTTATTGCATGGTACGACTTATAGCCTGCTTTTAACTGTATTCTCCTCGCAGTGCTCTTGCTCGTATTGTATTTTTTCGCCCGAAAAGCATAGGAAAGTCCGGGATTATTTTGGATTCACACTAAAAAATTTTTTTGCAGATTCGTTTCAAGTCCAAATTTTACGCTTCTTTTTTTTGCTCTTTCAATAGTCAATCCAATGAACGATTAACACCGTTTAAAACCGTTTAAAACACCGTTTTAAAACACTACATACAGTTGATTTTACTATTTTAAATTTTTTTGCAATTTTCGAACCGGATTATGATGGATTATTACGATGCGTGTAAAATCGTCCGACGTTGTTGAAATTCCATCGTAAACTGATCAGCGACCAGACTTCGTACGAAACAATAATTTTCATGGAATAACGGTATATTCATTCCGAATCAGCATATCCAAAAATCATGTAAAACAAACAAAAACAACATGAGCTACAACCGTGAACGTGCGTCCAAATTTAAAGTGAACCGTGCTTTACTCGCCACAGGAAGCGTTGTTTTAGCGATTCTTATGTCAAAAAAATTCGGTTATGGTTATGACTGTTGTGGCTAAACTTTTCACCACTGTAGGAAAAAATTATATTGAGTTGAAGAAAATTTCTATCTGTTGTAATTGAATTGTAATTTTTTGCTGTGCCAAATGAAACATGAAAATGTTATCCAGAAATTTTGACGTCTTCTCAGCGAATGAACGAGTTTTTTTAAGACGCATTTGACTGCTACGTTTTTCACTATTTAGTTTTTATTCAAAATGATATTATGAGCTGTAAGGAATGAAACTGTTTTAAGTTAAATAACTAATAAAAACTAAACTTGTGTAAGCAATCAAAATTTGTAAAAAATTAACAATTTTTATACATGATTATTTTTATATTATGTATTTTACCTAATTAGCTTAGAGGTGAAATAAATTGAAAACATGTTTTAAATTATATGTTTAAGTTACCACGTTTATCCGATGCTTCAAGACAATTTGAACGAAGTTGATTTGATTAAAACCATTTGCAAAAACTGAACCTCAAATCGTTTTGAAAATTTCAAAGCGATTTAATAAAATTTCAAATCGGTTCTTAAATTTTCGAGTCGCTTAGAAGGTGCACATAAACAAAAAAATATTTTGAAACCGTTCCGAAAATCAGCTTTTTTGCTTTTACTGTACAACTTTAAAAACCAAAATTAAAAAGCATTATTTTGTGTTCGCATACGTCTACTTGACTCTTTCTCCAGAAAAGATCGAATCGAATTACCCATTATTTTAGGGGGAACCAGATATTTATAACCTATCTGCCCTAGTAGCACAAGGAGAAGTTATTAGTACAAAATCCAGCTTACAAAACATCGATGTGTTTATAATAGCTCTGTAATGTAATTAAAAAGATACTATGCATTATAGCAACATTTTGCTTTTATAATATCTTAATAAAGCGTTTACAAGACCATTAAAAAGAGATTCGTTAAAAATATCTTTAATATGCATTTTTAGAGCTCATATTGAAGTTATTATAAAGACATTGCGGCACGTCGCATAAGTGTCTTTATAATGTTCGTAATAAAATTATTATAAAGACATGCAAGGTAGTTAAAGTAATTTAGCAACCCTGCGTATGCGTCGTGTTGGTTGAACAGCAAAATTAGAAAAATTTAAAAAGTTGAATAAAAAAATTAAAAGGTAAAATATATATGTGTGCTTTAATTAATTGTGCTTTGATAAATAAACAAATTGTAGATGACAGCTTCATTTAAAATTATAAGCATGAAGGACGGAAAAAAGCGATCGCTAGCACTCGTTCTAGCTAGTTGGGAAAACCGTGGAGTGCTCTCATGGCCAAAAGTAAGGAGCGATCACAAGATAACTCAATTCATTTTGAATAATATTGCTCCTGGAACCCACCCGAGATCGAGTGGATCAAGTGTCCAGCAAAAGTGGTGAAAAAGAAAATTCTTTCCTACTCTGCTGGCAACAAAAAAATTGTCTGTTCTGAATTCAACCTACTATTTTTAAAATATTTGTAAGGTGCCTTTCAAAGACCTTTAAAAAATACCTTACCGAGTTTCTTCAAAGACACTAAGCATGTCTTTATATCACATACGCCAAATTGGCCTTATAAGCCTTAATAAAGAATTTACAAATTGTTGTGATTCATATCACAACTCCTTATCCCCAGCAATTATTCTGTTGTTAATGGCCAAGTGATGACAATGAAAACTGATCTACCGCAAAACCAATTCGGACAATCAGCGTTCATTGCATGGCAGCACTTTAATATTATTTAATTCAATGCCAAGACCGGTATATTTAAAACAGAATAAGAATGAAATAAACACTGACGCCAGTTGGGCTATCAGCTTTCATGTTAAACAGCAAGATTCATTCAAAACAATTTACTTTTGTGCGGCTAGTGTCAAAAATGCTGACAATGCATTTTCGCCGCAATTCAACCTACGTACCTCTACGTATAATTTAAATTATATTTTATTATTGTAATTAGCATGCATACCTTTTGCCGTCATGCAATTAAAACAGAGGTAGAATATTTTAAATAATATTTTATTGTTGGATTCAGTGTTTTAGGAAATATGACCCAATTTTCTCACCATTAAATAAGTATGTGCGTAGAAATTAAGAATGAATAATCATGTTTACTTTAAGAATGTTTGTATATTTGAAAGAATAATTAATTGAATAGAACTAGAGTAAATTCTTGAGCCAGATTTAACCTAGGCCAAGAATTCAGGAAATGCGAAATAAAAATTTTCTAATTGTAGCTTAGAGTTTAGAAATTATATATGATGAATTTCATATCAAAACCTATAAAAAAGGGACATTTTGAACCCGACCCTCTCAGATTTTGATGAAATTTTGCATACAGCTACATTTTACCTATAGAAACACAACCTTAATTTTAAAAATTGCATTTTTGAAAATATGTGGGCGTGGTAAGGTAGCGAAATATTTGGAAAATGACGGTAATAGGTACTTTTAAGCTGCGATTACTATGAAATGACTCAACCAATTTGAAAGATCTTGGTGCCATGAGAAAGGTGTATAAGTCAGCTTTCGAAAACATGCACTGTAAAAATTTTATATTACACTAAAAAAATTTTTGCCAAAAATAAAACTTTAAACTTGGAAAACACTTCAAGGATCTTGTTTTTTTTTTAAAAAAAATTTTTAGATAGGTCTATTTAATATAAATAACATATCTTAAAACTAAAATGGGGTTTTGTTTATTTTTTTGTTAAAATTTTTTAAGTAAATGCATCTCACCAGCTTATTCATGTGTTCTACAAAATCGTCAACAAATTTGTCTGTAGTAGACACTCTGAGACAACTACAGCAACAGCCTGCCAACAACACTCTTTCATTGCTCTCTTGCTCACTCATTTTTTAACACGTCATTATTCTCTTTCTGTGATAGTGCACACACTCTGAGTCAAATTTCAGTTGAATACTAGATTTCAGAAGAGTTAAACGTGAAAGTGTTAAAACAGGTGAACAAGCCTAAAAATAAATATGGAATCAACTAATATGTACAGATGTGAGCATCTATCAAAAAAATGTTCCTCTCAACTTCGAAAAATCAGTGTAAAAGAAGCAGCGCTGATATCTGTATATTTTCCAGCAGTCTCCAACATTGATCGTTGCCGTATTTGCGAAAGTTGTCGGTTTAAACTGAAGAAGGCTGTCAACATTAATGATAATCAGCGTTCTACTGAAATGAAAGAAATGAGCAATGAAATCCTAAGTGATGATTTACATCATCTGACTAGCGTTGAATTGTGTGAAGAATATAATGAAGATCCAACATGCAGCAGCCATACTAAATCACTTGAACGCAACGAACTCGTCGACAATATAAATGAACATGTGAAATGAACCAATGAAGCGAAAATATTTAGAAAGGGAAACATACGCAAAAAACAATACTGCAAATTGTGGAAAGAATTTCAGATTCACTTGGAGGTGCTTCACTGTCAACTTTATCAGAAGAACTAAAAAAAATCAAAGGTTATTACGAAGAAATTTTGGAGAACACGAAATATCAAATCGAAACCTGCTCAAATAATTTGGATAAGCAAAAAATGTTATCTCTATTACCAAACACTATGACACATAAAGAAATTAAAGATACTTTTAGGCATGATTTATTTTAAGATTTTGTAAAAAATAGCAAAGATATCCAAAAAATAGAACAAAGTTTTCTACATCAAATGCTCTAGCATGGACAGACGTAGTTTACCTGAACAAACTTTAAACACATTAAAATTGTTTTATGAAGATGATGCAATCAGCCGAATCATGCCAGTGTCACAGGACTCAATTGTAGTAAGACAAGGGAACTTACGCGAGAAAGTTAAAAAAAAACTAATGCTGTCATCACTTCGTGAAACATACTATGAATCCAGAAAAAGACATCCTTCAATTCAAATAGGATTTACAAAATTTACAATGATGCGACCAAAGAATTGTATCAAACTAGGGGTTGGAAACCAGCAAAATGTTTGTGTGTGCACTTTGCATCAGAATGTGAAACTGATGTTCGAAAAATCCGGTTTGAAATCGATGGAAACTGAAGGTCAACATAATTTTATAAACTATAAAGATGATATTAAATTCGTTGTTTGTAATGACAGTATATAAAATAGCGAGTGTTGCGTATAAATGTGTGGTCGTTGCTACGATAATTTAAGAAACCTTAAAACGATGATGTTGGGATATTACGAAAAAAATGGAATTGAAGAAGTCATTTACAAAAAATGGAACACAACTCTCAGATGTAATCTCGAAACCATTTCCTCTACTACAGACACATTTGTTGACGATTTTGTAGAACACATAAATAAGCTGGTGCCACATCATTTCATAGCTAAACGCCAGTCCCGATTCGTAAGTGAAAAAAATGACATTGCTGCAAGGAGAAATGTTAATTCAAATGGATTTCGCTGAAAACTATGCGTTTGTTATACAAGATGCCGTTCAAGGATACCATTGGAATAATAATCAAGCCACGATACATCCGTTCGTTGTTTATTACAAAGATAACGAAAAATTAATTCATAGAACCTTTGCCATAGTATCCGATTGTAATATCCATGATAGCATAGCAGTTCATCTGTATATTTCAAAAATGATTAATTTTGTTAAGACCAATATAAGCAATTCAATTACGAAAGTTATCTACGTATCAGATGGTGCAGGAGCACAATACAAAAACAAATACAACTTAATTAATTTTTGTCATCATAAAATTGATTTTGATATATTCGCTGAATGACACTTTTACGCAACCAGCCATGGAAAATCTGCATGTGATAGTATAGGTGGGACATTAAAAAGAGGCGCTCGGATGTATAGCGAATAAAAACCAAATTCAAACGGCGAAAGACCTTTATCATTGGACTTCAGAAACTTTTAAGACCTCCATAGAAGTTGCTATGCAGACGCTGACGACTACAAAAAAACAAAAGAAGAGCTATTTTCAAGGTATAAAAATGCTAAAACTATTACAGGAACTCAAAGCTTCCATTCTTTTATGCCTTTAGATGAAACTTTACTAAATGTTAGCAAATATTCCACAAGTCAACAGTATTTCTTAAGGTTAAGTCCATATTTTGGGGGGTGTCTGAAAAATTTGATAATACGATTCTTGTTCTAATCTATTAGAATTACCAAAAAAATCTGTATAACTTCCAAAGTATAGCTACTTTATTCTTTTTTGTCACACAAAGTTATCAAAATATAAGGAAGTTAACAAGTGATGCATTTACTTAAAAGATTTTTTAAAAAAAAAATTTTAAAAAACCCTATTTTAGTTTTTAGATATGTTATATATATTAAATAGACCTATCTAAAAAAATTTTTTTTGGAAAAAAAAACTTGATCTTGGAAGTGTTTTCCAAGTTTAAAGTTTTATTTTTGGCAAAACTGTTTCTCCCTTATAGCTATCTTTATATTTTATTTTAATAGTGATAATATATGTAAAGATATCTGGTTACTTGTTTCTAAATTGTGTATTAACTTGTCTTTCTTTTATGTTATTAAATTTCTTTGTTTGCTTATTGTTACTTTTGCTTGTTTGTTTTCTAGTAATTGGTACTTATAATAATCTGTACGGCAATAACGGAAATAATAAGTCGCTTATAAAAATTCTACCTAGAAGATACTCAGGCCTTAAAGTAGTGCATTTTAATGCGAGGAGTTTAAATTCTAGCAAGTTAGACTATATAAAATTTGTATTTGAGGAATCGTCAATTGATGTAATATGTGTATCTGAAACGTGGTAAATTATTCGGCTTGTGCAATTAATAACTATAATCTATTTAGACACGATAGGCGGAACAGAAGAGGAGGTGGAATTGCCATCTATTGTCGAAAAAATTTGAAAGCCAAAATTGTGAATAAATCTACTGAGGGTAGTGTTGAATACATTAATCTTTGTGTATCAGATAACTACACTAAAATTTTTTGTCGTGCGTCTACAATCCTAATAAAATGCTAAGCTTAAATTCATTCTTCACTGAGCTGTCTGAATTTGTGGTTGACTATAACTTTTTTATTATATTTGGTGACTTTAATCTTAAAATTCTATGTCGTGATAATATATCTAAATCTTTGCATGATAATGTCTCGTCTGTCGGTCTGTCAATTGTGAATGAAATTATGCCCACGCGATTCTGTAATAATGATGTCCCTAGTCATCTTGATTACTTTATTGTCTCCGATAGCACATCCTTTTTATTGTTCAATCAAATTTACTTTCTCTCTGACCATGACTTAATTTTTTGTACCTTTGACATAAAACTATCTCCAAAACAATATCTTACTCGGATTTTAAATCTATTGATCTTCAGGCCTTGAATTATGATGCCTGCCTCACCTACTGGAACGAAATCTGGTTCTGCGAGAGTGTTGATGAAAAATTTACATCCTTTTCAAACAAACTTAATAACTTATTTGCAAGACATGTTCCTACCAGGACAGTTGTCACTAAAAATGTTACATGCCCCTGGTATACATTAGGTGTCCAAAACTCTATAAAAAAACGAAACAAACTACACAGGATATGGAAAAGAAATCCTACACCAGAAAAATGGGAAAACTACAGGGCGGCACGGAATGCTTCAGTTTTAATCACTAGGCAATCCAAAAAAAGATATTGCTCTAATAAATTGAAAGCATCGCTACCATCAAATATACTTTGGAGAAACTTCAAAACCTTTGGTATTTCTAACAAGCCAGTATCTGAGTGTTTCCTGGACCCTGATATTCTAAACGATTTCCTTTTAAATAATAACCAGAGTGTTGGTAGTTCTGAGGAAATATCAAATACCATTGTGCAACCAAACTTTCAGTTTTCAGCTGTCTGCGAATATGAGGTCTGTAAACGCATTATGAATGTAAAGTCAAATGCCATTGGTGAAGATGGAGTTTCGATTAAGTTTATCAAACTAATTCTTACTCACGTTGTTAGCCCGCTTACGCACATTATAAGCCATTGTATCACAATGTCATCTTTTACCTCAGCTCTGGAAAATAGCAAAAGTATTACCTGTCGCAAAAAAACCAACTGCGTGTGAACCAAATGATTTTAGATTTAGATAGAACCAAATGATTAGTATTTTGTTATCCCTATCGAAGGTCTTCGAAGCAATTATGGCCGGTCAGATTTCCGAATTCTTAACTACTAATGCCCTATTATCTTCACTGCAATCTGGCTTCCGTTGTGGGCATAGTTGCTCAACAGCTACCATAAAAGTTATTGATGATATCCGAACACCTTATGATGAAGGCTTAACTACACTACTCTGCACGCTGGATTTTTCCAAAGCATTTGACACAGTGAATCACTCCTTACTCTGCCAAAGACTTGGGCTCAGGTATGGTTTTTGTAATAATGCCGTAGATCTCTTAAGATGTTTTTTGTCAAACAGAGTACAGAAAGTTTGTGTTGGCAATAGATGTTCTCAACTTAAGCCGGTATGCAGTGGAGTGCCACAAGGCTCAATTCTTGGCCCTTTACTATTCTCAATCTTTATCAATGATATTTTTTCCGTCTGTAAATATGCCTCTATGCATGCCTTTGCTGATGATGTGCAATTACACCTTTCTCGCAGGACTGGCCTGGACATTGTCTGAAACTAAACGCACAGAAGTCTTATGTGCTGCCTATTAGCAAAAATAAAATGGTCTTTGATGATATTCCAGACTTGTTTATAGGGGACAAGAAACTTAAACTTAAATTAGTTAACAATATAAAAAGCCTTGGGTATCACATTAACTCGGCGTTAACATGCACGGATCACATAAACAACATGGTGCGTACCATATACTTCATTCTGCGCAACCTTAAAGTGTCAGCAGCTCGTGCTGCAACTTATTATTCCTATCATTACCTACTCTGAGCTCATTTATAGTAGGCTCGATTCACGATCTGAACACAAGCTGCAAGTTACGTTCAATCATGCTACAAGGTATGTCTATAGCCTTCTCAGATTTGACCACGTTACTCAATTCAAGAAAAGCATACTTGGTTGTGACATCATTAGTTACCTCAATGCCCGTAATTACATCTTTTTGCATAAACTTATTCATTTCAAAACTAATCGGTATCTTTTTTAAAAACTACTATTTTGCCAGTCGACCAGAAGCAATAATATTATAATACCAGATACTGGAAGTATCTGAACTCTACCAGGCTTTTTTACGTCAATGCCGTTAGATTATGGAATAATTTACCCAGCGTAATTAAATGTATATATAGCATAGGTGGCTTTAGGCGAGCAGTTTTGAATCACTTTTTTAAAATAAAAATATATAATAAGATAAGAAACCAGATCTCTACTTTAAATTTTTTTTTTGCTTTCTTCTTCTCTTTTCTTCCTTTTCCTTTTCTTCTTTTCCCTTCTAGTTATTAATACGTTAAAAAAATTTTGTTAACTTATTGATGCTGTTGTTCTAATTCAATAAACTGCATTTTTTATTATTAATTCTGATTACATATGTATTCTTAAATTTTAATTATAATTGTAATATCTCAAAACATCATACTCATTGCTTAAACTACTGCCTTTGTACAGCAAAAGAATTCATTCTTATTGTAATAATATGTTAAATTAAATAAATAAATAAATAAATAAATAAATAAATAAAAAAATTTTCAGTGTAATATAAAATTTTTACAGTATATGTTTTCGAAAGCTGACTTATATACCTTTTTAATGGCACCAATATCTTTCAAATCGGTTGAGTCATTTCATAGAAATCGCAGCTTAAAAGTACCTATTACCGTCATTTTTCAAATATTTCGATACCTTGCCACGCCCACATATTTTCAAAAATGCAATTTCTAAAAATGAGGTTGTGTTTCTAGAGGTAAAATGTAGCTGTATGCAAAGTTTCATTAAAAACTGAGAGGGTCGGGTTCAATGCATATCGGTTTTGATATTAAATTCATCCTATGAGGAAATAACTGTAAACTAGATTAAGAACTTAATAATTACGATAAAAACGAAGACAAATTATTGTGCAAGATGCGGAAGGCAATCTTGCACAAATGCCGAGTACAGCTAATTATCATTCAAACCTAGGTGTTAAGTGTAAGTATTTTGAAGACAACAATTAGTTGTGATTTGATTATGAAAATAAAAAGTATACAGTCACTAGTGTGACAAAGAGGTGAACTCCAAACAAAAGCGTTCTTTTTATTACCTAAATAAATGGAAGAACCCGAGGACTCATCAATCTCTCGAAGCTACATAAGCATGAACAACTACGGTGAGTATAACTAAGGTGATTTCGGCAACCTCACGGCTGCCTATTGATTGGCACGAACCCTAGTGCCATTTAAATAAAAGGTGGTTAGGTAGATTAGCTAGGTAGACGGTAGTTTGTCGCTCGGCGACTAAAGAACCTGCAGGTATCCTCAGCGGAGGATACAACAAAATGGCGCAGCCAGTAGGATCCTTCTGTCCGCAGGTACAGCAAGGATGTTAGGATCCTTATTATTACAGGAACAATAAGGACAATTTTGTTTTAAACAAACAAAAATTTAAATTTTTATTAAATTTTAGAGAAGGACAATTTTTGTTAGATCCTTCTGGTAGTTTAAAAAAAATGGATTAAAAAAGTAATTGCTAGGATCCTTGCTGTTATAAGAACAGTAAGGACATTGGTTCTTTTGAAGGGATTCAAAGTGATCGTTGGGACCTTGTTGTTACAGGAACAACAAAGATATTTTATAATGAACATTTTTTTATGGAATTTAAATGTTTGATAGGATCCTTTTTTTTAAGTTTTGTAAAATTTTAAAAGAATGAACATTTTTTTATAGGACATTTAAATAAAAATGTTTTTTATGTTTTAAATAATGAGAAAGGATTTATGACTATAAACAATGGAGTTAAACCGTTGGGTATATTGAAAAATATTTGTTGGGCAAAATGTTAGTTTTTGGCATAAAATTCTATGAGATTTTTATTTTTGTGGCAGTAGGACTGACGTGGGTCCTACTAGAAATGTATAATTGATTGAAAGAGGATGGTAGGAATATTTTCTTTTGTATATGAAGGTTTAAGTTTCGTTTGAAGCCTTTTTAGGAATTCGATTTTTGGGACATTTTTAGATGACATATATTGTCAACAACAACTTTTTCAAGGAAGTCCAAAGCGGCATGAATTTTAAAATTTGTTATAAAATATAGAGAATAAAAAGAAGAATCTTTTAAATATAGTTAAGAATGTTTGTATTACAGAAGTTTACTAAGGTATGGTTAGTATATGGGAAAATCCTAAAATAAATGGATACTAAACAAAAGATATAAAAATGTGTTTTGTAAGCTTTAAATTTTTATTTGTTCATGTACCTCATGGCAGGAGGAGAATTTGTATTTTTATTGAAAAATATCACACGGAGCATTAGAGGAAATTTGCAGGAAGCAAGACAGAAGATAGACCAGGATTAGATTTGGGAAAACGTACTGTTTAAACGAACGATTATGAATGTAAACGACATAGCTAAAACGGTGAATAATTTGGTGCCCTTGTTTTCGGGTACCGAGTCGCCGGCAGAAGTAAATAGGTTTATCCAGGGATGTGACCTGGCTGCAAGAGCAGTTAAGAAAGTAGATATCCCAATTTTCATAGAGTGCATAAAGCGCAGGTTGCACGGGGACGCTTTCGAACTATGTAGAAGCCGGCAATTTGACAAGGTAGAGGATATTTACATATTGTCATTATCTAAGGGCAACTACATACGATGCAATAATTATTGAACTATCTACGTGTGAACAAAAGCCCGGAGAGAAGCTAGTAGAAGCTAGAGGGAGAGACTGTATAGACGAGGATAAATCACTCCTCAAACAATTAAATATCTCTGTACTTACAGCATTTAAAGTCGGTATATAGGATCCCGAGATAAGAACAGTAGTGTTATCATTGTCAGAGAATGGCCTATCAGAGTTAATAAAAAAGGCTTCAGATGTAGGACATCTGAGTGTTCATTCTGCAACAGACAGGGACACACAAGGGATGAGTGTCTCACGAGGAAAATTTCTCCATATTGCGAAACATGTCAGGAGTATGGGCATGAAAATTGTTGGATGAGTACACCCTTATTCGCTCCAAGGGGACAGCAGAAAAATTTTAGACCATTTGCTAGTAGACAGCAAGAAAACAGGAGCATATTTAACGATCGATTGAGTTTTAGGGTAAATAATTTTGGTAATGAACTGCCAGTGAGACAGCAACAGGTACGCTGTAGGTGGTGTGACAAGTGCAGGATGAGTGTTATAGGAGGAACAACTGGGAAAATCGGCAGGGAAACTTTCAGGGCCCCAGCCAAGGCCAATGAGCTGGGAAGCCCAAAATAAGAGCGAAATAAGGCCATCAAAGACAGTAACGGATAATTATACGTCTAGAAAGATAGTGAATCTCTGTACGTCTAAGCCAATAGAAATTATAGTAACAGATAATTCTACGTCTGAAGAGATTGTGAATATCTGTACATCCAAGCCAGAGAAAAGTTCAGTAACAGATCATTCGACATCTGAAAAGATTGTGAATGCCTGTACATCCCAACCAATAGAAAGAGTAGTAACAGAGAATTTGATATCTAAGAAGGTTGTTAATTTCTGTACACCTCATTCAGGAAGAAATTTAGAAAGCATAAGCCCAGAGTTGAAGGAAACAGTTGAGTCGTGGCAGGCGACATCAAAAAATGTTATAGAAGCACTCGGAGAAATAAGAGAAAAATTCAATGTGATAATAGGAAAATTAAATGGAAATATGATAGAAGGAAAATTCAATGTGGTAGCAGGAAAGTTAAATCGTTCGAAAGAAAAATGTAACAAGAGAAAAATATCAATGTGGGAGTAGGAAAATTAAATGAGAATATGATAAAAGAAAACTTCGAAGTGGTAACAGGAAAATTAAATGAAAGTGTAACAAAAGGAAAATTCGATGTGGTATAAGAAAAAGTAAATGAAAATATAACAAATGATGGTTGGCACAAAAATCTGACGGTGCTAGAGAAGAAAAAGGGTGAATGTTTTGGAATCTCCAAAGTTAATGATGTGTTTATAGAAATTCCTTGCAAGAATGCTATAAGTGATAGACTCATTCTTCTTGTAGATTCCGGAGCGGACACGAGTTTAGTGAAACAAAACGCGTTAAAAACGATTGAGGACAGGAGAAAAGAGGTAAGAAACTTAAGTGGAGCATTTGGGGGAATTATAAAAACACTTGGATCAGTGAGAATAGAACATAATGAGGTAGAGCACCTGAGTTTTGAGTTGCACGTAGTGGCACTAGAACAAGGACTGCCTGCGGACGGCATATTAGGTCGAGATAATCTTTGGAATAAATCTATAATAAATACGATAGAGAAAACATTAGTAATATATGACAAAAAAGGGGGAAATATAAAGTTGCCATTGAAAACCATAAAGGAGTGTGGTAACATATTGTACAATAAAAATAAGACTATCAGAGCAAGGACTATAGCGTTAGTACCAATGTGAATAAAGACTAGGAATTCGGAACTAGTTATTCGCAAACAGGAGTTAGAACCAGGAATATATTTAGCGGATACATTGGTAGAGGTTAAGGGAAACAAAGGTCTCTTTCCCGTTTTAAATGCGACGGAAAATGATTTTTATTTAAAGGCCAATTTTGAGCCAAAATTTTCTAATTTCAATAAATACAAAGTACCAAGTGGTGGGAAAATTAATACTTACCAAACAACAGACACAAGGAAAAGAATAGATACATTATTGAAAATCGTTTGAATGAATAGGAGAGATTATCGAAAGAGAGATTGTGCATATCCTTTCATGATATATTTTTGTTAGATGGTGATGAAATGTCCTTCACACCGGTTTTAAAGCATGAGATACCACAAAGCCTGGTCAGCCACCAATTTTTTTTTAAAAGATCAAAGAACCAAGGCATGCGCCTTATACAAAAAAGGTTTGGTCTTTGACCTGAAAGGAAAGGGATATTATTATTTAGAGGAATTGATTGGAACCATACGTGAATTATTGATTAGGCGAAACAACCCTGAAAGACAATTTGAATTGCTTTTAACCGAGGCTAGTGTTATGCCTTAACCTCGGCAAGCATTTTCAGTCCTTTAGTTTGTTCCATTCCTTTAATTCCACATTTTCCACAATTTAGTTGTGAATTTTTCCATAATTCTTAAATGTAGGAAAGAACAAAGAAAGTGAAAAGAACCATGCGCGAGCCCGGATTCGAACTAAGGACCTCTGGGTTGAGAGTCTAGCGCACTCTCCACTAGACTACAAAGGTCAACAAAGCTAAATTTGTGAATTAATCAAAAACAGTATAGATTAACGCAAACTGATAGGGAAGAAATCAATAAGCAAGTAAATAAACTTTTAGAAGACGGGATAGTTTCGCCAAGCAAATCGCCTTGGAATTCTCCTTTGCTACTAGTACCGAAGAAAAATGGTAAAGACGGGCAAAAGAAATGGAGATCAGTAATAGATTTTAGAAAATTAAATGAGGCTACTAAAAGGCAGGTATTTCCAATTCCGCGAATAGATGAGATATTGGACCAGTTGGGTCATAGCAGGTATTTTTCAACACTAGATCGCGCGAGTGGGTATCATCAAGTTTTAGTAGACAAAAAAGACAAAGAGAAGACAGCTTTAAGTACAGGTATGGGCCATTACGAATTTAGAAGAATGCCGTTTGGTCTGACGGGTGCCCCGGCAACGTTTCAGAAAATCATGAATCATAGTCTGACAGGATTACAGGGTTTGGACTGTTTTGTGTATTTAGATGTTATAGTAAGTGGGTAGAGTGCATGGCCCCTAAGCTAAAGAACCACGGTAGCCCGGGTTCAATTCCAGCTTAGGCAGAAAGTTTTTTCAATTGAATTAATTTTTCTGTTCGGTCGTCACCTCTCTGCAGACAATGGCAAACCTCGGTGAGTAAAAATTGCCATGTAAAGCTTCTTGAGAACATAAGCCGTTCGGAGTCGGCATTAAACACGTAGGTCTAGTTCTCGGGCATTTGTGATCAAACATTTAATAGCACGCACAACACAATTTATCAATAGAAGCTAGGGCAAAGTCCTTCCAAGGGCTGAAATGGCCAGTTTATTTATTTATTATTTTTTTTAGTAGTTTACGGGAAAAATTTAAGAGTGCAAGAAGAGAGGCTTACAAAGGTTTTAAACGTGTTAAGGGAAAACACATTAAAATTAAATACAGAAAAATGCCAATTGTTGCGCAGAGAAGTAGTATGTTTAGGAAATAAATGTTCAGTACCCAGAAATAGGAAAGAAGTATAAGCATTTTTGGGTTTAATTAACTATTATAGGAAGTTTATTTCGGAAGCCGCGAAAATAATATTACCGATAAACAAATCACTTAGGAAAGACGAAAAGTTTAAATGGACGGACGGTTGTCAGAAAGCATTTGAATTATTAAAAGAGGCAATTATATCACCTCCAGTATTAGCATACCCAGATTTTACTAAGCCATTCATACTGACGACAGACGCTAGTAATGAAGCGCTAGGAGCAGTTTTATCCCAAGGAGAAGTAGGAAAAGATAGACTAATTTCATTTGCAAGTAGAGCACTTAACGATGCAGAAAAAAGATATTCAACAATAGAGAAAGAATTTTTAGCAATAGTGTGGGCAACAAAGAATTTTAGGGCATATTTATTAGGTAGACATTTCAAAATATACACAGACCATTAGCCATTAAGGGGATAGCAAATTTGAAAGATCAGAGATCTAGACTAGCAAGATTTAGACATAAATTATCAGAATACGACTTCGAGATAGTTAATAAACTGGGAAATAAGAACCTTTTCGCCGACGCTCTGAGTAGAGTACCACATGTAAGCGAAGAAGTCGCACTAGTGAAAACTCAGGGAAGAGCAAAAGAAGTTTCATTTTTCAAAAGAAGAGGACATTTACAAAGTTATATATTGATCTGATTGGTATACTACCAGAAACGTGTTTAGGGATTAAATATATCTTGATACTACAAGATGAATTATCGAAATATTTGAAGTGTATTGCCACACCTAATTCAGAAGCATCCACTATTGGTAACGCCGTATTGAATAATAATCTTCCTAAAACAATAATAACTGATAATTCCAGTTTCACATTAAAATTATTTTCGAATGTTTGTAAAAGATTGGGAATCAGATATTTCCAAATGATAAGGGACCGAACACCATTGGAAAGTTCATTGGAACACAATAGCACACATTTCTTTAGGGAACAGATATCAGAATACTTGTTAAAGTCGGATAGAAGGATTCCAAGATGCGAACAAGGGTTAAAAGAAGCCACAAATTTATATAATAATAAACTACAGACGTCAACACAGAAGAATTATTTTCAGGAGTTATACGTGGGGAAGGCAGAGTTAATAAGCAAAGGGGTTAATATGGTTAAGACAAGATTAAAGACAAGAGAAATGGAAATAACCAAGGAGAGTGAAGAGAACAAAGAGTCAGTAGTAAAAGTTGATGACGACATAGCACAGCAAAACGATAAAAAGTAGTGGTTCTTACAGACAGAAAGGATATATAAAGAATATCAAAGGATGTTCATGATTTGCCATTAGGAGGTCATCAAGGAGCACTAAGAACGTTCTTTAGAATAAGACAACAATACAAATGGAAGGGAATGCAGAAAAAATTAAGGAATATGTAAGAGCATGCCATGTCAAGTAAATAAGAGTTCTAGACTCGCCAAAATGCCTATGGTATTGACAGACACACCAACACGTCCATTTGACAAAGTTTTTATGGATATAGTCGGCATATTGCCAGAGACTGTATTTGGTAATAAATACATTTTAACGTTTCAAGTGGATATTTTTAAGTATATGGCATATGTTGCGATACCAAATGCCGAAGCAAGCACGATATCGAAAGCATTTTTCAACAAAATTATAACTCGCCACAATACATCAAGGGTGTTAATTACAGACAACGGCTCAAATTTTATTTCACGCGTGTTTTCAGATGTATGTAAAATGTTAGGTATTAAAAAGTTACATATTACAACGTATCATCCGCAAGCCAATGGTTCCCTAGAGAGAAGTCATAAGACTTTGGCAGAATATTTGAGAGGTTTAGCAAAAGAAGATGGGTCAAATTGGGATCAGTGGTTATCGTCCGCGATGCCCGTTCACAATAAAACACCGCATACGAAAACAAAGCAAACACCTTTCAAAACAAATGGGTTTGACAGCCAACTAATTTAAAGTCAAAGTGTAGTCCAGTGTATAACGCCGAAGATACCTCAAAAGTAATGAAATACGAAATTCAGAGAGCGCACGAACTGGTAAGACAGAACCAGGAGCGTGCAAAATAAATATCTAAAAAAATATTATGATAATACTTTAACTGCGGTAGAATTTAAAATTGGGGACAGGGTCCTAATGAGGAATCAAGCCAGGAAGAATTAATTTTCACCAATATGAATAGGACCGTATGAAGTTTTAGCGGTTAAAAGCCCAGTAACTACCGAGATTTCGATAAAGGGGAAAGAAACGAAAATTCATAACAATTTACTAAAATTGTTTCATGGAAATTAGAAATAGAAAAAGATAGTTAAGGTGTTAGAATTTTAAATAAAACTGAGAGAAAAGCGAAAAAGTAAGTAGTATAGTATACATATTAGGAGTACAATTATGAGGATAAAATAAGTATTGTACTATAGAAGATTTATCAAAAGCTTAAAAAAGAAATGATTCATAAAAAACAGAATTAAAAAAAGAAACTTACATAGAAAGAAAATTAGCAAAATAGTGAATGTGAAATCATATTTGTGGCCAGAATACGGCGATGGGAAATAAATGGAGTAGAGGAAACTACTTACTGAAGGAGCAGTTAAGAAAAGGTTATGAAATCAAGAAATAGTAGAAAGGAATATAAATGGAAGAAAAAATATATAAAAGGCATTTAAATGGAACAATTAGAGAGCCAACTATGTTGGCAGGAGAAAAAAAAATAAGAAACGGAGAAAATCTAAAGTAAAAGGCAAATGTGTTGGCATCTTCAAAGTGAATGACGTTGTTACAGAAATCCCTCGCAAGGATTAAATTCTTGTACAACGCATTCTACTTGTAGATCCCAAAATAGTGCCTTAAGGTTATCAAATATAACAAAATAACATATAAAAAGTTAGTTTTAATGCTACTTTTATTTCACACTATTTACACAAGATTATATATGCAGCAGTAATGCTGCCGAAACCAAGCGAGTACAAAATTCTACTAAATAATTATTTCATGGCAGCATGGACCATAGCCCATGCCACCATAGCGCATTTAAAATGCTCTGCAACGCTATGTATAGCGTCGCAAACACACACATAGAAATCACTACTATTACCATGTTATTCATTGTTTTAATTCAATATAAACATATTACTAAACATACTACTAAACATATTACGAACGCTGGCATTTATAAACGTCCGACTCATCATCAGCGCTAATGACGCAACAGACGGAGCGATAAGAAAACGCTGACGTTGCGCATACCGTCTATTTGCTGGCGACTGGATGGCCTGCGTGTTGGGTAGCTAGTCCAACAAGCAGGCAACGATCGCTAAGTGTATAAACAATATTACAACGGTAAAATGACCGCCACAGTGAGTCGTTTCTCAGCGACATTAAAATGATCGCTATGCTGGACGGTTTGTCGTTTATGACAACGTCAGATGGCAAGAAAGTCAATACGTTTTCTTGAGCTAAACTAAACAGCTCAAATGCCTGATGAAATATAATTTCAGCGGCAACTTAACTGTATGACAAATATTTTATTTGGCTTACCACTTGTGTGATAAGCCAAATAAAATTAGTCAGAGTGTGGGCAACATAGTCATTTGCATAGCGACGAAGAGTCGCTAGATAGCTTGAAGAGCTGCAAAACGGGGGTTGGCGTAACTGACGGTTCCGCCACAGCCTTTTTATTTAAAATAATTCTTTTTCAAAAAAGATTTGAGAAAAAATAATTTTTTTAAGGATAAGAAAGAAAGTATTTTTTTAATGGGATAGTAAATACCTAAATTTAAATGACTTTAAAGAAAAATAAAATGAGCTTATTCGTTAGAAGACTGAAAATAAGAATACAAATTCGCACAAAAATATCGAAAAATTTAATAGATAAAATAAAAATGGAAATAAAAATTCTCACTATGCGAAAATATTGAGATTCGATAAATATATAAATGGAAACTGTTGAATTAAAGCATTTAGATTAAAATGAACAATAAAGTAGTGTTTTAAAAGAAAGAAAAAAGAAGACAGTTAAGGGTTTACAAAGAAGAAAACATGTTTTTAAATATAAGTAAATACATGATTGAAACATGTTGAAATATGGATGAACATAAAAATTAGCCATCGAAAATAAAGGAACTAAGCAAAAAAAACGATGTTAAGATATGAATAAGTTTATATAAAAGCAAACCGTTACAAAAGAATATTTGAATAAAGAAAAATAAGCTTATTAAAGAAACATGAAAATATAAGAAAAAAAATCAGTTAAAAGGAGATTTAAAATGTTTGGAAATTAAAAGGAGTAAAGAAAAATAAAACCTTTTGAAATAATACTTTGAGTTGGAAAGAAAATATGGGAAACAAATTATAATATATTAAGGTCACTGAAAAGAGAAAATAAAACATGTATGTATTGTAATAGTTGTGATAATTACCGCAGAATTTACAACATTACAAAAATATTGCGGGGCAACATTTGAATTTACACTTGGTTGTAGACAAAGTAATTGAAAATGAAAAATATTGAAAATAATAAATAATTAATCTGTTGAATAACACAGCAATAGCTTTATATAAGAAAAAAGCATGTTTATTTGAGGGTTACCAATGGTCTTGTATGCATCACCACAACAGGAGCGCAACGAGAGATAACAAGCTCAAAGATACAACAATAGTCTTGGAAGAAATACAACATTTATGGCAATTTGGTACAACAGGCAACTATAATGAAGTTTTAACCGGAAAGCCGATATGCAGCAGGAAGATGCTACAGTAAACGGCATTTGAACAGTTCTGGGCCACCGTTAAAAAACATAGTAAATTGGAACAGAAGTGCAGTATATTCATTTCAATAATGCGACAATTCAGTAAAGATGTTAAACTTATCGCAACAATTTGAAACTATGTTTTTTAACATTTTTCAAATATATGCTGGCAGTTTTTCCTGTGGAGCATAGTGCAAAGATGGAGAGTCAAGGCATTGCAAATAGCGTATCGAAAAATATTGAAACCATGGCACATCAGGTTCTTTATGGCTATGATGAAATCCTTAAATTTCTCGCCTGCAAATTGTTGCCAGCGGCGTATTTCATCTTCCAGCCGCGCTAAAAATCTAGCTGTCAAGAAGAATCCCGGAAAGTCCGTCTTGAAGCTCTGCCAGTTGTTCCAGTGTGCGTCATTGTTGCGGTACCATTGGAGTGCTTCTTCGTATAGCAACTCAGGCATGCACCGTGGCAGAAAATCTTTATTCAGATCATGCACCTCCACAAGCTCCTCGACTCGCTCAATGAAGGCTAGACCGTCTTCCGTCCCGTTGGAACTCACTGACCACTTCTTCACCCGATCTATGGTGTCGCTGTAAAATGACGGACGTAACCCACCCTTCTGGACGTCAGCATATGGTTGTGGCCGCGTCTGGTAGTTCGAGATCCCGGCTGCCCTTTCTTCTTCCTTTTCCGTCTCTCTTTGTGTGCCTTGCACCTCTTGGAAGGATTTCGTTATCGTCATAGCTGGCGTTTTGTTTGTCTCGTTAGATGTTACTGGCACTGGTGAACACCCTCGTCGGTGTTTGACCTCCAATTATGTCAGCCGTTTCTCCTGCTCCGGTTCATAACTATTTTCGTTTATCTAGGCTGCGAACCGTTTCTGCAACTCTTCTACCGAGACTTCTGCATTAAATTTGAATTTTTCAGAGTAGCTCAAGAGATCTTCTCGTCGAAGCGAGTACACCCACATGGTCTTAACCATGGTGATTTTCTTGAATTTATTTAAATTCCGCAAATTCTTTCAAAACATAATCTAACTATTTATTTTTATGCTTATTTAACTTTTAAGTAAAATTTTTTTTTTTAAATATATATAGGTATATGCCAGTCGTCCACTTTCAAATCACTTCATCGCAAATTCCTTCAGCAGCTTTTGTTTGAGCTTCTTCAGCTAAGTCGGTCCAGATTTCTTCAGCAAGTCCTATATTACTTCTCTTCGCTTTGGTGGCTCGTCAGCAACTGCTTAGTCAGATCGACTCTTCACTTCAATAGTTCGTCAGCCAGTGTTAAATAACATACGCATCGTGTTGGGTCACCCTGGGCCCCCATCGAAGTACTTGTGGTCCCGTTGGCGCTTAATCTAATGTTGCTAATTGTGGCTACTCATGTTGCTCTTGGTCTTTAGCTTTGTGTATGCTGTTCTTGTTGTTGCTTAATTTTATCGCATTGACCGTTGCTCACACCACATATTTAAATGATGGTTAACTATTTATGTTGGCACGGGGTGCTTTGCTCAAAACGTAAACTTGACTAGTATTGATTTTATAGCTATTTTAAATTATTTCCGACCAACTTTCATTTGCAGTAAATAGTTGCGTTCCATTCGCTTCAAAATAATCCAGATTATTTTTTTTACATGCAAAGCAAAAACAAAAATAATAATCCTATAACAAATAGGATTATTTTTGCTATCCATATAAAATTGTGATATAGCCTTTAAAAAATTTGAAACACAGGTGCCGCACCTGTATATTTTTATGAGCTGTCATTTCATTTTTTGAATTATTTGTTTGTTTGATACAATGACTGTTAGATAGCCGTGACAGCTACCTATTTTCTCACGAGCTGCGACCATAGAATGTTAAACAAAAGAAAACAAAACAAATCGCGTGTATCACACACATTGGACGCATTCAGCGGAGCCAACAATTGCACTTAAATTATTTTTATAATTGCATAATATTAATAATTAAATTAAATAATTTACAATTTTTCTGACGTTTAGAGTAAAACACATTCAGAGAAAAACATCGTTCACTAAGGTATCGCTACCATAACAGTTCACAACAGTTTTAAACGACACACTTTCTCATGACACCTATTAGTTATTGTATCATGATTGCTTGTTTGTTCCTTTCGCCTTAATATAATCGCGATAACAAATTTTCTCAAAGGAACGGCAAGAAAAACGACTCGTAGAGGGCATTAGCGTTGCAGTCAAAATTAAATTCAACCAAGCAATCATGATACAATAGCTATTAGGTGTCATGAGAACGTGTGTCGTTCAAAACTGTTGTGAACTGTTATGGTAGCGATACCTTAGTGAACGATGTTTTTTTCTGAATGTGTTTTGCTCTAAACGTCAGAAAAAGTGTAAATTATTTAATTTAATTATTAATATTATGCAACAATTGTATATAAAAAGTTTAAGTGCAATTGTTGGCTCCGCTGAATGCGTCCAATGTGTGTGATACACGCGGTTTGTTTTGTTTTCTTTTGTTTAACATTCGATGGTCGCAGCTCGTGAGAAAATAGGTAGGTGTCATAGCTACCTTATAGTCATTGTATCAAACAAACAGAATATTCAAAAAAATAAATGACAGCTCAGAGAAATATACAGGTGCGACACCTGTGTTTCAAATTTTATAAAGGCTATATCACAATTTTATATGAATAGCAAAAATAATCCAATTTGTTATAGAATTATTATTTTTGTTTTTGCTTTGCATGTAAAAAAAAATAACCTGGATTATTTTGAAGCGAATGGAACGCAGCTAATATAATCAGCGCTTGTTGTTGATGACTATGCTTGTGGTGTTGTTGCGTCTTCATATGTGTTCTTGTGGTTGTCTTTTATCTGTTGATGATGTTTGTGTTGTTGTATTTTACATGTGCGCAAAACTAGGGACATATTTTGCCTCGTCACAAAATTACATTGTACACTCGCTTTGAACCAGAGCTTTCAAATGATATAAGTTTCATTAAAATGTGTTGTCTTGGAGTCGGTTAAAAGGGGGCTAAAGTTTCGTGTTTACGTATTAATATATAGATATATTAATATATGATATGCAAAAAATTAAAAAAATTTTACAAACCTCTTCTATGTTTTACTATCAATAAGAAGAATATAACTCGAGTGTTATTACGTCTTGTGTTACGACATAGTCGAAACTGATGTATCTTTTTATGATTTGCTTACGCTTTTCCAAATAAGACACAAACCATATATATATAAAATTTCTAACGCCTACAATGTATAATTTCTTTAATAATAAAGAGTGATCCACCATATCAAACACCTTCGTGATGTCATTGAATAAAGATGCAGGAACTTCAGATCTATTTTAGCTGTATATCAGTTATACCAGTTAATTTCAACAGAGTAGTTTCCATGGACCAAGTGAGAATGAGCTCGATTGACAGATTTGATTCACCACTCTTGCAGAAAGAGAGCAGATGATATTAACGTCATCGTGATGTCAGTTCGAGAAAAGCATACGAGAAAATCATTCGAGAAGAGCTATAGAACCGAGCAACAGTTATATACCTTAACTTGGGGTATTTGTTTTAACTTGTGATTTTTGTTTTGATTCGTATCGATTGTAAGAACTGGACCCATTGGGTGGTTGAATCATCGAGTGAAGAAGAATACCAATGCTTAGAAGTTAGAAGTCATCAATACAAAATTATGCCACGAATTGATATCGACAAATGGGATGATGACTATTTTGTGTATCGTTTCCGATTGGAAAAAGGTACCACACTGATGATGCTGGAAATTATTTATGATGAGCTTTCGTGTGACGAACAACAGTAATTTTCAATATTCTATAATTAATTGGATAGGCATGCATAAAGTTAAATCGTATATGTTATTTTTATTTTAGATCACGAGAACTACGAAAAATCACCCAAATTTTGATTTTCCGTCATTACTGTGCACTTGGATCATTTCAGGTGGCTATTGCAGACTTTAATGGTGCATGCATTGCGACAGTACGTAATGTTCTGCATCGGGTTGGAGGAGCGCTTGCCAAAATTGAGGCCCCAATTTGTCAAAATGCCAACTACACAATAGGAAATGGTGATCGTTTCACGAAAGTTCTTCAATATGGCGAAATTTCCACGCACAATTGGAGCGATTGACTTTAGTCACATTGGGATTCAATCGTCAGGCGGAGATGAGGCTGAAAACTATTGTAACCGCAAAGGATGGTTCTTATTCAATGTTGAAGCTGTCGTCCATGCAAAGTTGAAAATATTGGATATTGTAGCGCGCTTTCTAGGCACGTCCCATGATCAAACAATTTTCAATAATTCGAAATTGAAGACTAGATTTGAACGAGGTGATTTCGGCCATTTTATTTTGGTTGGAGACTCTGGCTACAAAAAAACACAAAATATTTGGCCACACCATTCCTTTCTTGTAATGCCGGAAGCGTTGAATCATTGTTCAACTCATCTCAAATAAGAACACGAAATGCCTAATAACGTTTACCACCGCATCGACCCAAAACTTTTCGCTGAGTTGCGGATCAATCATCATGCATCGTACTCTGTCAGCAATTGTGCGGTTCATCCGCTCTGCAACACCGTTTTTTTGTAATGTATATGGGCACGTTTTTTGGTGTAAGATGTCATTTTTTCAGTGAATTGTTCAAAGTCTTTATTTATATACTCAGTTCCATTATCGGAGCGGTTTTCAACAAGGTTTTTAAATTTTTTAAAAGCATTTAGTACTTATAATTTTCATTTTAAAGGCACAGCAAATACTTTGCGCGAGCAATCGTCAACAAATGTTAATATATAACGAATTATCCCAAAAACAAATTTACATTGATTGGATCCATTAAATCCGAGTGTATCAAATCAAGAACGGATTCTGCGCGCTTTCCAGCATCTTTAAATGACGATCTGCTTTGTTTGCCTTTGACACAAATAACGCACGGATTTTTCTTTGATTCACAAAAGTCTATGCCTTCGCAAGCATTTTTCACTAAGTTTTCATAAATGTACATAAATTTTCATGACATAAGTGGCCTAATCATTGTCTATGGCAGACATCACACGTTCTTGGCGTTCAGGCATTTCAGTGAAATTACAATTCAGGCGATACAAATCGTTTATCACTCTTGCACTTGCCACTATTTGGTTATTTTTATTGAAAATTTTGCAATTGTCTTTTTCAAAAATCACTTTACCATTTTTGGTTATTTGTCGCATGGAAAGAAGATTTGTGCGAATTTCTAATACATATTCAACATTTTTGACTATCGCATTCTCATGTTTATTTGGTTTTGTATTCATTGACATTTTTAAGTCACCGGCACATTTAACTGAGATTGTGTCATTTCTTGCAACGATTATCTCTTTATTTGGCACTTATTTTTTGTTAAATAATATGTTCAAGTTTTTTGTCATGTGAGAGGTGGCGCCCGAGTCTAAATACCAATCGGTGATGCCATTGCTTTTATTTACAAGCAGCGACGCATATAATGTATTGTACTCTTTTTTATTATTACTGTCATATTTTTATTTTCCTTTTTTATTTGGGCAAAATTTGCTTGAAGTGCCCAACTTGCTTACATAAGTTACAACGAAATTTTTATTATGACTTTCATATTTTTATTTCTTTTTTTTTTATTTGGGAAAAACTTGCTGAAGTGCCCAACTTGCTTACATAAGTGGCAACGAAATTTTTTATTATTAGATTTTGATGAATTATTTTTTGGATACATTACATTATTTTCGCTTTTCACATCAAATTTTGCATCTTGTAACAATAAGGTTTTGACTGCATCGACGATAAGATCACTAGCAGAATTTTCAACTGCTAACACCAACGCTTGAAACTCATCTGGCAAGCCAGCCAACATTAACGATGCCATCAGCTCATCGTCGACGCTCAGCCCAACATTCTGGACTTTCAGTGACGTCATTACCATGCGATTTATATAATCAGGCATGAATTCACAATCAGATAGCTTTATTTGGACCAATTATTTTAACAACTCAACCTTGTGCGTTAGGCCTTTGTCCTCATAAGCAGCCAACAACGCTTTCCAAGCATGATTTTGGTTGCTATATGCGCAAAATTACTACGATCTATCATCAGGGCTAGTTTCGCCAGCGCACGCTTATCTGCTTCCACTTATTTTTGTGTAGCATTATTGGTAAGCGATTTTCAACCGGCTTCAATCGCGTCGGAAGCGAATTTCATCTGGGGGGGCAGTACAAATGGGGGGCAGTACAAATGGGGGGGCAGTACAAATGGGGGGGCAGTACAAATGGTGGTGCAAAAAAATTTCACCAAAATTTCTTCACATGAAACATGAAGAAGAGAGAAAGAAGAGGAAAATATATAATACAAAAATATTATCGTTGTAAAAAACTGATATTTTGAATAACTTTTCCTTTTAAATTGTTTATCTAGCTAAAAAAGTGGGGGGCAACTGCCCACCTTGCCCCCCCGCTTCCGACGCCAATGACCGGCTTCCAACAGTGCTTGATCAAAAGATAAGATTTTGCGTGTCGTTTCCAAAGTCGAAGTTTTCACGACCACGTAATTTCTCAAATGAGAACAAATTCGATGGCGACTACATTATGTGTGTGTAAATAAGAATCAGCCAGGAAGAATCGAAAGAAATATCAGAGATCCTCGGAATTTTTTTACTAGCAACGCAGCGTACTCAATTTTAAATGTTTTAGCTATGATAAACTAAATTATTCGCGACATAGAGGCATAGATAGTTGAGAGAGTTTATTAATTTCTTTTGATTGACATTCTTAAGGAAGTCAAAGTGCAATAACAACTATACAGGGTTGCAAGTTGCAGTTATAATTGTTCGTACTATTTCAATAGTTTTCATTTTTAAGATAAGGTTCCGAATAAGGCTGATAGGGCCTTTCCTTGTCAAACAAAAGCATGCAATAAGAGTTTTGTGCAAATTTAAAGAACTCCTGGTTTTGCTTTATTCAAATCTCTCGAGATTCTTCCGTTAAGGCATATAAAGGTGGTTAAATTTTAAGAGCCGATGTTGAATGTGAACCACACCTAAACGTAAAATTTTTTTCAGCATTTCATTTGACATTTCTCAATTTCAGACTAATTCAATTTGAACCATGGAAAGATACACAATCGAGCAACGCGTAAAAGTTATTCAGGCTTATTATGAAAATGAACGTTCAAATCAAAATGCATATCGTGCACTTCGTGATTTTTCGGTCAACTTAATCGTCCAAATGTGCGTACAATCGAAAAATCGTGCAAAAATTTGAGCAAACCTGGTCTGTAGGAGATGTGAAAACACCATTGCATGCTCGTACTGCAGAAAATATTGCTGCTGTTCGCGATAGTGTGGCTGAAGAGCCGTCCACCTCAACTCGTCGTCGTGCCCACCAATTGCACCTCTCACGCTCGTCGTTGATGAACATTATGCATAAAGACTTGCATTTACATGCTTACAAGGTGCAATTGACTCAAGAACTAAAGCCTCTTGACCATTTCAAGCGTCGTCAATGGTCAGAATGGTGGCAAGAAATGGCAACAGTGGATGATCAATTTTCGAAGAAAATCATCTTCAGTGATGAGGCACATTTTCACCTCAGTGGATTCGTCAATAAGCAGAATTGCCGTATTTGGGCGAATGATAATCCAAGAGGGATTGTCGAAAAACCAATGCACCCACAAAGAGTCAATCATCTCACGATGATAACGAACTTTTTATGGCCCTAATTGGAAGATATGGATGTGGACGATATGTGGCTTCAACAGAACGGTGCTACTTTCCACACAGATAACGAAACAATGGCTCTTTTGCGCAACAAATTCAATGGCCGTGTTATCTCACGTGGTGGCGATGTCAATTGGTCGTCAAGATCATGTGATTTGACATCGTTGGTCTTCTTTATTTGGGGTTATTTGCAAGAAAAGGTGTACGTCGATAACCCAGCAACAATTCAAGAGCTAAAGGATGAGATAATTCGGCACATTAAAGGCATAGAACCTCAATTATGCCTCAGCGTCATCAAAAATTTGGACCATCAGATGGGGTGTGCCGCCAAGGCCGCGGGTGCCATTTGGCCGATATTTTGTTCCATACATAATTGAACCATACCAATATTATCATAATAAAAAGAAATGACACTTATTTATAATAATAATAATTTGTGTTTTATTCAAAATCAACATCGGCCCTTAAAATTTAACCACCCTTATATTATTATATAACAATACCCCCTACTCCGAGTAACAATCTTGACGCGATGTAGGGGCTTAAGTTGCAATGACACAATACTGCCGGTTGGAGTAGTTCCTCCCTGTAGGGCATAACCCTACAGCTCAGCAGAGCCTGCATCTTTTGTGAAGCGACAACTAAAAGTTACTTCCCCTAATCCAGGGTGTCATGCGCACCGTGCCCATTGGATGGTTTGCAGTCAGGGGGTATACCGACTGTATTGGAACGGAGCCTTCATGATAACAGGCCTCCTCATGAAGTAACTGTGGCCTTACCATGATATGCGGGCTCTGGCATGGTTGACCACCCTTTCCCAGCCAAAAAACATAGACTGCGACGCTTTTGTCCTCGGACACGAGCTACCGGTCGAACCCTAAATATGAGTAACAACAAAAAAAACAAAACACAACAAACAGGAAGACTTGCGGGGAGTCACCGCAAGCAGAGCAGCAGACCTCATGGAACAGAGATTCCAAGAGAAAGGTCAACGGAAAGGCACCAAACCTAGGAGAAATCCTCCTCCGCCAGCCAGAACACAAGTCAATAGGACTGTACGCAGCAATGATCAGGTGGAGCATAGAATCCATAATGATCACAGACACTGCAGCACACAGATGAGGAGGCACCCGTACGGCAAAAGTCGAGTGGAGCATACCATCCACAGCGGTCAAAGGCCTAGTACCAGCCACCAAAGAAAAACTGCGAGCCCCAGGAGATCACATCCTGTCAAAATTCCTCCGGAAGAACACCGGGATGATACGACGTCGGCTCCAAAAAGTATCCCAATCATGGAAACTGCGTCAACATCCAAGGATGCGGCACAGAAAAGGGAATCAGAAGAAGGGCAAAAACACAAGCCCTTCCACAGTAGACGTCGCCGTGTCCACCTCCCTCAGCGCGGGGAGCCAGGAGGGCTAGACGACCCACTAAGAGTCGGCCTTAGTGGAGCAGGCGTAAGATGGTATCTGCGCTATCTGGAACAGGGCATGGCACCCGAAGTAGCTCATGAAAGAGCGGTAGAGCATCGGGGTAAAGCTGGCGAATCACCGGTACCAGAGGCAACGAAGAGGAACTGCAGCGAGATAGCGCCTCCTCAACGTCCAGAGAGCAAGAAGGCCAGAATAGCTCATGGAAGCAACAGTAGGTCAGTGCCAGGGGCTAAGGTACCCGAGCCAGAACCGCAGAAAAATAGAAAAAGCTATGCAAGCATAACTAAGGGCATCCAAATAGCGGTTCTGCCCAAAGAATACCCCCGGCAAAAGCTAAGTCCGGATGAGCTCTCGGAGCTAGAAGAAGCCATACTGAGCGAAGTAGTGAAGGGCTGGTCCACCAAGCTACAGTTTGAGGGAATTCACTTTCGTCCGGGCATGTTACTGGTCGACTGTTCGAATCCCTCAACAGCAGAATGGCTGCGAGCAGCAGCACCAAAGCTCGAGCAATGGAAAGGGCTAGAACTTATGGCTTGCCTAGGGGAGGAGGTCCCAAAAGGGCATACTGTTAGAATGTTCTTGCCAAGAAGTTCAAGCACGGAGATCAATAGATCGATGGGACTAATTGCCGCCCAGAACGATGGTCTCAATACAAAGTATTGGAAGATATTGAGCTCCAAGGATGAGGGAAGTGGGCATATGCTCACGTTCTCAATAGATAGGGAGTCACTTGAGACTATCAAGTCAAGGGGCTCCACTATCAGCTTCCTCTTTGGAACCATTCCGGTGTTGGGCACAAAATCGCCACCAACGACCAAACCGGTCAAAGCAGCAACATCCACAGCTGCAGCGCCCACAGCTGTAACGTCAACAGTGGTAACGTCCACAGAAGCCACATCTGCCTCACAATGAAGGAAAAGATGCAACGCCACTAATACAACTAACTGGTGAAGATGTTACGGAGAAGTTCGCCTCCGTCTTGGTCATCACCGCAACACCTTCAATCGGAGATCAGGCAGAGGGCATGAACCTCGCTGCTCTCTCGATTGATAATAAGATCGAACCTCTAACAGAGGTAGGAGGAACGCTGCCCGAAGAAGAACGGGGCAGCAGCCCTGTGCTATGATCAGCACAGTAACCAGCACGAGATGTGCCCAGGTGAACCTCCATCATGCAAAAGCTACATCGGCAGTTATTGCTCGGAGGTTCACCACAGAACAACTGGGCTTCGTGCTGATCCAAGAACCCTGGTGCTACAGGGGAAAAGTCAGTGGCCTCTACTGCAAAGAGGGTCAGGTAACTTGGGACCAGAGAACAATCAATCCCAGGGCATGTATTCTAATGCAGAAAAATATTAATTATATTTGTCTTTCAGAATTTAAGACGCGGGACCTTTCAGTTATCGAGACTCACATCGAAACTGATGGCAATCACCGCGCCATAGTGATCGTATCCGCTTACTTTCCTGGGGACGATCTCAACATTCCCCCAGCGGAGATAAAAAGACTCGTGGAGCATTGCAGGAAAGAGCACCTTCCACTAATCATCGGCTGTGACGCCAACGCGCACCACACAATTTGGGGAAGCACCGACGTCAACACCAGAGGTGAGTACCTTTTAGAATTTCTTTTAAGTAGTAATCTAGACTTTTTTTAATGTGGGGGTAACACCTACCTTTGTAACTAGGGCTAGAGAAGAGGTCTTAGATCTCACCATAGGAAGCCCAGATGTGGGGGGTATGATTAGGGAATGGAGGGTATCAATGGAACCTTCAACGTCTGACCATAGAATAATAGAGTTTAGATTTGGGGCGAAATGTCAAGAGACAGAACCCAAAATAAACCCAAGAAATACCAGTTGGGACACATACACCAACAACCTGAAAGAAAACCTACAGAACGTAAAAGCTAGGAGTAGAATTAGTAACATCCTAGAACTTGAATGCTATGTAGAGCAAGTAAACAATGCAGTATACAATGCCTACGAATCTAGCTGTCCAACAGGGCACAAGGCAAGAACAAAACATACTCCTTGGTGGAGCGCTGAGCTGACCAGACTCTGGAAGAAGGTGCGATGCAGCTTTAATGCCGCAAAGCGCAACGGAGAATGGCACAACTACACGGCGACTCTGACGGAGTATAATAAAGAAATCAGGAAAGCCAAAAGACAGAGCTTTAGAACCTTCTGTGAAGACATTTCTTCCACGCCAGCAGCAGCCAGGATACACAAAGCAATGGCTAAAGGCAGAGTGGAGACAAGAATGTCACTTCTATTGCCAGACGGAAGCTATACGCTTAGAGAAGAGCAACGAGCCAGTCACCTTCTAGAAACTCATTTCCCGGGCAGTACACCGGTAACTGAGTATGAGACAGCAGACAGGCAGATTACTCCAAATCAAGAAGAATGGAAACTTGCAACGAGCATTTGTACTAAGGCTCGTCTAGATTGGGCACTCAGAACCTTTCAACCATTCAAATCAGCAGGTGTAGACGGCATCTTTCCTGCACTTCTACAAAAAGGTGCAGAAACTATATTGCCTCACCTACTCAAAATAACTAGAAGCAGCCTTGTGCTGGGCTATATCCCAAGGAAATGGAGAAGGGCGATAGTCACCTTCATACCAAAAATAGGGAAAATAGACTACACGCTACCAAAGTCGTTTAGACCCATTAGCCTTACCTCATTTGTACTTAAAACAATGGAAAAGGTAATATATAACTATATAAGAACTGAGATTCTGGAGAAGGCACCAATGCACCCCTGTCAACACGCGTATAGGGCGAGCAGGTCTACAAAATCTGCTCTATACCAGTTGGCAAGCAACATCCAGTCAGCTTTCAAAAACAAAGAAACCGTACTCTGTGCCTTTCTAGACATACAGGGAGCCTTTGATAATACTTCTCACGAGGCTGTGAAGAAGTCTTTACACAAAAAAGGAGTAAATGATATGCTCAGCAGATGGATATGCCAAATGCTTAGCACTAGAACTGCAGAAACAAAAGTGGGAAACACCACTACAGGGTTGTCCATATTCGAAGCGCCCATCTGGCAACACTGTAACTTTCCGCAGTGATGTCAAATCGACTAATGACATACCGCGTTTGAAGCGTCATTCCAAGCAAATTTTTACAATGGAACAGTACACGCCACGCGAACGCTCTAAAATTGTTAAAATTTACATTCAACAAAACAAGTCAATAGTGAAAACTCAACTCAATGAGCGATGAAGCTCATTTTCAGTTGAACGGAACGGTAAACAAACAAAATTGCCGTATTTATGCCACTGAAAATCCACAAGAGATTCAAGAGGTACCTCTTCACGATGCAAAAGTCACTGTTTGGTGCGGCGTTTGTGCTAAAATGCTCATTGGGCCGTTCTTTTTCGAAGATGATAATGGCCACAGAGTTACTGTCAATCAGGAGCGTTATCGCGATATGATAAACAATTTTTTCATGCCAATCGTTCGTCGAAAGCGTATCAGGCACTACTGGTTTCAACAAGACGGCGCGCCACCACACACAAGCCGCACTACAATCGATTTTTTGAAGCAATTGTTCCCTGGACGTTTGATGTCAAAAAATGGTGATTTCGATTGGCCGCCAATATCACCAGATTTAACGCCTCCAGACTTCTTTTTGTGGGGTTATTTGAAATCAAAGGTTTACGTCAACAAGCCAAAGACCCTAGAAGAGCTGAAAACCAACATCCGTCAAGCAATAACCGCCATTCCCATCGAAATGTTGAAGAAAACCATGGAAAATGCTGCAAAACGGGCACAATATGTCGTAGAGGCCAATGGCGACCATTTACGAAATATCATATTCAAGAAATAATGTAAGCAAATCTACTTGAACCCAATTAAATGACATTCATGACGAACAGACAAAAAATTGTGGTTTCTTTGATTTATTTAAAAATAAAATAGGCGCTTCGAATATGGACAACCCTGTATAAGAATCAAAACAACAAAAGGCTGCCCACAAGGCGGAGTCCTTTCTCCACTGCTGTGGAGTCTTGTTGTGGACGAATTATTAACGATGCTAACCGAGAATGGCATAAAATGTCAGGGTTACGCAGACGACATCGCCTTAATAGCGAGAGGGAAGTTCAAGGATACACTCTGTAACCTGATACAGAGAGGACTTTCAGTAACAAAGGAGTGGTGCAACACAGTGGGATTAAGTATCAACCCAGCGAAAACCACCATAGTACCTTTTACTAACAAAAGAAGCCTGCCAAACCTCCGAACAATGAGAATGGATGGCACTGAAATTCCCTTCAAAGGAGAAGTAAAGTATCTGGGACTTACACTAGATTCAAAGCTTCTCTGGAGAAGACATGCAGAGGTAACTATAAACAAAGCAACGCGCGCACTCATGGTATGTAGGAGCCTGGCGGGGAAAAGCTGGGGTTGTAACCCAACAATTCTCCGCTGGATGTATACCATGATGGTGAGACCCATCCTCACCTATGGTGCAATAGCATGGGCTGAGAGAACCAAGCTAACCACAATGAGGAATATGCTAACAAAGGTGCAGAGACTGGCCTGTGTATACATCACAGGGGCCATGAGGACATGCCCTACAGCAGCACTAGAAGTAATTCTGGACCTAACACCCTTACACCTTGTCATAGAGGGAGTAGCCAAGCGAACTCTGTTGTGCATTGCAAAAGAGGGGACAGGTTTAGGTAAAACTATCAGCAGTAGAGAGAAGGAGGATATTGCAAAGCACACTCCCTACATCGATCTACCAAGAGACGATATAGTAAAAAGGTATAACTTCGAAAAACACTTCGGAATTAAGCTTAGTACCAAGAAAGAGTGGTTCCTTACAGGACACTGTAAACTCAAATACCACCTGATGAAATTGGGCATAGAGACCGATAGTAACTGCCGTTTCTGTGAAGAAGCAGAGGAGACTCCAATACAACTACTTACAAACTGCGACGCCGTGGCTCGCAGACGTAAACTAGCACTGGGGAATTATGAGCTGAGTCTAGAGCAGGTTTCATCCCTTGAACCTAAGAATATTTTTATTTTTTATTTATTTATTTATAAACTATCGACAAAAATGTTTAACAGTCTATTTATTGCATCTTAAATTATACTAAAACAATAATTATAATGGAAATATTATAGGAATATAAAATTAAGGATTTATACAATGCTCAATACAGTTTGCTTAAATGCCTCTCTATTTTGAGTGAAATCTATACGAGCACTTACACTGTTATAGACAGTGCACATGTTAAAAATCGGGTCACTCCGGCCATAGTTAGTTCTATGGTGCGGAACGTAAAAAAAATCTCTTTGCCTAAAGTGTCTTTCCGGAGCATAAATATTGAGACGGGCGAGGATTGGCGCACAGTTAATATTATTCATTAAAAGATCACGAACAAAAGTTATAAGAAAATATTTTCTTCTAGAACTCAATGATTTAAGCCCAATAAGTGCACATCGGGAGCTATACTCTGGCATAAAATTCCAATTTAGTTTTTTCACAACAAAACGAGTAAAACGTTTTTGGACTTTTTCCAATCTTGTACTATGCGACTCATAAAATGGGTCCCATATTACACACCCATACTCAAGTATTGATCTTATAATGGAAATGAAAAGAGTCTTTAAGGTATACGGATCAGCAAACTCTCTAGTGTTGCATCTAACGAATCCCATCATAGCATTAGCCCTACTAATTATGTTGTCATAATGACCTGAAAATGACATCATTTTATCACAGAGTACACCTAGATCAGATTTAGAATCTACTCTAATCAAGACGTTGCATAAAATTGAGTAATCAAAAAACATTGGAGACCTTATCATATAAAATGACATTATGTTGCATTTTGACAAATTTAAATTCAGTTTATTTAGCATACACCATGAGTGCAGACTATTTAAATCACTTTGGAAACTCCATTGATCACTGGGAGAGCTTACAGATTTAAAAATCTTAACATCATCAGCATACATAAGGCATTCTGAGTACTGTATAAAATTAGGAAGATCATTGATGAAAAGAATAAATAACAATGGCCCAAGGTGACTACCCTGTGGCACACCTGAATGATTAATTATTGCTTTTGAGATCGTCTTTCCAATGCATACATTTTGGCTACGACCTAAAAGGTACTCACTAAGCCAAGACAAGAGTGAAGAATGAAAACCCATTAGACTGAGCTTATTAATTAGAATAGAGTGCTGAACTCTATCAAATGCTTTAGCGAAATCTGTGAAAATAACGTCTATTTGTTTACCATTCTCCAATTCATTTTTTATTAAGTGAGTGAATAGAACCAGGTTTGTAGAGGTTGATTTTCCAGAGACAAAACCATGCTGGCTTTCAGATATCGAATTTTTAATGCCTTGATAGATCTGCTTTTTCACCAAGGCTTCAAACAATTTGGGAATTGATGGTAACTTAGATATTGGTCTATAGTTTCCAATGTCTTGTCTTGATCCAGATTTATGAATAGGGACTATAATTGAAACCTTCCAAATATCCAAAAATATACCTTTCTCAAGGGACAAATTAAAAATTAGTGAAAGAGGCTGAGCAAGTGCAGCAGCACATTTTTTAAGGACTATTGGTGGGATATTATCGGGGCCAGCGCCCTTATTAATATCGAGTGACAACAACTCGTTAAAAACATCTTCTACCGAAAGAACTAAACTGCCCAAATCAGTGATTCGCTCTCCATTATATAGCGACCGATCTTGATGTATAGGAACATTATCTAAAACAAAATTTGATTGGAAGTAGTCAGCAAACATATTACATGCATCCTCAATATTGTTCGATATTTTATCTTTAAAATATCTCAAATTCATTAGAGAAATAGGGCTGGATGAAATTCTGTAATCCGCAAACCCAGCGGAGCTTTGAGAAGGAGGTACAATAGATCTCATTTAGGTCGCAGTACGCATCTCCACCACACAACATTAACATTATTATATAGCTTTGAAAATATTTTTTTAAATCTCTGAGTTTTATTCTGTGAGACTACAGGAAAACTATAATCTTCAAATTATCACGAGCAACTGTGTGAATGTTCCTTTAATTTTTAAAACTCATATTACACGTTTCTTTAGTATCACAGCATCTCGTTTGCTTAATGTCCTGCCAGCTAGTCTTAGATGCGAAAGTCAAATCATAAATTTTGAACTCCATTAAAAATTGCTTTTCACTTTGGATCATTCTAATGTTGATTACATCTTCTACCCTTTAATTTAATTAAATCTACATGAATAACTTGAATAGATTAAATAATATTAAAGCATCAAATATTTAAGCATTTGGAAGAGATTGGATTTATATATAAACAACAGTTTGGATTCCGACAGCGAGCAGGTACACAACCGGCATTGGTACAAGCAATCGATGATATTTGCGCACACTTGGATAGAGGGAGTAAAGAAGTAGTCGGTCTATTCATTGATTTGCAAAAGGCATTTGAATGTGTAAGTCATGACATTAGCTGCGTTCCTTTCGCCTTAATATAATCGCGATAACAATTTTCTCAAAGAAACGGCAAGAGAAACGACTCGTAGAGCACTACCGTTACAGTCAAAATTAATGGCCTTATTTTGTAAAACGAACGCAGATGAGAATCACAAAGATTTTAATTAGGGCCAACCAACAAGGACTACGTTCATATTTGGCACATATGAGAACTATTGCAACCATGTGCTGCACACCTCATTTTGAATATTTTATAATTTTCGAATTAAAAGTAATCACTGCACTGAAATTGAATATCTATAAATTTTTTGTTGTTGACTTGTTGATGCTTCCGATTAGAATAACGATTTAAATTTTGGGCCAAAAATTTAATTTCTGACAACTTTTATCAACAAACGAAAATAACATAATGACATTAGGTTATGGAATGAATAACCTAGTCATCTTAAATCTATCGAAAATAAAAGCATCTTTAGCCAGGCCGTTTTAACCCTCATCGGTTCCCTGTATGCGCACGCATACAATTTTGATTTTAACCTTGAATAAAATAAAAACGGTTCAGCGGAATGACCTTGTATTTTGCAAAGTAGAATTATTTTGCCTGAACAACCAAAAAAACCCGTTTTTGAATTTGTACCCTTACTGTATTTGCCTGTGCAGTTATAGTTACGAATCGGTCCCTGTGTATGTGCGTGCATACACATAAGCAGGTACCTGGAATTGCCGCTAATTTTTGTGTGTGGATTTATAGCACGCTCTTATTTTTTTGATTTATGAAATTCAGTTTGTTCTGGAACACACATAAGTGAAGTTTGTGTGCGCATTTATTTGAATTTTGGTTGTGTTTCGAAGTATTTGATAAGAAATGGATAGAGTTTTACGTGAAAGAAAGCAGTAAGATGAACTAGAAATGGATTTTGATTTGGAAAGCGAAGCGGGCGAATCTCCGTGCTATAGTGACGATGATTTTGCATTATCAGACGAAGAGAATGATGAAAGTGAAGTTAGCGTGCATTCGGATGAAGACGACATTAAGCCACTTGAGCAAAATTTAGCAGAAGAAAATGCAGCAAATCCTGAAAATAAATATTTTTCAAAAAATAAGAAAATTGAATATTCATTCATATTTTTTAACCATTTGAAATAAATCGAAGAAATTCATTTCGACGTGCAGAAAATTTCACTTCAGGTAAAAACCTACCCTCTTTGTTATGGGTTCACGTTCATTATATGTTTCATTTCTGTTATAATTCAGGTCCAAAAGCATTAGCAGCTGCTACTATAGTTGATGTTTCGTCTGCATTTCACATGTTCCTTGAACCGGTTGACAATATTATTTTGAACATGACGAATTTATATGGTGTGCGAAAGTACAAAGACGATTGGGAAAACATTGATTTGGACACTCTGCACGCATACTTTGGATTTTTGCTGCTTTCTGGTGTGTATCGGTCATACCGTGAATGTGTCACTAAACTGTGGAATGACGAAACTGGTCGGCCAATATTTAGAGCAACAATGTCTTTGAAAATGTTCAAGCGTATCCATGGTTGCATTCGATTTGATGACCGCGAACAACGTATGGCCAACACTGCATCTACAAGTACTTCTGTACGTGACAAATTGGCACCGATTCGAAATGTATATGATAAATGGAATCATAATTTGAAAGTTGTATACACACCAGGAAAAAAGATTACCGTAGATGAACAGTTAGTTTCGTATCGTGGGCGATGTCCATTTCGTCAATATATTCCATCCAAGCCGGCGAAATATTGCATCAAAATTTGGGTGCTATGTGACTCAAAAAGCTGGTATGCATACAACACACAAATTTATGTTGGTCGGAATCGTAATGCCACAGAAGTTGTATATGAACATAAATTGCAAGCAGCTATGTTGTCATATGTTCCTCGCCGGTACCAATTTGTGACATTGCTCAGTACATACCACAATGAAGTCAGCATAAATGAGAATAGTGAAAAGAAGAAACCTAACATCATTGAAGACTACAACAAAACCAAGAGTGGAGTTGATACTATGGATCAAATGGTGGCTACGTACACATGCAAACGAAAAGTCAATCGGTGGCCAATGGCAGTATTTTGTAACATGCTTAATGTTAGTGCGTTGAATGCATTCGTGACGTTCATTGCATTGTTCCCGAATTGGGAAAATTCTAAAACGAACCATAATATTCGTCGTCGCCTTTTTATTGAGGAGCTTGGATTGAATCTCGTTGAAAAACAGATCACTAAAAGTAAAAAACAACCTCAAAGTAATGATGCTTAGAGTGTTATTCAAAGAATTCGGGAGATTCGCCATTTACCAAGTACATCAAAACGAGGCCGATGCTACATCTGAACAAATAAAAATAACAAAAATCTTTTTGCTTCACGCTGTGAAAAGTGTAGAAATTTCATTTGTACTGAAAAGTGTAGAAATTTCATTTGTGCTGAACATAATTTCATATTTATGCGAAAAATTTACAAATAATTGACAGAAGTCAAAAATTCAATTTTTTTTTTTAATATATGTAATATTCTAAATAATTTCATTCTAAATCTACCTTTATGAAGTTCAAATGTATTAGTATGATAGTAAACAATGTAATAAACATAAAAAATCACAAAACATAAATGGTTGTTAATTTTTTTTAGCTTTTTTACAAATAAAAATATATGTGTATGCGCGCGCATACAATGGGACGGATTAGATGTATTTCTCGAGGGACCGATGAGGGTTAAGACATTAAGGTAGACTTATTTTAATCAGTGTTTTACAAAAATTTTTCTCAATATTTAATCAAAGAAGAAATAAAAACAGCACTTCTATTATTTTTTTTTAATTGATATGTTATTATGCATAAAAAGCAGAATTGTCTTTAATTCGATTGCAAAATTTACAATTTCTCAATGCAGATTGGAAGAGCTTTTTCCGGGCTATAATTTTTGTGCGTTTATTTTTTTAAAGCTATTACACCAGCCAATATTTTTTATAAAAAAAATCGATTTTTAGAAGGAATTTCTAACCATTCTATCTCACGGATGACTGTCAAAATATTTGATTAATAATCATAACATAAGCCAAGAATTATTTTGAGGAACTGACCCGAACAACTTTTTTTAGTGAGGTGCCTTAATATACATAATATAATAATAAAAATAATTTTCATTAATTAAACTTTTCGTCAGAGTTTAGTCAATCTTGAAATAAACTAGTTGCATGCACTTTTTCTAGTGCACCACAAACATTTTTTTTTAATTTTTTAAAAATCTAAAGCTAAAAAAATTTATTTAAAAAAATTTACAGCTTCACACATAAACAAAGAATTCACAAGTTATAGTAGTGAAAAATTGAAGGTTGGTTTTTTTAAATATTAATTACCATAAAATCAGGTTCTGATGTCGACAGCCCTGGAATTCCACAATTTTTTAAACTAAAATCAAAATTTTTTTTAATTATTGAAGTAATTTTAAATGAGAAATATGGATCGGTCTATTTTATGTTTTTTTTTATTCGAATTGCCAGAAACAGGCGCTTTGAGAATTTTTGAAAAAGAAGTAAAGTTTCAACAGCTATAACCTTTTTGTCCGAATTTGGGTTTTCGTAATTTGTTGCGCAAAAAAGCTCAAGACTATCAATTAGCCACCCATGATGTAGTTTTTTTTTTAATTTTGCATTTTTGGATTTTTTTCGTAAAAATATTTAAACTTGAAATTTAAAAAATGTTCCCCAATCAATGTAATCCCAGACACAGAATTATTTGTATTGAGTATTGTTTAAGAGAATGTTTCAACATTTAATTAAATTTTTGAATATTTTACGATTTTTTTTTTTTTATTACAACAAAACTAAATTTTTTCAGAAAAAATTCACCAGAAAATATGCTACGCAACTGTTGCACAACTTTCAAGCTGAATGGTATGCGCTCACACATGTTCCCCGAGCGGTCGCTTTCTTGGGGAGCGAAAATATTTTATGGTACTTCGCTACCCGAGCACTTTTTCGGATAGAATGCGGCCATTATTTGCATTTAACCGAATACTTTCGTTTTTACTCGTTACGAACATCCACTTACATCAACAGCTTACACAAGTTTTCTCGTATCAATAGAGGGACTCAAGTCCAGATACTCTACTCATTAGCTTTTGATTGTCATAAAAGACTTCATATCAAGATTTTGATCAGAAGTTGCTCGACCAAGGATTGGTTCGAATTATATCATTTATCTGAGGAAACTGTAAATCTTTGGACAACGAAATAGACTTGAAAGTATATCGCGGAAAAAACCTTAAACTTTTCAGAAAATTTGTCTAATTGCGATCCCTGTGGTTACTATTTTTTTAGAAATCAATAAATAAAAACAATTGAACAGTGATAATATACTGTTTACCTTTATTTACAAATATTTATTAAACAGCAAGAGCATCATGTTGAGACTCGTGGCTTAGTTGTGTTTGAAGATTTGAAAGTTTATTTTTAAGAACTTGAACTCCCATTATAACAATATTCTCGGGCTTTAAAGCTCCTGAGGATTCAATATTAAAAAAAAATTTGTTTGGTTTAGCATCCCAATTGTAAAAGGCTTCAAACTGTTCATCGTCAAGTTCTGTATGCTCACTTTTAGGCCATTCATCAGGTTTTGGATACAATGTGTGACGCATACTATTGTCTGGGTCATATTCGAAGCATACGCCAGCTGTTGGGTTCCACTTAGCGTGCTCTTTACCAAATCCTTTTTTAGCATAAGCCCTCAACTTCAATTCTTGACCCTTGCGTAATTTAATTATTAAAATCTCATCTGTACTCTCCCCATATTCATTTTCTTCATCGTTATGGATGCGCGAAGTTACAGGAAGCACTTTATTATTGCTAGATTTTAGATCCGCGGTAGTAACATGGCGCGTTTGCTCTTCAGAACACTTTACATCCAATGTAAATTCCACACTGCATTCAGGACAAAAATCCAAACATATGCAATCTCTTGTGTACTGCAGCCTTTCAACAACATCATCTGAAATTAAAGGTATTAACCCAATGCGATGAGCCAAGAATTCATCAGACAAAACTGTTGAATTAGCTTCCAATTGAACCCAATCGATTGCCAACGTCGGTGTTTCAGCTATAAAAACGCGTCGTAGGCTGTTGGCAACACTGAGCTCAGTATCTTCTAGTATGAATTTTACATAATCGTCACTTATTTCAGAAATTTGTACTGAAGGCTGATTAGCATAAGGCATATTTTATTATTTTATATGCACACTATGCAAACACAATAATATATCTAGAGATGTACAAGTAAAAAAAAATCGACTGCATGAATCTTAAAGGTCTCTGCCCACTTACGGCACGTAACGAAACGACTGTAAATCGGCTTCGAAAAGGCAACGTAATGTTCAATGCACACTAAACGAAACTGCAACAAAAATGTTAATTAAACAAAACAATAAGCGCAGAATTCTCTAGTACACAATTAGCTTAAATAGCTTTGCTATTAGATGACGATGTAGAAAACTGATAAAATCATAGATTTTAGATTATTTTTATGCTTTAAAAACGACCTATCGATGTCGAACTTTTACTTTGCACAATAAATTGTTAGAATCCAGTTAGAATCCAGTCGTTGCCGTTTCATCGTCGCTTAGTGAGCATGTATACAACTTAAAAAGACCAACAAAGTATAATTTTATTGCGAAGTAACTCGCCTGTATTGCTCCTGATCTTCTAATCATAAAAATGACATTTCAATATCGGCTGCTACTATCAAGTTAGAACCAGTGTCATCTTAACGCCTCTCCTACAGATCAAATACGACAGATCAAACTCTTTGCTTTGTGTTCATTGTTGTTGCGTAGTGAATTCAGCGCATCACGCTCGCGATCGATCATGAATACTGGTAATTCTGGTTTGGACGGACTTATTTGAACGACTTTTGGTTCGACAGCTTGTCGTACGACAGATTGTCGTTCCGTTAGGGCAGTGTCTCTCGCTGCACTAGGTGACCTCCAAATGCTGTTGTCAGGTGGAGTGCTCTAACATACGCATATCGTGAACGCAACAACAACATTAGATTTGCAATAAAGTGTAGCCAATATAAAATACAGGGGGATCAGTGACAGAGTTTAACCTGCATCGTCAACTCTTCCCTTTCTTAAAGTCGAAACGTCCTCGGTTCGCAACATTTATATGTTTTGAGCATACAACTTGGCTGAGTTTTATTTTTGTAGAATTAAAAATTTACTTGACACAATAATTACAAATTATGACTTAAACAATAGACAAAAGGTAGAAAGGGATGAATGTTTATAAATTTAAATATTAAATATAGACGAAAATATGATAATTCAAAATTGCTAAGTAGAGATTTTTAGTCTGTTTTGGTTTTATGTGCGTCTAATTTTTACTTATTTCTTTTCCTTATTTCTGTAAAGTTAATTACACGACAGCACCAAAAGACAGCACCATTTAACGCAGATTACTCTTATGAATTTTTGTACCACCAATCAAAACCGCTGTACCAAGATCCCTCTCGACAATCCGTTCAACATAAATTTTGTCAAATTTGTTTCCTAATCTTTTATATCGTTTTAGAAAAACTTTTTCTCCAGGGCTATAAGTTTTTAATATTTGACCTATGTTGTTTCTGTTAAGAGTTTTTTCCTGAGTCTCGATTAGCATTTTTCTAACAGTAGCAAGCTTTTCTGGCGTATAATTGTGAAATACATCGGTTGGTCTAGCTTGGGTAACTGAATGAATGGTTGAATTATATTTATGTGTGGCTAGCAATACTAAATCAACAGTTTCATCTATTTGTTGTTGCTCTTTAATGCATCGTGCTATCTCCAATATAGTGGACTGAAACCTTTCCACCTGGCCATTGCTCTCACTGTGGAGTGTGGGAATGAAAAATTTCTCAATTGAAAAGTTATTTCGTAGAAAACTTTTAATATAGTTTGATTTAAACGCTTTTTCATTATCAGAGACGATAGTTTTAGCATTATTTAAATTTAATAACACTTCTAACAGAGCATCCTTTATATCGATTGTCGACCTCGATGCAATAGGCTTTACCACGGCAATTTTGGAGAATTTATCGACGCAAGTTAGAAAAAGCTTCTTGCCAGTTATGAAAATGTCCATATGGATTATTTCCCCTGGAAGGTGAGGAATCGCAGTTTTTCCAATACCGGGATCAGGTGGCTTACGTTGGTATTTATTTTCTAAGCATATCTTGCTATTCGAAATCATTGTTTTCAACAACTTTTTTAATTTCGGAAAATAGTATTCTCGAGAGATTTGTTGATAATTTTCATACAGTCCGCGATGAGCTCGGTTATGCTCTGTTGCTATTGCTTCAAGCTGGTCGATTTTACTCACTAAATCAATAACAAGGAATTCGGTATGGACAAATTTAACGCCAGGATATGCCAACACCAAAGTGTTTTGTATATCCGCCAAGGTTGGAAGGTCACAGTGGATACCATTAGTGACATTAGGGTTAATAACAGACCGTAAGTACTGAACAAGACTTCCGGCAGTATCGAAAGAAATTGTGTGTCTAATAAACTTTTCAAAAATAGCTTTAGTGGTTTTACTAAGTGAGTTTGATTTTGAGAGCACTAATTGGTTTCTGAACTGATAAGTCGGGCAGTGAACTGTTTTTATTACATTAGTTGATGATACTTCACTATGCACAGTTGTGCTTGAATTAGTTTCGTTCAAATTGTGGGAAAACTGTCTGGAAAGTGCGTCTGGAATGGAATTTTGGAGAAAACTCCTCCACGAACGCTCGCCACCTTTTCATTTTTGCATTGGGATTTTTCTCTGAAATGGCAAATATAAGCGGTTGATGGTCAGTATAAATATTCATATCTGTGATTCCGTACAGATAATGCCTAAGCGTTTTCAACGCACAAACAATTGCAAGGAGCTCTCGCTCATTAGTGGCGTAGGAAAGCGTTCGCGAAATCCAAGTGATTGGACAACCGTTTTGAGACAAAACAGCTCCTAGAGCGTGAGGGAGGCGTCCGTCGTTAAATCGAATGGTCGCTCGTAGTCGGGATATTGCAGCAGAACGTCATCAGAAGCCAATATGAGCTTAATTTTTTCAAATGCACTTAATGTTTGGGGATCAAGGTTAACTTTCACGTTTTTTGAGCTATTTTTTCCCACCTGTCCATTTTCACCACGAAGATAAACGGTTAAGGGTTTGACGATGGAAGCATAATTTTCCACAAATCGCAGATAGTATCCGGAGAGGCCGAGAAATGAGCGTAGTGCTCGAAGAGTTTTTGGAATCTCATAGTTAATAATGTCGTGAACTTTATCTGTGCAGGTCTTAATGCCTTTTTCAGAAACTACAAACCCCATAAACTCCACTTCAGTTTTGAAAAATTTGGATTTTTCTGATGAGACTCTCATTCCAGCTTTATAAAGCTTTTGAAGGATATTATCGATAATTTCTAAATGCGAATGTTCGTTAGGAGAGTAGATGATAATATCATCAACATAAACGTGGCAGCACTTTCCTACATCTTCGCATAAAACATCATCGATCGCTCTTTGAAATATAACTGGCGCATTTTTTAAGCCAAGGGGTAATCGACAGAATTCATACTTTCCATTATTAACGCTGAACGCGGTTTTCTACCTATCTTTCTCACGCATGATAATCTGATGAAATCCTGATTTTAGTTTAATGTTGTGAAATACTTAGAATTTCTTAAATTAGCCAGAATGACTGAGGAATGGGATATCTGTCTGCAATAGTTTTCTTGTTAATTTTTCTGTAGTCAATCACTAAACGAAACCTCGGTTTGCCGTTTTCATCAATACCCTTCTTGGAAACAACATGGACTGGCGAATTATAAGGTGAGTAAGATTCTCTAATAATGCCATCCTTGAGAAGCATTTTAATTTCATTTTTGACAAAAGGAGCTACTGATATGGGTTACGGATAACTTTTGCTATGAATTGGTTCCTGAGTTTTCATGCGTATTTGGCCTTTAACGGCAGTATTATAAGGAAGCTCTCTGTTAGGATCAGCGAAAGCGTTAACGTTTTTGTTAATAATCAGACGAAACTGAGATTGAAAATTAGCTGGCACTGACTCTTCTTTTATTGTGATTAAATTCACTTGATTACATGAGAGATGCTGTAGTTTAATTTTACCGTCTCGGTAAAATAAATACCCCTCTCAGTATCAGTTATTGCCTTAATTTGCTTAAGGAAATCGTAACCTATGATACCATCAAACGTGCTTTAATTTGAAAGCAGATAGAACGTAGAGGTATGACCTAGAACATTCATCAAACATTTTTGGTCTATGACATTTGTGCCATTTATTAATTTTAATTCAAATGGCTTATCTAAAGCCTTAATGCCTTTAATAAATGAAAGCTTTCTAATATAATTTTTTGATGTGCCAGTGTCAATCAGAATTCGAAGCTCCTGACCGTTTTTGTCTTTTTTTGTTACAAACAGCAGGAGCGATTTTAGTTTAAAAAATTGATTTCATCGCCATGATCTTCAACACCATCGAAATCTTCGCAGCTGTAACGCTCATTATAAGAATTATGCCCAGAATAAGACTGATTATTATTACCAATACTTTGGCAGTCATCGTAATTATAATTTTCATATTCGGTATCGGTCGAAAATGTTTCAGTATTTGGTGGCATAAAGTTAACGCGCTGAGCTTTGTGAATAGGCGATTGATTAGAGTTTGAAAGTTCTCGAGAACGCTTAAATGCCAATGGTTGGTTTGGATTAGGCTGATGAGGTCTAGAATTATTTCCAAATGTATTTGACTGAAATGAGTTGCTGTTATGCTGACGCTGAGGTGCATGAAATAGTGGTTTCTGTCTATAAAATGCTGAACCATTATCAACCTCCAAAGGCCTTGGTCTATTCGAAGCATTTGGATAAGATCGCGGATTGAGTTGGTTACCACGTTCTATTGGTTGATACTGGGGCATTGTTGGTCTATAAGATTTAATCGCGTGTCCTACCGCAAAAGCCTGAGCAAACTCATAACGCGTATGACTGGTTTGAAGTTCTTGTGCAACTGCAAGGGCACTTGGCAGATCTTTGGGCCTAGCAGAGAAAAGAATATCACACAAAGGGCGACGGAGACCAGATATAAACACACGCAATGCGTTTATAACCTTATCATAGTAGTCTGTGATAGACAAACTATCCTGCCTCAAAATACTGAGCTCATTTTCCAAAACGTACACCGAAAAACGCTAAAAAAAAATATTTAAAAAAATTTACAGCTTTACACATAAACAAAGAATTCACAAGTTATAGTAGTGAAAAATTGTAGGTTGGTTTTTTTAAATATTAATTACCATAAAATCAGGTTCTGATGTCGGCAGCCCTGGAATTCCACAATTTTTTAAACTAAAATCAAAATTTTTTTAATTATTGAAGTAATTTTAAATGAGAAATATGGATCGGTCTATTTTATGTTTTTTTTATTCGAATTGCCAGAAACAGGCGCTTTGAGAATTTTTGAAAAAAAAGTAAAGTTTCAACAGCTATAACCTTTTTGTCCGAATTTGGGTTTTCGTAATTTGTTGCGCAAAAAAGCTCAAGACTATCAATTAGCCACTCATGATGTAGTTTTTTTTTAAATTGTGCATTTTTGGATTTTTGGATTTTTTTCGTAAAAATATTTAAACTTGAAATTTAAAAAATGTTCCCCAATCAAAGTAATCCCAGACACAGAATTATTTGTATTGAGTATTGTTTAAGAGAATGTTTCAACATTTAATTGAAATTTTTGAATATTTTACGATTTTTTTTTTTATTACAACAAAACTAAATTTTTTCAGAAAAAATTCACCAGAAAATATGCTACGCAGCTGTTGCACAACTTTCAAGCTGAATGGTATGCGCTCACACATGTTCCCCGAGCGGTCGCTTTCTTGGGGAGCGAAAATATTTTATGGTACTTCGCTACCCGAGCACTTTTTCGGATAGAATGCGGCCATTATTTGCATTTAACCGAATACTTTCGTTTTTACTCGTTACGAACATCCACTTACATCAACAGCTTACACAAGTTTTCTCGTATCAATAGAGGGACTCAAGTCCAGATACTCTTCTCATTAGCTTTTGATTGTCATAAAAGACTTCATATCAAGATTTTGATCAGAAGTTGCTCGACCAAGGATTGGTTCGAGTTATATCATTTATCTGAGGAAACTGTAAATCTTTGGACAACGAAATAGACTTGAAAGTATATCGCGGAAAAAACCTTAAACTTTTCAGAAAATTGGTCTAATTGCGATCCCTGTGGTTACTATTTTTTTATAAATCAATAAATAAAAAAATAAAAACAATTGAACAGTGATAATATACTGTTTACCTTTATTTACAAATATTTATTAAACAGCAAGAGCATCATGTTGAGACTCGTGGCTTAGTTGTGTTTGAAGATTTGAAAGTTTATTTTTAAGAACTTGAACTCCCATTATAACAATATTCTCGGGCTTTAAAGCTCCTGAGGATTCAATATTAAAAAAAAATTTGTTTGGTTTAGCATCCCAATTGTAAAAGGCTTCAAACTGTTCATCGTCAAGTTCTGTATGCTCACTTTTAGGCCATTCATCAGGTTTTGGATACAATGTGTGACGCATACTATTGTCTGGGTCATATTCGAAGCATACGCCAGCTGTTGGGTTCCACTTAGCGTGCTCTTTACCAAATCCTTTTTTAGCATAAGCCCTCAACTTCAATTCTTGACCCTTGCGTAATTTAATTATTAAAATCTCATCTGTGCTCTCCCCATATTCATTTTCTTTATCGTTATGGATGCGCGAAGTTACAGGAAGCACTTTATTATTGCAAGATTTTAGATCCGCGGTAGTAACATGGCGCGTTTGCTCTTCAGAACACTTTACATCCAATGTAATTCCACAATGCATTCAGGACAAAAATCCAAACATATGCAATTTTTTGTGTACTGCAGCCTTTCAACAACATCATCTGAAATTAAAGGTATTAACCCAATGCGATTAGCCAAGAATTCATCAGACAAAACCAAAGATACAAGATAGGAAACGTCTGTGGGGAACCCGAAAAGTGGTGAAGTAAAACACACGTACGAGAAAAATTCGTTCACCACGAATTTCTTAGCCCTTACCTGAATATGTTTCAGCTCAACTGTCAATTTGCTAAAATATTGAGGTGAATAAGTCAGTTGCTAATTATGTTACTTAGCTTTTCCAACACGTTTGTTTTTCATTGGCTTCAAAACGAAAATAAAAATATGTAAAAAGCTTTACTTCATGTTAAATACAATTCTATACATAAAAAAACATTTTTTTCTTCCGAAAAGTGCAAAATTATTGCATGGAATGATAGGGTTAACAATTGCAGCTGTGTCAATTTATGAATGAAATAAATCGTAGTGTTGCCAACTTTTATTTTTTAGGCTAACTTTTAATTTGGAAAAAACAACATTAGATATCGATTAAGTAATGTCGCGGTCAGTTTAGCCACCAAATCAAAATGTTTAAATATATTCATCTTTATTTTGTTGTTATATTTTTCTCTTTACTGTAAACTTTTTTTAATTTTAGTTGCTCAACATTTGTATGTAACAATTCAATAAATCATTTCTATTTGATATCAGCACGGTTTGGTCGAACTTTTTGTTGACCTATTTAAAAAAGAATGTCCCACATAATATATATAAGTATACTGTGGAAACATTTCGAAATTGTTTATATTAACTTACTTTATGGCCCACGGTAATTTACTATTCCTTTTTTCTTATGTATTTTGGTCTCAATGTCTGAGTTCACACAAGAAACAAATGCTTGAATGAATCCAAATTTGTTTTTGTTTTTCCAGCTAAAAAAATTAACTCTCTGTAAGATCAAAAATTAACTTCGAACATAATCAAAATTTTGATGATGCTAATGCCCTGGTCATGCTAGGCAAACATGTTTGCTATTTAATTTTGTTCACTTTCTCCAAATTTATTTTGTTTTTCCAGCTAAAAAATTTAACTCTCTGTAAGATCAAAAATTAACTTCGAACATAATCAAAAGTTTGATGATGCTAATGCCCTGGTCATGCTAGGCAAACATGTTTGCTATTTAATTTTGTTCACTTTCTTCTTTTATCAAATATTCGTTTCCTGGTTATGCTATGTTTGTTGAAAGAATATAAAATTCAGTTACAAAAAAAAAATGTTTGGCATGTTTGCTGTTTCAAACAGCGAAAAGATGAGATGTGAGAGCGAAAAAATGAGCAGGAGAAAAAGTTCATTTCTCATTTTATTCGTAAAACACTAACAACAAAATCAGTTCACCAAACATGTTTGCCTAGCATAACTATGGCATAAGACCTGAATCATTAAGTCAAAGGCAGTAAAAGATAACAAGACAAAGTGATGATCATTTGCTTCTCTTGTGAACAAAACCAATGATGCCAAAAAAATCAACAGCTACTGCAACGTTGAAAATGTATTTCCAAATTGGTTTGTGTACATGCTAAGCGGTGGTTCCAGAGAGTATAAATTATATAGAGGTCCCAGTTCGACTTCGAATGCTATTTCACTCAAGTTTCGTTATACAAGCGTCCGGAGAATAGAAAAAAAAAAAACAAAAATAGTTATGCTTTACCTCAGCGTTCGTTTTGACGCTGCCTATACTTTTTTATAGGTGAGCATGGAACATCTGCTGAGGCAAAAGCACAATTATTTTTGTTTTGTTTTTCTATTTTCCAAACGCTTGTACAACGAAACTTGAGAGAACCTCGAACTGACATCTCTATATAATTAATACTCTCTGATGGTTCCTTTATCTGGCAGACTAAATGCCATAGATGTATATGTTTGTCTATTCGAATTTATTCGAATTCCCGCAAATCGGGAAAATCCTAGTTGGCATACCTGGTGCTAAAGAAGTTTATCTTAAAAACATATTTATGCTGGGGATGCAAAGTAAAATTATGCCTTAATTTTTTTAACACATTTTATACACTTAGGTTGTAAAACATTTGATAATATTAACCCTCCGTCATGCACATGTATTTGGCCAGATATTTTACGAATTTAACTGTGATTTAAATATATTTCTAATTTAGCTAGTTGTTTGAGTCTCCAAGTACCCTCTACAAATATTGTTAGGTATCGTTTTATGAAAAAACACTTTAAAAAAAACAACAAACAATATTTGTGTGGATTTTTTCATCTATACATCGTATACGTAGCGCATGTATCTGGCCAGATACACACACATTTTGTATGAAGAGCGCTGTACTTTATTGGTATTTTTTATTTTTCTCTGCGTTTGTTTACTCAAATCACTCTCTCAGCAATGGAGGCAAACACAAACAAGGGTTTTTTTTTGGTTTCGTTTGGCCATGGAATCGTATTTTGAAAGACCACTAAATGTAAGCTTGATTGATATAACATTCGCCCTTCATTACATCTCATTTTCCTCGTTTTTTTTTTTTTCAGATTCCAGTAGTTGTTCCTAGCTCAAGTGGTGCTGATACTCTACAAAAGAGAAAAAGTTGTCAGCTTTGTATATTGGGAGATGAAAAAATTCGCCGACTAACTCGTTTTTTTTGTTCCAAGTGCTCGAATCCGGTATGCCTGCAACATTCGAAATCAGAGTATACATGTTTTAGTTGCTTACCTGAAGCTGTGTAAGACTTTTTTAATTTAGAATTAATTAAAACTTACTTTATAACTACTAAATTTAATTGAAATTAACTTTATAACTATTTTTTTAAATTAAACACAATAATAAAATTTTTCTTGTTTTATTTCTCATTAAAATTTTTTTGCATGGGTAGGTGGTTTAGCATGCACTAAGAAAAAAAATAGAAAATATATATCTGCCTGGCGTGATAACAATATAACAATGTGATATTATCACTAAAATAGCATATTTTTTATATAAATGTACTGAAATACATAGTGTATCTGGCCAGATACATGCGCTACGTACGTGACTATCGGAACATGTGCAAGACGGAGGGTCAAGCATAACTTAAATAATATATAATTTCAAGTAGTTGCATGACTGCCAACTTAATATTTTACGCAAATAATTTATCAATAATGGTTTCGTGATCAAAACATTAAAATATATTAAAAACTTATTATTTTATAATATTATCTTAAAGAAACATTTTGATTTTATTAATTAAAGCAATCACTGTTTCAGAAATGTACATAGATTTTCTTATTCATAAATGTTTAGTAAATTTTTCGTTACAGCTACGCTAAAACAAGACAAGTTTGCAGCTGTAGATTTTATTTTTCGTAAAGGTTTATTAAATTTTTCTTTAAATTATTTGTTTTAGTAAGAATGGAAGGTATTGGCTAAATATATTCTTTAAATGGTTGAGGCAAGGAAAAAAAATTACATAAAATTTGTTTTTAATTACTTAATTACATAATTACTGAGCTACCTTATTACTTAATTATCCAAATAAACTACAATAGAAAAATGTGTAACGTCCGACACGTACCGTCCGAACATATAGAACTGTTAACAGTGACTTTAAAACTACGATATTAAAAATGATGTTGGAATATTTTTAAACATATTTAATATGCAATATTTTGTTCCTTTAGACTTTCGAGATGCGATCGACTATTTCGCAGAAATATTTTCAGTTCGAGTGTTACTCTCACAAGAACTTCCTTTTTTAGCAACGTCCGAATGAACGACAAAAATGACAAATTTTAGGTAAACTGCGCTATGATGAACGATGTTATAATTATTTTAAATTATACTTATGAAGAGCTATTTAACCAGATACATCTTAATTGAAAAACTGTTAGCAAAATTTGCGAAATTTATGGAAAAAATTATTAATAAAACAATGATAGTTGACAACTCTGAAAGTAAAATGCCGTAGTGGTTAAAATAAAAAGCCACTGACAAATACAAGCGTGAAAATTTGCAAACTTTGACGATATGTAATAAAATAAGAGCATGCATGAATTTATTTGAATGTTCAACGTATTCCTTTATCACAACTTAAAGGTTAAAATGTTAAAACACTCAATCCATACATTATTTTTCTTGTTTGCAAACGACGTTCCAGCAGAAAAAATCAGAAAAAGATCGTTCCATTTTTAAATCTCACCATGAATAGCGGGGGTTTGAGTAAAAGCAGATTTTTCAAAAATGTTGACGAATACAACTGAAGAAATTGCCAAACTTTAAAATCATCCCAGCAAACCAAAGCTTCCGAATTCGTTACGAATTTTTTGAAATCATTCCGAGTCCGGAATCCAAATTCGTAGCGATTTCGTAACGAAAATCGTATGGAGGGGTTGACACGAATTCGTAACGAATTGTCGTTACAAATTCGGAAGGAATTTAAGTAACGAATTCATAACAAATTCATAAAGAATTTGAGCATCGTATTCGTAACGAATTCGTAACAAATTCGTAAAGAATTTGAGTATCGTATTCGTAACGAATTCGGATTTAATTCGTAAAGAATTTGAGCATCGTATTCGTAACGAATTCGTAACAAATTCGTAAAGAATTTACATATCGAATTCGTAACAAATTCCTAACAGATTAAAGAATTTACATATTGAATTCGTAACAAATTCGTAACAGATTCGTAAAGAATTTGAGTATCGTATCGTATTCGTAACGAATTTGTAACAAATTCGTAAAGGATTTACATATCGAGTTCGTAACAAATTCGTAACAGATTCGTAAACAATTGAATTATCGTTTTCGTAACGAATTCGTAATAAATTCATAACAAATTCTTAACGAATTACAGCACCGAATTTGTAACGAAATGAAGCATTTAATTCGCAACGAACTCTTAATGATTTTTGTACCGTGTGTAATAAAAAGTTAAATAACAATTTCGAATCAAAATTTAGTTAATCAATCCGCTTAAGATGCCCCAGAATATATGTTTCGTACAAATGACATGCCAAAAATTACAGATCCTTTGCAACTCCTATTATGGAGCATATATAAATCTGAATTTGACATGTCGTTTGTATTTGCATCTGTAAATATTAAAATTAGAACCATCTCTAGTATCATCTGCTTTAAAGAGAAAAAATTTAAAATTTTTAAAAGAAAAATCTATTTATATTTCTATTTATTTTCACAAATAAAGGCACATTAAATATCTGCTTTTTTTTATTTATGCTCATTTTACAATAAAACAACTTAAAATCTGTAGATATTAATTCAGTACAACAGATAAATTAAACAGATTAAATAATATTCCACGGCAGTTATCGATATGAGGCAATCTCATTTGAGGCTAACACGTGGGTTACACGAGACTGTACTGTTAAGACAGTCGCAACACATTCACAAATTTTTAGTTACTCACTCTCACTTTTGCAGCTGTCTGCTACTGAGTGCTCTACTGTCTTAACTTTTTCGTAGACAGTTGGCGGGACAGTATCTAGGACAGTAGAATGATTTAGCATATCAAATGACAGAAGATGATAAAATTTAATAGAATTAATTGGAAATTCGCAATACTTTGGCGTGTTCGTAGTTTTAACAAAAAATTTTTCATAAGATATACATTTTTTACTATTTTGTCTACTGTCTTGCCAACTGTTTTACCAACTGTCTGGACTCTTATTCACAGACACAAAGTTTGACAACTAATACGTTTTCTTTCACTGCCTTAACAGTACTGTCTCGTGTAACCCCTGTGTAATGTAAACAGTATCTTAAATATGAAAATTATGCAACATCCCTGGTTTGCTGCTATCAGCTGTTTGTTTAATAAACAATTTTTCACCGCAAGCATATTCACTTAAACATGGCAGAATTAGAGAAGGTATATGCATTTCAGACTGCGCTCTCTTTCTCATAGCCAGAATTGTCAAACTCAAGCATTTTGCTATTCTTGCCTATTTTCGCTTTCTTATCGCATTCTCATCGTTTTCAGATTTTGTATGAGCTGTCAACTACGTTTTGACAGTTGCGGCAGTCTCCCTCTCGAAAATGCATATACCTTCTCTAATTCTGCCATGCACTTAAAACATCTATGGACACAAAACGGCTGTTCACATTTCAAACCGCTCATCAAATCATTTGTCAAATTGTTTGACCACAGAAGTGTTCAGATTCATCAAATTTTTCGTCAAATTTCATTTTATCTTGAACACCGAAGTAAGCACATGGCAATGACGGAAAAATTTTAATACCACTTGTTATTAAAATTGTATTGGAAGAAGAAGAAATAATTTTATAAATTATTATAAATTGTTTGCAACAATTATTTATTATTATTTTGTTATTATTTTCTTCCGCTCCCTCTTTTGCCACGATGTGCTCAGGTTGAAAACTTTTTTGAACTGAGAAAATCGTACTACACAATTTGACGAGTGTTCACACTGGTCAAATCGTTCGTCAAATCAGCAGAAAAATCAAAAAAGTTTGATTTTCATTAAACGATTTGACCAACGATTTGATGAGTGTTCACACTCGTACCTTTTGAAAAACTAAGTACCTTTTAAAGCTAGAATAAGATACAAATCTTTTACAGATATGTTCTTATTAACATTCGTCCATGAAAATTTAGATGAAAAGAGGTCATCTCCAAATATAATTTTAAGATAACAATTTATGAATTTTTTTAATGTCATCATTGTTTTGACGGCAATATTTTTCAATCTGAAACAAAAATTTTGAAAGAAATATTGTTTTTTAAATCGTCAATAAAAATATTAAATCGTCATACCAATTCCTTCTGCATTTCTTTGTTTGCCTTTAAATTTTCTTCAAATTTAAGAATATCATCTTTTGATGAAATGGGAAATTCAGGTAGTGAACTGTTGCCATTGAATGCTGATGTTTTGATAAATGATTCGACCTGTCGTCGCAGCGCTATGATTTCCACCGAAAAGTGGTTCATAATTTTCCGGTTTTCTTCTATTGCTTTTTCATTTTGTTTTGTAACCGTTTCCAGCCTTGCACTTATTTCTGTACTAGCTGGAACCCGGCGTGTTGCTACCACGCCCCCGTTGCCAAACTTCCATAAAATGTTATCAGTGAACCTGCATTGGGTTGATCTAAATTTGGGTTGAATGAGAGGTGCCACGCCCCTTTGTTTAACTCCCATAAAATTTGATTAGTGAAACGGCATGTGTAAATCGTGGTAGAATAATGAATTCTTAGGCTATAACTTCAAAGCTATTCGATATCGCAAATCGCATATTTGGGTTGTATAGGAGGTGCCACGCCCCCTGAATGGCGTGTGTAAATTGTGGTAGAATACCGAATTCCGAGGCTGTGCGAGCTGTAACTGAAAAGCTATTCGATATCGCAAATTATGGGAGGTTGCCACACCATACGTCCATAAAATGTTATCAGTAAAACGACATGTGCAAATTGTGCTCGAATACCGAGGCTGTGGAGGTCTATAACTCCAAAGCTATTCGATATCGCAAATTCTGGTTGCAAGGGAGGAGCCACGCCCCTTCTACAACGCCCCTAAAATGTTATCAGTAAAACAGCACGTGTAAATTGTCGTCGAATACTGAATTCCGGGGCTGTGTGAATTATAACGCAAAAGCTATTCAAAATATTAAATGTGGGTTTTCAGGGAGGTGCCACGCTCCCTTTTCCAACGCCCATAAAATTTTATCAGTAAAACGGCACGTGTAAATTGTGGTCGAAAACCCAATTCCATGGCTGTGCGAACTATAACTCAAAAGCTATTCGATATTTCAAATTTGGGTTGTATGGGAGGTGCCACGCCCCCTTGTCCAACACCATAAAATGTTATCAGTTAAACTTAATGTGTAAATTGAGTTCGAATATTAAATTCCGAGCCTGTGCGGTCTGTAACTAAAAAGCTATTCGATATCGCAATGTATGAGAGTGCCACGCCCCCTTGTCCAACGCCCATTTTTTCTTTCTGTAAAAAACGTTTGTAGACTATTACAAACATTTTAAAAAAGTTAGCCAAATTGGCGCAGGCGTTCTGCGATTTTAGGTATATATAAAAAAGTGGGCGTAAAAGTGGGAGTGGTCAATTTTTCTTCAGTAAAAACTTAAAATGGATTACTACGAACATTTAAAAAATAAATTAGCCAAATCGGTGTAGCCGTTTTCCGATTTTAGATAAATAAAAAAGTGGGCGTAAAAGTGGGCGTGGTCAATTTTTCTTTCCGTAAAAACCTAAGTTGGACTATTACGAACATTTTAAAAAAATATCCAAATCGGTCCAGCCGTTCTCAACTGATGCAATTACCAACGAACGACATTTGATTTTTTATTTATATAGATATCAAAACAGTGGGCGCAAAAGTGGGCGTGGTCAATTTTTCTTTCAGTAAACACTTAAATTGGATTACTACGAACATTTGAAAAAAAAATTATCCAAATCGGTCCAGCCGTTTTCCGATTTTAGATAAATTGAAAAAAGTGGGCGCAAAAGTGGGCGTGGTCAATTTTTCTTTCCGACAAAACTTAAATTGGATTACTATGAACATTAAAAAAAATTATCCAAATCGGTCCAGCCGTTTTCCGATTTTAGATAAATCAAAAAAGTGGGCGCAAAGTGGGCGTGGTCAATTTTTCTTTCCGTAAAAACCTAAGTTGGACTATTACGAACATTTAAAAAAAAAATTATCCAAATCGGTTCAGCCGTTCTCAACTGATGCAATTACCAACGAACGACATTTGATTTTTATTTATATAATAGATTAAAAAAGTAACTTTAAAAAAGTTTTCTTGTACAATTTAATTTGAATACTTACCATTTAGGGTACTAATCGATTTATCTTTTTTTTTCATTGTTGGCAAGTCAATTTATATTTGTTTCTGTGTTTTTCAGCTCACGAATAAGATATTCTGAGTTTTCTAAAAAAAAAACTGTTTTGGTTAAAAAAAATTACTTTGAAAATCGCTTCCAAAATGTCGGTGTGTATTCATTATAAATTTAAAGAACTGGAATAAAAATGTGTGTCTCCGATGACAATTCTATATTAAAATTTAAATATTTGGATTTAATTGTTTGAAGTAAAATATACGTTTCAGTAGATGAAATATTTAAGGCATTAGTCACGAAAACATTTAGTATGTTGGCGAGTTCATTAAATTCGTAAAAATTTTGTAGTTCCTGAATTTTTTTTCCAACAATGTATATATCATCATCTCTTTTAATAATGTTTGTTATGATATATATTTTATTATCACAAGAGCAATAGTTGTTTGGCGATCTAATAGATTACTTGATATTTTCCCAAATAAGTTCAGTAAAGCTATTGTCTGATAATGGCTTTTTTAAACTGGGATATGTTTCATCATTTCTAGGAGTTTGCTGGAGTGTCATGCACTCCTCTATAATTCTGTTTGAAATTTGCGACAAAATGAACGTTTCTTTTTTTACTTTTCTTTTAAGTTTATAAAGATAATTTTCATACTTAAATGCACTAAAGTTATTGAGCGATCCATATCTCATCACGTCTTCATTGATGTGAATCAGGCTGTGACAATTGTATGTTAAGTTTTCCAAGCCATACAGTTCTGTAACACAATTCACAAATTCCTGCAAATATTCTTTTGCTATATTATTATATTGAAAACATAACTTTGGATCGCATAGAATTCGTATCGCATAGTGTAGTTTGCAAAAATGTTGATAATAGCAATCATTTAATTTATTTTTAAGCACGAAAACTCCGCTGTAAAGAAGAAACGACCGATACTCAGTAGCCTTCCACCTGTCTAATTCGTCGAGTGATCTTGGTGTTCGATTAAATTCCGAGGAAAATTTCTTCTTTAGCAAACTGTTTTCCTTTGAGATCATGTCAATTTGGAAGCTCGTAAGCGAATAAACCTTACCCTTTTTTTCGTCCAAAGTTTAAGGAGTTGACGAGTTATTCCTAGACACACAGCATGCATAAAGTCTAGCGAAAATTGATTGACGCAATTTATGTTTGCACTTTCTAGCAGAAGTGCATCGAGTTGGATGTGATGCTCCGGATGTGTTCGATTTTTGAATGTTTCGTCTGTACTGGCCTGCTCAACACTTGGCGGAAAAGTTATTCTATATTTGTACCTTTGCCCTTTTTAAACACATTTGGTGCAGCAGTAGTAACCAGTATGCGATTTTATATGAAGAATAAATGCACGTGCAGGTGCGTCACATACAAAGTAGCCGACTTTTATTGAAAATAATTTATATTTATATAAGAAACCGATATTTATTAGATTCTTCAACTCTTTAATAAAGTGTTACAAAAAAACATTCGAACTTTCTGGCTTTGTTTTTTCAATTTGTATGTTTTCAACGCTAAGGTTTATGTAACAGCCAACAAGAAACACTTCAGGAAACTCAGCTATGTTTACCAAAATAGGTCAAAGATTAATTTTCGAGCTTTTATATAAAGGAAGACCATCAATTCCAATGTTTAGCTCTAAGCTATTCATCTCAAATAATTTATGATTGTTTTCATTTTTAAATACAAAATCTGTTAAGCAGTTTTCTAGACCATAATGAGTATACGAACCAATGCCCATTTGAAAAATATTGGTACTTCTGGGTGTTCTTCTTAATCGTCTGACATCACCTGGCAAATTACTGTCAATTGTTTTTAATTTTTTAAGAAGCTCATTCATAGCTGCTGAGGAAACATTATGCCTGATTGACCAGCTTGACCAGAGTTGATATTCTTGGCACAGGTATAGTTTCATCATCTGTGGAAATATTATGCCTGATTGGGCAGCTTGCTAGGAATATGTCAAGACTTTCATCAATGTTACCATTTGCTGCATTGCTTGCATGCGTTTATATTCTTGGCGCAGGCATTGTTTCATCATTTGGGCATGGTTGCGGAGCTATGTTTTCCGATGATTCGTTAAAAACTATTGGCAAATTTTCTTCACCTACGCTGTTTATTGTGGTAATTCCTGGTGGAACGTGCTCTTTATTGTCGCTTGCTCTATTTTCCATGGAATCTGGGGAAAGTATTGAATTTAAAAGCTTCCCAGCTTCTCGCTTAACGCTCTTCCTAAAGGCTTGCCGGGACATTTTTCCTTTTACCACTTTATTATTTTTCAATCTTTTATTTGTTATTTATCACAACGTTTAATTGTTTAATTTTTTTTATGAATTTGATTTAAATGCTCAACATATTAATTGTAATTCACTTCACTAAACACATTTTTCTCCACTTACATTTTAGCTCTGTTGTTTCAAACTAAATTATTTTACAAATGGCAAATTATTTAAAACAGCGGTCGTCAACGTCTAACTCTTTCCACTCTTTTACAACAACTTCAAGATTTTCATGATTGTTGTTATTCGCGGAATCGTTCACAGGCGCAGCTGCACCGCAACAATACAGCGCGTGTGTTTTTGTTTTTTTCTTATCGTTGTTGGTAAATACAGCGCGTGCTTGTTGTTGGTGTTTTTTTACTTGCTGGTAAAAGCAGTGCAATTTAAATTTGAAAATTAGATCTCGGAACTCTTTCGAATTATTCGGAAATGTTCCGAAATTACTGTTGCGAAATAGTTACGAATTCGTTAAGGATTCTCGAAATAGTTACGAACTTATCGGAATTCAGACAAATTCGGAAACTTTGGTTTGCAGGGATATATAGACCAAAATAAAGGGACTTAATAATCAGGTTTGGTTGCAAACATCTTATTGCAACCAAACTTAAGTATTTATATACTAACAAACAGATTATATGCATTAATTTCAGGGGTTTCCAATTGCTTTCTTTGTGAACTTGCGGACGATTAAGAACAAGAGTGCCACTCAGGGTTGATTTTTTCTATGCACAAATACATGCAAACATTTTTTGAGGTTATGTTTTCTAAGTTTCCTATTCTAAGTTTCCTATGTTATCTTTGGACAAAACTGTCGAATTAGCTTCCAATTGAACCCAATCGATTGCCAACGTCGGTGTTTCAGCTATAAAAACGCGTCGTAGGCTGTTGGCAACACTGAGCTCAGTATCTTCTAGTATGAATTTTACATAATCGTCACTTATTTCAGAAATTTGTACTGAAGGCTGATTAGGGGGTTTCAGACGAACGTACTTGTACGCTGACATGTACGACGACAAACTAACGGGAATATTTTGTTGAGCTTTCAACCAATCGTACATGTGCGACGACTTCATTTCATTGCTGCCTCTTAAATAGAACACATCGGCGTAATGGCTAAAAATTTTTTTGATGACCTTATGATTTAGCAGTCATTTTTCATATTTAGAGAATTGTTTATCAATTTTAATTAATTATAAACAATTATAAAATGTTTCAAAAGTTTTTCATATTAATTTTCTCTAACATTTTTTCCGCTTCGTTGCTGTTCACCCGCTGACACTTTTAATGAAATGAAAAAATGCAGCGAGCCGGACCGACATGCGTTCGATGTTATACATGTCGGTCCGACCGGCAGAAAAATCAAAAATTTTTTATTTTCGTCCGACATGTCGGTCCGACGTCTCATTTGCTTTCGAATGATCGTACACGTCGACAAGCATGCCCAAGTCATCGCACATGTACGATGGTCTGAAAGCTCCTATTAGCATAAGGCATATTTTATTATTTTATATGCACACTATGTCCCATGTTACGGTGGCGGTCATGGGCTCATCATGGTCATGTATTGTTGTTGTTTCAATGTAAATTAAAAATTTGAGAGCGAGAGCAAGAGAGTAAATTTTCACCACCACGGTCACCAAATGATTCGACAAAAATATGAAATCATGGGATCAAAACAGTGTTGCGTTGTGGAATTATTCACAGCATTTGTGTTTAGGCATGAAAATAGTACATTATTAGTACGAAATGTATGAAAGCAGTAAGGAAACCTGCTAAATAGCAACACTCATAGGTTGGAAAAATACTACAAGTAGCAAAAACTGTACTGGTGATCAGGAATCATATGACCACCAGCATAACATACTTTCGTCACACAGCTCATCAAACGAAAAAAGAGAGTAAAAAATGTCATGACCAGGGTTCATATGACAAGCACCATAACAACACCCTATGCAAACACAATAATATATCTAGAGATGTACAAGTAAAAAAAAATCGACTCTGAATGAATCTTAAAGGTCTCTGCCCACTTACAGCACGTAACGAAACGACTGTAAATCGGCTTCGAAAAGGCAACGTAATGTTCAATGCACACTTAACGAAACGGCAACAAAAATTTTAATTAAACAAAACAATAAGCGCAGAATTCTCTAGTACACAATTAGCATAAATAGCTTTGCTATTAGATGACGATGTAGAAAACTGATAAAATCATACATTTTAGATTAATTTAATGCTTTAAAAACGACCTATCGATGTCGAACTTCAAGGCCTTTTCCACACTTGGTCAACGCAACTCCAACTCAAGTTGCTAGCCTGTGTATTTATACCGAAACCTTCAGATTAAGCAACTTGCACGCAACAAGTTCTTGACACGTTCTCACCCTTTTCCACGCAACGCGGCTTTCCGCAATTTTCATCGGCGACTTGTTGCATCAATTTGTTTGTTTTGTGAATTCAAGTATTTGTAGTGCAGTAGGCTATATATTAATCAAGGTGAATAAGCTAATTAATTAGTTCCTAGTAGAATCTAAAAGAAGAAGAAATAGTTTGCAGAATGAATGAGCAAGTGCTAAATATTGAATTAGTGCATGAAGTCGAAAAACATGAGTTATTAAATAAAAAAAATTATTATATGTTGCATGACTTTTGAAGCAAGTCTGAAAGCATTCGGTTTATAGTTGCATTGCTTTTCAACTTTTTCGTCGTTGCGTTGAAGTTGTGTTGGAATTGCGTTGACCAAGTATGGAAAAGGCCTTACTTTGCACAATAAATTTTTAGAATCCATTGTAGTTTTTGTAAACAAAGAGATCGACAAGCCGATCAGAATACTTTGAAACGATCACCACCGGCTTTTTCGTCGGCGTCAACAGTCGTTGCCGTTTCACCGTCGCTTAGTGAGCATGTATACAACTTAAAAAGACCAACAAAGTATAATTTTATTGCGAAGTGACTCGCCTGTATTGCTCCTGATCTTCTAATCATAAAATTGACATTTCCAGATCGGCTGCTACTATCAAGTTAGAACCAGTGTCATCTTAACGCCTCTCCTACAGATCAAATACGACAGATCAAACTCTTTGCTTTGTGTTCATTGTTGTTGTGTAGTGAATTCAGCGCATCACTCTCGCTCACGATCGATCATGAATACTGGTAATTCTGGTTTGGACGGACTTATTTGAACGACTTTTGGTACGACAGCTTACGCATTGTCGTTCCGTTAGGGCTGTGTCTCTCGCTGCACTAGGTGACCTCCAAAAGCTGTTGTCAGGTGGAGTGCTCTAACATACGCATATCGTGAACGCAACAACGACATTAGATTTGCAATAAAGTGTAGCCAATATAAAATACAGGGGGATCAGTGACAGAGTTTAACCTGCATCGTTAACTTACATAAGAACACATGGTAGTTATATTTTGTAATTTCGTTTCGTTACGTGCCGCAAGTGGGCAGAGACCTTAATACGGGCCCTCAACGAAACTACATGTCGGCTGTACATGTAATTCGATAAAGTAACGGGACTATTTTGTTCCAACAGCGCACATGTCGTATGGACTTCATTATTTTTTAGCTACCGAAGAGTTAACATCAAGTAAGATTATTTATCTTTTTATTTATTTTTTTATATAAATCAAATTTATTTTTATTATGTTTTTGCTTTAAATATTCCAAGCCATCATGATTTTAGGTAAAGATAAACGAATTCGCGTCAAAATATAATATGTGTTACGTTCGGCAGTTTTTCCGCGAGATGTGCTCCTCTGAAAAATTTTCATCAAATGGCAAAATATACTACACAGAGCCAAAAACCACCACATAAAATCAATAAGATCACCTGATTGAGCTATTTTATTAGGTTTCCTTATTAATACTACCAAATAATAAGAATTTTCCATAGAGAAATCTTTTTAATTCCATAGAGAAAATCTTATTAAAAGTTTACAACTACTATCAAGCATTTTTTAATAAGATTTCTTATTAAATGAATGAGATGATGTGGTAATCTTATTAATACTATACTTTAATGAGACAATCTTTTTTTCACTCTACAAAGTTTAATAAGAGACCACCTTAAATTAATAAGAACATCTTTTTGATCTGCTTTTATAAAATTTTCTTATTAAACACCCTTTTAAGAAAGTCATAATTGTGGAAATGCTACTTTTTTTTCTTTGCTTTAGCTTTCAGTCTTAATTGTGAAGTGAATTCATGAAGTTTATGTGCATTTTTTAGATTTAATTTATTTAAAGTAAAATAAAAATATGTGATAATGAATAATGATACTTTTGTATTTTGCGGAAGAAGTACAAGCACGAGGTTTCAAAAGGTTGAACATAACACGATATATTAAATCTAACTTCGCGTTAACTTTTCTTTATTCTTAGATTCTAAGGATTGTATCGCGTCTTTGTTTCTACACTCTGTTCTTCATCCTAGTCGATGTACAAAAGTGTACAAACCCACGATTGCTGATGCACAGGAAGATTTTGTGGTCCATGTAAAAACACCAAATGACCTCGTGCCAAGGCTGGAAGAATTAAGAAAAGATTTTTTTGAGTGAAATGAAAACCTTCAGCCAAGAATTATCGTCGTTGGAATAAATATGCACGTTTTAAAAAAGTTCTACGTACATTGCGATGGTACTAAATATAAATGTTATTTTACTAAGTGTTTAGATATTATTATAAAATAATGCTACGTTTACAAAATCCAGTACTCACAAAGAAGCAAGCTAATTTGGACATTTTTAGAACAATATTTCTTTGAAATAAAATCTGAAAAATTTTCATCCGTATCAAATCTTGTAAGCAAGTTATTAGTTCATAATTAATTATTTTAAAAATGTCTGAACTATCTTGCTTCTTATGTGATAACTACTTTTCAGGGTACTTAACATATACAAATTTTATTTCCTTATAAATTGTAATAAACCATCAAAATGTCTTTTTATTAAATATTACAGTCAATTACAAGTATATTTCTAGGTAAAAGGTTAATAAGATTCCGTTTTGATATAAAAATATTTCCTTATTAAAATTTAAAAAGAAATTCTATTAAATCAATTAGATATCCTTAATAAATTTCAAAAATAAATCTTATTAAATCTATAAGATTTCTTCTTAAAAACCAAGAAGTTTTGATAAGATTTTCCTATTGTTTTTAAAAGTGTTCTTATAACAAACAATAAGATTCTTCTTAAAATTATGTGGTTTGTGTTGTGGTCCAGGAATAAAATAAATATACTTTAATTTTACATTTAGCAATTAATTCAATTTATTTTATTATATTTTAGCATTAAACAAAGTAAAAGAGATCGATTAAACTTCTAGTATATTCAAGTTCTTAAAAATATATGTATCTAATAAAAAGCAAATCATACACCAGCGTTGCCATATGGCTATATTAAATTATGTCAGAGTATGTCGCATGGCCCCAACATCTCCCCTTGTTAAGAGAGATCAAAGTCCTTCATCCATGCTGGTGTTTTAACTTGTCGCTGCGGTTGACTCCTTACTTCTGGTTCCGGTGCACTGCTGTAGGAGGAACGCGATGAATCTGTAGATTCCATATCGAAATCGTCATCTGTAGTTTCTGGTGTTTGAACTGACAATTCAGGTTGCTCCTGATTTTGCACTGCTGCATCACATGGACATGGATGTACTGTTGTATAATCTTGAGAATGATCTCGTTCCGGTATCTTGTGAATATCAAACGTATCGCACAAAAATTTGTTAACATCCGTTGGTTCTAAACCTTCATTATTGAACCGCTGCTTGAGTTGGTTTATATGTGATCGAATCAGTCTGTTATTTTCCGATAACAATACATTATAATTGACGTTACCGATCCGTTCAATTATAGTGCCTGGTGCCCAGCTTGTCTTGTTTCGTTGACAAATCTTTGCATAAACCTGGTCACCTTTTTCGAGGTATCTTGACTTTGCTCCATGCTTTTGATTAAATTGTTGCTCTTGCTTTACGTTTCTAATAATATCCCTCCGCATTGTCTTAGGATTGATCAAGTCTAGCGTTGTTTTGATTTTTCTATTCAAAAATGCTTCTGCTGGAGATATGCCGTTTAGAACATTTGGATTTGGGGTGGACCTATAAGTTTGCAGGAATGTCTCCAAGTTTTCTATGGTCGTCCCTTCGTTGTGAAGTTTTTTCAATGCTATCTTCAAGGTATCCACGAACCTTTCTGCTAACCCATTTGATTGTGGGTGATAATATGCGTAATATGCGTATCGTATATGCTTAATCCCTCGTTTGTTAACAAAATCCTGAAACTGCGCACTGACGAACTGAGTGCCATTATCTGACACGATTATATCGCAATCTCCATAACGTGCAAAGGTTTCATTTATTTTCTCTATCATTACTGATGATGTTATGCTTGTGGTCTCAAAAATTTCAGGCCATTTTGAATACGCATCAATTATCAACAAATAGAATTTTCCATTGCATGGACCTGCAATATCTACATGTATTCTTTCCATTGGCTTTGCTGCTAGTGGCCATGATTGAAGTGTTGCTTTAATCGGTGATTTTGCTGCCATTCCACAAGGCTGACAATTGCGTACATATGATACGATTTCATCATCAATGCCCGGCCAATACACATGACTTCTAGCAACTGCTTTCATCCTCTCCTTGCCAGGATGCCCCCGGTGAAGTTGATTTAAAATGCGTTTTTGCAAACAAAGCGGTACTATGACCCGTTCTCCAAAAAGAATACATCCATTTCCGACACTTAAGGAATCTCGTCGTCTGTGGTAATGTATTAGCTCAGAGCCTAAGTTTGACTCCCATCCCGATTTAAGCACCTTGATGACTGCTCGCAACTGTTTGCATTTGCTGGTAGCATGCTGCACCATGTTTAAAGTCACCGGAAGGTTGGTGATTTGGTCATAAAGTACTGCTGAGACATCTTCTTCAAGCTGCGTGCAAGCTATAACCATATCTTCATCTTCATTGTTTCCTGTTAATCTGGACAGCATGTCAACACATCCAAAATGATTTGTAATCATATACTGCAACTCAAAATCGTACCTCATTAAGGTAAGCGCCCATCTCTGTAGCCTATTCGCCGTGTGCGCTGGAATGCCCTTGCTGCTTCCAAAAATTGCAAGGAGCGGCTTATGGTCAGTACAGAGAATAAATTTACGGCCAAATATGTAGCGATGAAATTTTTTTACAGCGTAGATTAGTGCCAGCGCCTCTTTCTCAATCTGAGAATATTTCTGCTCGGCTGATGTCAACGTGCATGCTGCATGAGCAATGACTTTCTCTGTCTTGTCTTCCAATATGTGACAAATGAATGCACCGATTCCCTTCCCAGATGCATCAGCTGCAACATTTATGGGCAGTTCTGGATTATAGTGCATAAGCAACAAATCAGAATTTAAAATTTTTTTAAAATTTTCAAACGAATTTTTACAGTCTGCTGACCATTCAAATTTAACATTGCTACGAAGCAAATTGTCTAAAGGTGCCCTTAGGTTACTCATGTTGCGCACAAACTTGCCATAATAATTTATGCTTCCTAAGAATGCTCTGAGCTCAGCAACATTTTTGGGTGGTGATATCTTTAATATTGCATCGATTTTTTCTGGATCTGGACGCAGTCCCTCCTGCGTAACAATGTTGCCTAGGTAATTCACCTCCTTTGCGAAAAACTTGCACTTCTCCAATTTAATGCAAAAATTGAACTCTCTGAGTCTTTGCAAGACTTCATCTACGTTTTTCAAATGTTGTTGCCAAGTTAAACCTCCGATTATTATGTCATCTATATACGCTGCTGCGTCATCTATGCCTGCTAGCATAGTATCCATTATTTGCTGAAATGCTCCAGGTGCACTCTTCACTCCTGGTGCTAAACGATTAAAAGTAAACAACCCCTTGTGCGTGTTTATTGTGAGCAGTTTCGCTGACTCTGGCGTAACTGCCGTCTGCAGGTATGCATCTGACAAGTCAATATGGGTGAAACAAAAACTGTTTGCTATTTTCGCGTAAATGTCTTCTGCAGTGTGAAGTGGATACTGGTGTGCTTCCAATGCTGAATTCAACCCAGATGAGTAATCACCGCAGATTCGAACTTTTCCGGTTGCCTTCCTGACTGCTACGATAGGCGCAGCCCAATCTGAGAAATTCACTGGTGTAATTATACCCAACTGTTGCAGTCTCTGTAGTTCATCTTCTATAAGTGGTAACATTGCGTATGCTACAGGTCGTTTTGCGCGAAATACAGGCGTTGCATTCTGTTTCAATTGAAGCTGGACCGTCGCTTTATTACATTTTGATGGAACTGTGTTAAAAATATCGGAGTACTTTTGTTTTATGTCTGACATGGCTGCATTTAAGTCGACTTGCTCTGGCTTCTGTATTTGGCAACAAATGCTTGCCAGTGGTTTATCCCACATGCCAAATAAGTCCAACGCATCAGTACCTAAAACGTTTAATGAATTAATATCTGCTACAAAAATTTGTAAATGGCAAAACTTCCCCATGAAGCTGAATTTCGCATGGAAACTCAGCGATTAACCGAATTTTGTCCTTCGATGCACTAGTAGCATGACTATTCTGCAGCTCCAGTCCCGGTTTGCCCAACATGTGCCATGTTGATTTTCCAACTATTGTGACGTCAGAAGCGGTGTCAATCTGTAGTTTTAAAACCTTCCCTGCTTCAGCTTCTGCTGGCAGCGGTTTGATAGTCACCTCCACGTACTTTCGCCGTGCTGCGAAGTTTATTCGATTGACCTGGACTACGTTGCTCTTACCTTTTTGCTGTTTTTGGAATGCTCCTTTATGCAGTTTGCCACCTTTTGCGTTGCAATATCCGTCTTTGTGGCCCATCCGGTTGCACTGGTTGCACTTATAGTTTCGATAATTGCAATATTCCGCGAAGTGCATTGCACCACAATTCCAACAGGGAGATTTAGGAATTTTATTTTTCTTGTGGTTTGCACTTTTCTTAAAATTTTTATTGTTGCCATCAACTTGCGTTTTTATCGCATTTACGACTTTGTTTGGTTGCTCAACCAGTACTGTGTCTTTCTTCAAATTAAGAATTCGCTCTGCAACACTAACGAGCTTGCTTAGTTTTTGGTCTGCCTCATCTTCCAAGCTAGCTAATAATTTTGTGCGCACTTCTGCATCTTGCTTATTTTGCAACCCCAGTACAAAAATTAAACACTTTAACTGGTCGGCAGTCATATTTGCTAGTTTGGATTTTTCACAACATTCATTTACTCTCGCCGCATACGTAACAATATCTTCTTGAACTTCCTTAGTTAGTTGCAAGCATCGGTATATGAGGCTGAAAATTGATTCTCGCGATCCAAACATGTCTTGCAAAATTTTTACCGTGTCTTCAAATTTTAAGTCTCTTGGATTTTTTGGTAAAATATAAGTAGCGTACTTGCCGTAGGCTATAGGATTTAGCTTCCTCAATAGTAGTCGTACCCTAGCTGCATCATCCAAATCTTTTCCATCGACAGTGAGCACATCCTCGTGTCGAGTGTACCACACATCAAATGTGATGTTATGTTGCAGATCATAGCAAAACTCTGCCATGCTTTTTGCCAAATTTTCCATTGTGCTTTCTTGACCTTTCTTTTCTGCTGTAATCATTGCCAGCAATTGACTTTGTACTTCAAGAAGCTCCTGGATCTTTTTGTCCGACATATTCTTTTCTTTTTTACATAGCAATGTAGTGACTCGTTCTTTTTGTTCCAACGTCTCTGGCTTAGAGTGCGGTAGACACTTTGACGAGTGACTGCAATGTCAAACTCATTAATAAGTGCAGCTTTCAGATCGCTATAATTTAAAGCAATCTAGTCGACAAGAAAATTCGAGCTGTTCCAGAAAGCGATCGCCTCAAGCTTAGCAGTTGCAACCGGTCGTCCGCATTAATTGACTGCATGATCTCTTCAAAGTCTCGGATGAAACTCCGAATGGAATGTCCCAAATCATCACCACTGTACTTAGGGATAGCGTACTCAACGTCAGCGAAATCCATCCGTCTATCTTGGTTAACAATTGCAGCTCCTTCTATCTCTTGAATCCTATTTTTCAGTTGTAATATTTCAAGGCGCCCTTGCAACTCTTTCAATTCAGCATCATAAACGTCGGTGTGAACGGCAGCGGCAGTGGTGACGGTAGTGGCGCCAGCGGCAGCGGTAGTGACGGCAGTGGCACCGATACAGACGTCAGTAGCAGCGGTAGTGACGGCAGCGGTAGTAGTGGCAGCAGCGTCTGTTGCGTTGAATGCAACACCAGCACAATTTCCAAATTGTCCATCAATATTATTGATATCTTCATCTGACGAATTTTCGGGTGTAGGTTCGGCTTGTGCAGGAGTATCGGTGGATTCTTCCCCGAATTTCTTGTTATGATCAGATATCAAACGTTTAAGTTGGACTACAGTGGCCGTAGCTGAAAATATCACCCCTGCTGTAGTCAAGGCATCCATAAGTGCCTGCTTGGATTCGCGTTGCATTTTAATTTATGAAATAATAATTTCTTATTGTGGAATCTTTACCCCACATCTGAGTTTTTAACTCTAAATACTTTTTTATTTGTATGTTTAATTTTATTTATGAAGATTGGTTTTTATGCGACTTTCTCCTTTGTCAGACGGCGAGATAGAGAGAGCAAAACGGAAACGAACAAATCAAAATGGCTCTCCTTCACTTTTGGCAGCTGTCAAAGTTCAAACGCCATCTGTCTGTCAAAAGTGAATGTCGAGCTATTCATGCAGGGATGCCAAACTTCTTGTAGCTAACAGGGCAATCACACGTGACGCGTATGATTCACGAGACTGCGTAAATTTACTTTTATATAATCAAACCCAATTTGTTAAGCTTTAATAACAATTTTATTTATTTAATTTGAAGACTAACAAATAGTTTTGTAAAAATGTAATAGTAAGAAACAAAACATGTGCATATATAAAATAATAACATTAAGACCTAGTGCTTGAATATTTTAAGTATTTTTTGCATTTATTTTTTTAAAGTTAAAATAATGAACAACGATATTTAAACTTTAAAAGTATATTCTAACACTCATAAAACCGTTTTGCTTATGTTCAAAATAGTGCTCAATGAGAGCCTTTCAAAGAAAGAGCTTCGGCACTGTTGTTGATATTTACTCTTTTATTAATCTTAGAAATTAAAACCAAGAATATAATTAATTACTATGAGTTCAGCTATGGCCGAATTATACGCTTTTGAAATTTAAGTTTTCAAAATAGGGTTTTTTGCCGGTTATTCAGTGTAAATATACGATTTTTTGAAATTTTGATAGCGAAAGCCACTGATGTGAATAACTTGTTAAAATTTCAGATGATTCGGCTGAATAGTTGAAGAAATATATTTTTTCTTCATTACGATGCTTTTATAAACTAAGACATTTTTGTTTTAAATTAAATTAATAAAATTAACATTAATTAAAATATACTACGAGATTTTTCATTCTAGATTACAATATGGTGTGAGTTGCTGGGGAGGTGCTTATCTGAATAATATACGTCCCCTGTTAATATTACAAAAGTCTGCCGTTAGAATAATCTGTAAAGTAAATCGCTTGACTGCATCTATTAGTCTATTTAGGCGTCTAAAGATCGTACCATTAAGACATCTTTATTATTTTAAAGTTCTAAAAATATTTTTTAAAAGAAGTGGGAATATGCAGAATCTCATATATGGTAATTACAACTTAAGAACGAACCAAAATTCTACCGTGACTGGTCCAGTTTTTCGCACAACCCACTATCGTAACTTTTTTTCGATTTTATCTTATAGACTTTACAATAGACTCCCTGCAAGTATACGCATTGAAAGAAATTTGAGTACTTTCTTAAGAAAAATAAAATTGTGGATCTTTGAGTTAGACCACTCGGAAGTTGAATTTTTGTTGCGCTCCATTAGCTAATTTTTGTTTGTTCTTTATTTTTTAGACAGAAATAATTTTTTTTCTCTTCTAATAATAATTGTTAATTTTTATAACTTTTTTTTAATGATATTGTTTGATTCAATTCACCCCACAAAACACTTTTTATGTTAACACAATTAATTTAGTTTTATATATTTATTGAAGTGGCATTTAACACTATTTATTCTAATACTAAATGTCAATACTATTCTTATAAGTAATAATTCTTCTAGTGATTGTATTTTTAATAATCTTGTCAAAACTTTTTTACTATGAGAATAAAGAATAATAATAAATAATAATAATAAATAGTTTTTTTTTTCGCTACAACACATTGCCAAAACAAGTAGTTTTGAGATTAATGAGTGTAAATAGAAAGAGTATGGTATATCTGCTCTGCGCTCGATAACTTCTAAAACGGCTGTAGTAGTGGAGATACCGTCAGTATCTTTACAAAAAATTAACGGTTTATTTTCAAAAAACTATACTTTGAAATATAAAAAGAGATTAAGAAGTGTTGTGACTAATTAGTCACAAACGTTAATAATTAACTTAAAACAGCAATGTACACTGATCAGCCTCAATTGAAAGTGAGTAATCAGCATTCATTGCAATTCAAAAGTCAAGCTCATGGTTAATAGGCGACTAAATAGTTGAGAAAGCCAGCTTGCTATTTTAGCTGCGCTTCTGTTAACATGACTTGACTACTGTTTTACAAAAATGCAGCTGTTGCATTTTTGGACTTTGGCTTATTAAGCGTGAGGTAAATATTTAAATTGATATTTTATTGTTGTAACCAACATGGTTATGAAATCTGAGCCAAAGTTCCCATGGCTGGGCGGTCGAGTATAAGTTTTTGTATGTTTGTTTTAGAAGAGTAGCGGCAGCACTAAATATGTATGTGCATGCAAATAGCATGAATAATTGTTTTGTTTTTAAGAATAAGAATACTATTTTGTATATATAAAATAATAACAATGAGATTGTCTAGGTTAAGAATTTTACTTTAAGGTTGTTTATATTTTAAGGTTAAGCTATTGAGCCAAATAAAATCTCGGCCAAGAATGGAAAATTGTAACTAAGTTAAGAAAATGAAGAAGAAGAAAGCGAGATCAGATTTGATATAAATATCAGATCTCCGCTAGCAATAAAGATTCGGCTGAAAACCACTGACAAGCAACTAAAAAAAGGTGTTGTTTCTTAAACGGAAGACCAATAAACCGCAGGTTTCATTTGGTAAGTATATTTTTCAGGAACAGCAGTTTATGGCAGTGTGTGCTTTCCCTTAGGGGATAAACCACAAATTGGCAAAACTTATGGCTTTCGAGCTTGCCCATAGGGAACTGCAGGAATGTTAATCTACGCGTATCTTCGCGAGAAGATACAACAAAATGGCGCAGCCGGTAGGATCCTTCTGTCCGCAGGGACAGCAAGGATATTAGATCCTTATTGTTACAGGAACAATAAGGACAATTTTGGTTTGTTTAATTTCATAAAGTTTTAGAGAAGGACAATTTTTGTTAGATCCTTCTGTTACAGGAACAGCAGGTGTTAAAAAAAATGGATATAAAAAAAAAGTAATTGCTAGGATCCTTGCTGTTATAGGAAAAGTAAGGACATTGGTTCTTTTGCAAAGATTCAAAGTGATCGGCGAGACCTTGTTGTTACAGGAACAACAAGCATATTTTGGAAAGATTTTTTTATTGAATTTGAATGTTTGATAGGTCTTTATTGTTACAGGAACAATAAAGAAAATTTTTTTTTAGGACATTTAAAAAAAAAAAAATGTGTGTTTTAAATGTTTTAAATAATAAGAAATTATTTTGGGATTTTTATCTTTCTGCTGGAAATATATTATTGATGGCGGATTCATCTTTTAACACCTCTCGGAAAGAGGATGGCAGGAATATTTTTCTTTTGTATATAAAGGTTTAAGTTTCGTTTGAACCCTTTTTTGGAATTCAATTTTTGGTAAAAAATTTTTTTTAGATAACGCATATTGTCAACAACAACTTTTTGTATCCAATAAGTGACAATCATGAGGACTGTACTATTAGAATTTTCGAAGACCATCCTGGCAAACCAAACCTGGAAGCAGATTTTATGGGAAAATAGAAAAGGAACTAAATCACCGTGGAAGATTTATCAACAGAGAAGATAACCAGTCAGCTTCAAGGAAGTCTAAAGCGGCATGAATTTTAAAATTTGTTATAAAATATACAAAAACAAAAAAAAAAAAATTTTTTATATAATAAAGAATATTTGTATTACAAAAGTCAACTAATGTATGGTTTATATGTGGAAAAAACCTTAAATAAATGGGAATTAAACAAAAAATATAAAAATGTGTTTTGTAAGCTTTAAATTTGTATTTTTTCATGTACCTCATGGCAGGAGGAGAATTCGTATTTTCATTGAGTGTTTATTTTATTTATCACACGGAGTGTTAGAGTAAATTTGCAGGAAGCAAATTTAAGAAGATAGACCAGGATTAGATTGGAGAAACGGACTGGTTAAGCGAACAATTATGAATGTAAACGACATGGCGAAAACGGTGAATAATTTGGTGCCCTTGTTTTCGGGTACCGAGTCACCGGCAGAAGTATATAGGTTTATCCAGGGATGTGACCTGGCTGCGAAAGCAGTTAAGAAAGTAGATATCCCAATTTTCATAGAGTGCATAAAACTCCGGTTGCACGGGGACGCTTTCGAATTATGTAGGAGCCGACAATTTGACAAAGTAGAGGATATTCACATATTGATTAAGTCAAATTATCTGAGGGCAACTACATACGATTCAATAATTATTGCATTATCTAGGTGTGAACAAGAGCCCGGGGAAAAAATAATTGCGTTTGCACGAAGGCTAGGTTCAATAGAAGCTAGAGGGAGGGACTGTATAGGGGAGGACAAATCCCTCCTCAAACAATTAAATATCTCCGTAGTTACAGCATTTAAAGTCGGTATATTGGATCCTGAGATAAGGACAGTAGTGTTATCATTGTCAGGGAATGACCTATCAGAGTTGGTAAAAAGGGCTTCAGATTTAGAATATATGTTGAAGGACAAAAGCAGGAATGGGTCAGGACGACATTCACAGCGGCAAACTTGCACGATACAAGAAAGTGACGAAGAACACAGATGGAATAGAAGAGTAAATCAGGGTTTAAGAATAAGAGATGTAACACCAGAAGATAGGTTCGAAGACGAAAAGCAGGACCAATATAAAATGAACATCAAGTGTTCATTCTGCAACAGACAAGGACACACAAGAGATGAGTGTCTTTCGAGAAAAAATTCTCGGTATTGCGAAACATGTCAGAAGTATGGTCATGAAAATTGTTGGATGAGTGCACCCTCATTCGCACCAAGAGGACAGCAAAAATATTTTAGACAATTTGCTAGTAGACAGCAGGAAAACAGGAACATATTTAACGATCGATTGAGGTTTAAGACAAATAATTTTGGTAATGAACTGCAAGTGAGACAGCAACAGGTACACTGTATGTGGTGTGACAAGGTGGGTCATGTGCAGGATGAGTGTTATAGGAGGAACAACTGGGAAAATCGGCAGGGAAACTTTCAGGGGCCCAGCCAAGGCCAATGAGCTGGGAACCCCGAAATAAAAGCGATATAAGGCCATCAAAGATAGTAACGGATAATTCTACGCCTAGAAAGATTGTGAATATCCGTACATCTAAGCCAATAGAAAGGATAGTAACAGATAATTCTACATCTGAAGAGATTGTGAGTATATGTACATCCAAGCCAGTGGAAAGTTCAGTAACAGATCATTTAGTAGTAACAGAGAAGTTGACACCCGAAAGGATTGTAAATTTCTGTACACCTCATTCAAGAAGGAATGTAGAAAACATAAGCCAAGAATCGAAGGAAACAGTTGAGTCGTTGCAGGCGACATCAAAAAAGGTTATAGAAACACTCGGGGAAGTAAAAGAAAAATTCGATGTGGTATTCGAAAAATTAAATGAAAATGTAAGAAAGAAAAAAGTCAATGAGGTAGCAGGAAAATTAAATGGAAATATGATAAAAGAAAAATGCAACGTGCTATTGGAAAAATTAAATGGAAATATGAGAGAAGAAAAATTCAATGTGGTAGCAGAAAAGTTAAATGAAAATGTAAGAAAGGAAAAAGTCAATGAGGTAGCAGGAAAATTAAATGGAAATATGATAAAAGAAAAATCAGATGTTCTATTCGAGAAATTAAATGAAAATATGGTAGAAGAAAAATTCAATGTGGTAGCGGGAAGATTATATGAAAATGTAAGAAGAGAAAAATTCAATGTGGGAGTAGGAAAATTAAATAAAAATATTACAGAAGAAAAAATCAATGTGGAAGTAGAAAATTTAAATGAAAAAAAGTTAAATGGTTGCACGCACAAAGAAATGACAGTGCTGGGCACGGAAAAGGGGGAATTGTCGGATATTCGCAAAGTGAATGATGTGTTCGTAGGAGTTCCTTGCGAGGATACAAAAAACGGAAAACTCATTCTACTTGTAGATTCCGGAGCGGACACGAGTTTAGCCAAACAAAACACGTCAAGGAGTAGTTTGAAGCGGAGAAATGATTTAAGTTCAAGTAATTATATTACAGACGTCGAAATAAATGCTACGAAAATCCCCAAGTTAGTGGATCATAAGCAAGATGTTGCACAAAGAGGTTATTTAGGTGAAAATTTGGTAGACGTCACAGATATTTACAGAGTGTATAAGACGAAAAGAAAAAAAATATTTTTAGGGAAAATCTAATAACATAAAATAAAGAAAGTACGGGAATGGGAAAAATAGTATACATACATATTATACATATTAGGAGTAAAATTATGAGAAAAAAAATATATTAAGAAAATTTAGTAAAGTTGTAAAGAAAAAGGTTACTATAAAAAAGAATTTTAAAAAAAAATATAAAGAAAAGTTGGAAAGAAGTGATTGTGAAAGCATATTTGTGGGCAGAATACGGCGATGTAAAATAAATGAAGTAGAGGAAACTACTTACGAAAGGAACAGTTAAGAAAAGGTTATGTAATCAGGATACAGTAGAAAGGAATATAAATGAAAAAAAAATAATACTTATTTAAATGAAACAGTTATATAGCCAAGATATGGCAGGAGGAAAAATAAGAAACGGAAAAAACCTAAAGCTACAGGCAAATGTGTTGGCATCTTCAAAGTGAACAACGTTGTTACAGAATTCCCTCGCAAGGATTTAATTCTAGGACAGCGCATTCTACTTGTAGATCCCAAAATAGTGCCACTTTATTTTAAATAATTCTGTAAATTTTGTTTTGGATTTAAAATAGTCATTAAAATAATTAAATGTTATTTAAAAAAAAAAAAAAAAAAATAGCAAATTAATTGAAAATAAAGAAATTTGAAAACGTCCAATGAAGACGCAATAAAACATAATAAGTAAAATGATACAGAAAGTAAAGAAAACAAAATAATGAAAGAGACAAATTATTTTTACTTAAAGAAACAATGATAAAAGGAAAAATAATTTTACAAAGACTTTACAAAGAATTTTAAAAATGGAGCAGTAAATATAAGAACAAAAGAATAAAATAAATAAATAACAAAACTTAAAGGAAACTAAATTCTCACAACAGGAAAATATTAAGTAAAGTTATGAATTAAAGATATTGAATTGGAGAAATAAAAATGAAAAATTAATGTTTTAAAGAACAAACCAAAAGAAAAGCCTATATTGAAATTTCTCACTGTTTATTTATATGTAAATGCGCTTACGCATAAAAACATTGACAAAAAAAAATTTAAGATTTACATAAAAGTATAAAAAACCTAAATAAAAATTAAATTTAATTATATCAAAATTAGAAAATACAGGTTAATGACAATGATATGTTAATGTCAAATACAGTTGATTCATTGAAAATATGTATGTTAAAAATTGTGTAAATGATAGAAAAATAAAAATAAATTTAAATAGAATTAACGAAGTTAGAAAATTGAAATCCTTGAAGTCGTATGTTGAGTTGATAACAAGGTAAATGTGAAGTAAAGTTAAGATAAAAACAATATCAATAATTAATAAATTTGATAGCAGAAAAATGTATTAAGATATAGAGAAACAGAATACAAATGTTTACAAAATAAATAATACGTCAAAGGTCGAACTTATAAGTTATGGTCACTGAATATTTTAAAATTTGTTGAAAAAAAAAAAAATTATGTAAAATGGAAATTAAGAATACAACATGTGAAGAATACGGCTATATCAAGGGTCTTGTATGCATCAACATAGCAGAAACACAAGAAGCGGAGGTTGAAGCAGGAACGAGATATTCAAGTAAAAGAAGTAACGAAGACTTTTAATTGTGTCTGAACAAGTAGAGGGAAGAAATCCGTTAGTGAACGTTATTTGAAGTACAAGAAAGAGAATATGAGTTTGAAAGAATTACATGGAAGCAGTAAGAATTGGTTTAACTGATTGCAAAGTTTCTTGACGAACATTAAGACAACACAGCAAATTGAAGATGTGTAGAAAGCGCAGACATGGAAACGTTGCATCGCAAATAATAATTTCATAACTGGCCGCAGCTCATTCATTCATCAGATGATTTTCGCAGAAACAAAAGTGTGCAAATATGTTACATACTTTGGAATAGTTTGAAATTTTGTTACTTTTAACATTTTCCTTAAATTTATGCTGGCAATTTTTCTTGTGGAGCATATGTCGAAGGAAGAGAATAATAACGTATTGGCCGCATCATCAACGAAATTAATTATAATGAAGTCTATAACACTACGAGGTTGTTCAACAATAGATTGGGTGAATTAGGATATTTTGTTTATATATCCGATATCAATGGATTAGCTGAAAGATTTGTTGAACTTGACAGGCTATAACGCAAAAAGTTCGGAGCTTGTATATGAAAACAAAAATTTAAAGGCTGTTTACACAACTTGGTACCATGAAATTAGAAATGACAACCATTGAGTCACCATCAGTAGCAGTAGCACCAGAAGCGGAACAAAGATAAAAGATACCTAGTGGAGCATAAGCAGACCGAATCAACGAGGACGAGATGTCACCGATGTATACAAGACATAGGGAACTAGTAAAATTTAATGGGTTTCAAATGAGATTTTACATTTAACAAATATTTAAGATATCAAAAGTAAAACGAAAACATAAACATTCACAAGAACTATACAGGACAAAAAGTGTTTATAACAAATTAAAATTTAAGTTAGTCGAATTTGGAACTGATAATGTATTCTCATGTAATGTTATGTAATTTAATGTAATGTAATGTAATGTAATGTACAAAAGAACTGAATAAGAAAAAATTTGTTTATAGTCAGTTTCACAGAAGAAGAAAAAAAAAGTAATTGAAAACGTTATATATTAAGCATACAAACATAGTCGATACGCAAAAAGCAAAGTCATCGAAAATTTCAACCTCTTCAAGGTAAAAATTTTCTTGGTCGAAGGGGGGAGGAATGTTGTGACTAATTAGTCACAAACGTTAATAATTAACTTAAAACAGCAATGTACACTGATCTGCCTCAATTGAAAGTGAGTAATCAGCATTCATTGCAATTCAAAAGTCAAGCTCATAGTTAATAGGCGACTAAATAGTTGAGAAAGCCAGCTTGCTATTTTAGCTGCGCTTCTGTTAACATGACTTGACTACTGTTTTACAAAAATGCAGCTGTTGCATTTTTGGACTTTGGCTTATTAAGCGTGAGGTAAATATTTAAATTGATATTTTATTGTTGTAACCAACATGGTTATGAAATCTGAGCCAAAGTTCCCATGGCTGGGCGGTCGAGTATAAGTTTTTGTATGTTTGTTTTAGAAGAGTAGCGGCAGCACTAAATATGTATGTGCATGCAAATAGCATGAATAATTGTTTTGTTTTTAAGAATAAGAATACTATTTTGTATATATAAAATAATAACAATGAGATTGTCTAGGTTAAGAATTTTACTTTAAGGTTGTTTATATTTTAAGGTTAAGCTATTGAGCCAAATAAAATCTCGGCCAAGAATGGAAAATTGTAACTAACTTAAGAAAATGAAGAAGAAGAAAGCGAGATCAGATTTGATATAAATATCAGATCTCCGCTAGCAATAAAGATTCGGCTGAAAACCACTGACAAGCAACTAAAAAAAGGTGTTGTTTCTTAAACGGAAGACCAATAAACCGCAGGTTTCATTTGGTAAGTATATTTTTCAGGAACAGCAGTTTATGGCAGTGTGTGCTTTCCCTTAGGGGATAAACCACAAATTGGCAAAACTTATGGCTTTCGAGCTTGCCCATAGGGAACTGCAGGAATGTTAATCTACGCGTATCTTCGCGAGAAGATACAACAGAAGAAAAAGAAGACAAAAAAATAAAGCTGTTAAATTGCGATTACGATTAGTAAAAAATAGATTATATTTTAAAATAAAAAAATAATTACGACAATTTGGATTACGAAAAGAATCGAAAATAATCAAAAGTTATCAATAAAAAATTATCCGACTAATTTTAGAAATTTGGGCCTATTCTGCAGAATCTTTTATGAAAAAATTCTGTTATTCTGTTATGATTTACCATACAAATCTTTGAGTTGTCAAAAATCTGTTACGAGGCCAGAACTGGTATTTTGCACGACAATCTTTTATGAAATCTGTTATAAATCATAACAGATTTTTCGAACTGCATTCTATTCTGCATGACAAAATCTGCTATGAAATCTGTTATGAAAGACAACAGAATAACAGATACATTTTTCTGTCTTTTATCGTAACAAATTTTTAGAAAGTGAACATTTTGGTCTAAATTCTCTTGAATTGGTATTCTACATGAACAAATCTGTTATGAAATCAGAATAACAGATACATTTTTCTGCCTTTTATCAGAATTTAGTTTTTATTCTGTGTGTTCAAGGAAGAGAACGTAATCTGTTTGACTATGCATAAGCATCGGTCGCAAAAATTCACCATATGATTGAAATTTATTAAAATCAGATGATTCCTACGTCCACCTTCCATACTGAGTGACTATAAAAGCCGTGAAATCTCTTTAAATACCACTAAAACTAATGTAATAGCTGCAAATTCAGCACATAAGCTTTTGATCTCAAATATTCACCATATATTTAAAATTTGTCAAAATAGCATAAAAAACGCCAACCTCCCACAAAGTAACTAAATGAAAACTGTTAGGAATTACATATATTTATTTGGTAATAATTCTACTTTAAAAACCACGCCTCTTTTTTTGTATTTTTTCATATGTATTTTGGTCTCCTAAATGCATTGGTGCAAAAATTGTTGGTCTCTTATGGTTTGGCAGATAAAATTCAACAAAGTTACGTTTTCCAAGTAAATAATTGTAGTTTTTCTTATATTTTACTACGAAAAAACAAGATGCAGGTTGTTGTCAATGATTTTCAGTCTTCTCAATGCAAAAGGTGAAAAAAAATAGTTTAAAAGATACAAATTAATTAAAGAAGACGCAGTTTCGATAGTATCATAGAAATATTCTAGTTTTTTTATTTATATATTTCAAAACTTTTTAAAACATTTCATCTTTTAAATAAAAATTATTCAAAAACAAACTTGTTGTTGTTGTCGCTGTCCTTCTTCAAACTTACCTGACCTAAAAACCTCACAATTAAATTCATGTACAAATTTGTTTTGTTTTATAAAAAGTTTTCGTTTGATATTTTTGGTGATGAATTTGTTGCTCTTGTTAATTTGTTTTGTTGGTTAAAACTAAATGTAATTCAAAAAAATGTTTAATTAATGGAAATAATTTTGTGAAATATGGGTAAATTTTAATTATTTATTTTTAATGTAGTAAAGAGCATTTACATATATATATGTATATTTAAAAAGTAATTTAAAATTAAAATGTTCGTTAACAAAATAAATTTTTAGTATGGAAAAAATATAATGCATAATATAAATAATTTAAGTTAAGTATGATATTTAAAAAATAAAGGGAGTTTTTAAAGCACAACGCATGCTTAGTAACTCATGCTCAAATTTGCGTAGTAGTATACATACATACAGCCTCTGTAGCTACACGCATCTGTATGTGCTATTGTATTTATCTTGCTGAAAATAAACATTCATTTTATTCGCACTCCAACTCATGGCAGAATAACAAAGTAGGGCCGACTCGGAGAGGAATGAAGTAGAAAGCAGAGAAAAGCGAGCTTGTTGTCAAAAAAATTCTCGAAAATGTTGACAGCAAAAGTATAACAAATGCAGAATTTTCTGACCAGTAAAATACGAAGGTTCTGCATTCTGCCCTCTAGTAATACCAACATAAAAACAAAATAAAATAATTTTGACATTAATATTTTGTGCTGTAACAATTGTGAGAAGCAAAAAGTTGCAATTTTTAAAATTTTCAGAAATTAAATCCAATATAATTTTGAATAAAGCAGTTAGTTTTAATATAACTGAACTGCTCGATGAATATTTGATTGAATATTTGTTAAAAATTCCATACAGTCGACACTATGCATAACCTTAATCGTAAATACATAGCCATTCAAAACAACTGTTAATGGGTCGGTGTTAATGGGTCGTTAATGGGTCGGTGTCGCCAGCAAACTTGTTGCATAAAGGCCGTGAGTTAAGGCAGCTCTCTATTTGACACAAAGTTGTATATAGTTCTTCGAATGTCGCAGATGCATTAAAAATAACTCGCTTTAGATGGTGCTTAGTGGACTTGACAGCGGCCTCCCAAATACCGCCGAAGTGAGGCCCTGATGGAGGTGAGAAAAGCCACTGAATTTGTTGATCAGTCAACTTCTTGGTTAGTTTTTCTTGTATTGAAGTCGTATTCCAAAAGTCGTAAAGCTCTCGAAGTTGTTGACTTCGTTGGTGCCATTGTCTGAATACATATGAATGGGTTTTCCACGTGTGGCAATAAAACGACGAAATGCTGTTATAAAAGCCTTTGTAGATAGTTCGGTGACAAATTCGAGGTGTATTGCCTTAGTGGCTAGGCACACAAATAAGGCAATCCAGGATTTGTATAGTTTCGACCCACGTCCCTTCCAAGACCGTACCTGAATTGAGCTGGCGAAATCCACTCCGGTATTAAGAAAGGCTGTACCAGGTTCCGGTCGGTGTTGCGGAAGATTACTTATTTGTTGTTGATATGGAACGCAACGAAGTTTCATACAAACTGTGCATTTATCCTTCTGATGACATAAATTACGCTTTTAATCCAATATTTTAATCTGGTTACGTAAAGCAGTTGCCTATTTCCAGCATGAAGATTTCGAATGTGTAACTCATTCACAATTAGCATTGTTAGATTATGATTTTCTCTAAAATGAGCGGATGCTTTTGATCAAAGCTAATGTTCGCATTACCAATTCTGCCACCAACACGCAGTAAGCCCTTAGAGTCGATGAATGGTGATAATGCTGATATCTTGTTCTTTGTTGGCAGTGGTTCGCCAGCCGAAATGTTGCGCATTTCATGCGCATAAGACGATTTTTGTGCTATTTTTATTAATACATCATGAGATTCCCTTAATTCTGATGTTGTCAAGAATCCAATTGACTTTGTTTGACCCTTTTCTTTCACCCGGCAGTTGTATATAAAACGCTGTACATATGCTGTAACTCGTAATAATTTACTGAAGCTGGAATATCGTTCAATTATTTCGACCTCAGAAGATATTGTAACATGCGAAGTCATTTCCTTTCGTTCCTCCATGTCAGTGTCATCTGGAATTGTCGGCAGTTCAATTCTTGTTGGTGCTCGCTGCCTTAGTACATCTGGTCCATACCACCATAGTTTGCTGCTTACTAGTTCATTTGGACAAATGCCTCTTGTTGCCAAATCTGCTGGATTCTTTTGTAACCGTATATGTTGCCACTGTCTGGCGGGTACTACGCTGATAATTTCAGATGTTCTATTGGCAATGAACGATTTCCATCGGCGAGGATGATCAGAGATCCAAGCCAGGACCACAGTTGAATTCGTCCAACCGAACAGTTTGGCATCTGCGATGTTCAAAGCGTTTTGAACTTTTGTCAGCATCTTTGCCAATAAATGAGCAGCGCATAGCTCAAGCCGTGGTAACGAGATTTGCTTGACTGGCACTACACGCGTCTTAGCTGCTATGATTTGTGAAGAAATGCTGCCATCTTTGTGTTGAATCTGAAGATAAATTGCTGCCGCGTATGCTAGTTCTGATGAGTCCGCGAAACCATGAAGCTCAATATTGCTTTCGTCAGCGTATTGGAGCCATCTTGGAATATGTCATTAATATTTTCTCGAAACTCAGCCCAGTACTTACGGAGATCATTTGGTAATTGTTGATCCCACCCAATACCCTTGCCATGACCCTAGCCATAACCTTTGCATGAAGATTTCCATCGATACAACCACTGGAGACATCCAACCCAATGGATCGAAGATTCTGGAAATATCCGAGAGCACAGCACGTTTGGTCACCATCTCCGGTATAGCAGAAAGTGATACGCTGTACTTGAAACAATCATTAGCTGTGTCCCACTGCAAGCCAAGCGTCTTGACAGTATGTGTGTCATCGATAATTGTTTCCTTTGAGGTTTCTTGATCTTCTTTGGGTATGTTGTCTAATAATTTAAATGAATTAATAATCTAGAATGAATTAATAAACTTTTAATCTAGACTACTTTAAGCCAGTTTCTTATCTCAGACGTTTAAATTTTTTCCTTGCACGACCTGCTCATTAAGCGATTTATTTATATAACTTTTACAATAGTCGTTCAGTACTCTCGAATCGAAAAAAGACGACATAAATATTAATTAATTTGATAAAAAACTAATAAAAAAAGTTATTCTACATATTACTGTGATCGTAAATTTGTTGAGCAGATTACAATTAATATAAACAATTTCAGTGTTTGCTTTCAGAGTTATAAATAATTCACTTAAAATCAATATTAAACAACGAACTAAAATAAATAAATATATAAACTTGAAACAATGGCGACTAGAGCTAAAACTGCCAGTGCTAAAACACTCATCATGACACCAACTATGAGTAGTTCCCCGATTGCTGCTAACTCAAGCTCTGCCATCACACTGCAAAATCTTGATGACCGGCTAGCTAAGCAGAGTGAGCTGCTAATCCTCAACATGAGCCGTGAGATTTCCAACCTACGGGAAGAGTTTAAGAGGGCAATTGTTGAGATGGAGAAAAGCTGGGATGCCAAGCTGCAAAAAACGAATGCTGCTCTTGCCTCTGCTATGGATCGCATCAACACTATCGAAGCTGGGTCGGATGCTGCTAAGGTGTCTGAACTGGAAACAGCAGTGTGTGATGCAAACAAGCAAATATGTGCGTTAGAGCGGCGAGAAGTTGCTTCGGATGCTGTCTTGCTGAGAGTGCCTGAGAGTGAGAATGAAAATCTAATGGTCATTTACAACAAGCTCTGCTTTTCTATCAGCTGCAGACCACCGTCACTTAAGAGCATATTTCGTGTGAAGAGAAATGTGCACAATGATGCAGCTTCTTGTCCTCCCATCATTATAAAATTCTCGACTGCCTATGAGAGAGACACTGTTCTACGTGCTGCATCAGCATTTAGAAAAAACAATCGTAGAAACTTGCTACTGAACGATGTCGGCATTGAGTCAACCTCTAGCTGCTTTCTGAACGAGAGCGTCACAAAGCGAAGCCGTAACCTGCTAAAAAGTGCAGTTAAACTAAAACGCAGCAAGAAGTTATGTGCTGTGTATGTTAGGAGAGGCATGATTCATATAAAGAGGTATGAGGGTGGCGAAAGCATAATTATTGAAGATATTGATGAACTCAATCACCTCTTTATGAGAGAATTAGAAGAAAATACTGAGTGTTTTCGTGAGTCTCCAGAGTTGCCAGCAGTCTAATATTGTAGATTTATATGTTAATATTTTTATTATTTTGTTTAATTTACTATCTCTACTCTACTTTTATAATTTCATTTCTTTCAATCTTTTCTTAACTTACTTCTTAAATTTCTGTAAAGATAACTGGTATTTTGTTGATGGTTTTGTGATTGAATGTTTTATCGATGTGTTTGATAAGTGTATTGTCGGTTTGTTATATTTTTCTTTCTATGTCTCGTTTGAATAATAACTGTAGTGGCGTTAATAATAAGGTTCTTGTGGAAGTTCTGTGTAAAAGACAATCGGGCTTGAAAGTAGTCCACTTTAATGCTAGAAGCCTAAATTCAGTTAAGATGGACTATGTTAAATATGTTTTTGAGGACTCGTCTGTTGATGTTATATGTGTGTCTGAAACTTGGTTCTGTTGTGAAATATTGGATTATGCTTATAATATAAAAAATTATACACTTTTCAGAAATGATAGACAAGATCGAAGAGGCGGAGGGGTAGCAATGTACTGCCGCTGTAATCTTAATGCAAAACTTATAAGTAATTCGAAAAAAAAAAAAAAAAAAAAAATCTAGTCAAATTGAGTACCTGAATGTCTGCATAGCTGACAATAATTTGAAAATATTCTTGTCCTGTGTATACAACCCTAATAAGTGCAATAGTCTTGACTCTTATTTTTCTGAATTGTCAGATCTTTCAATAGATTTTAATTATTTTGTTGTATGTGGTGATTTTAATGTTAATATTTTATGTAATGACAGTATAACACAATCTTTTTGTGACAATATTACATCCGTTGGTCTGTCTGTTGTAAATGATACCATACCTACACGTTTCTCGTCTAACGATAGTCCTAGTCTTCTTGATTATTTTATAGTATCTGAAATTTCAACTGTCCTTTTGTTTGACCAAATTTATTTTTTATCGGATCATGACCTTATTTTCTGTACTCTTGACATTAACTTATCTTGTTCACCTACGTCGCATACGTTTTCATATCACGATTTTAAGTCTATTGATTCTTATGCTCTTTTCTGTGATCTGTCTGTAACTCCGTGGAATAATGTGTGGTTTTGTCCTAATATTGAAGATAAGCTGACCATATTTACAAGTGCAATAACTGAACTGTTCGTAAAACATGTCCCTTTGAAAACTGTAAATATTAAAAATATGTCCTGCCCGTGGTTTACAACTCGTGTACAGCTTGCCATAAAAAAAAGAAATAGGTTGCATGCAATATGGAAAAAGAATCCTTCATCTGAAAAATGGGAAAACTATAGAAGTGCTAGGAATGCTTCCATAACCATAATAAGGCAATCAAAAATAAGGTATTGCTCAACCAAACTCAAAACCACTCTTCCACCTAAAGTTTTATGGAACAATCTAAAACACTTAAGCATTGTTAACAAGCAAACACCTAACTGCCAGATTCATCCTGACCGTCTTAATGAATATTTTCTGGCTAGCGCCAATGTGAACCAAAATTACACGCCAAGTTCCCATACATTTTTAGGTACTCCTATTGAACATACATTTCAGTTTACCACGGTGACAGAAGACGATGTTGCAAAGGCTGTATTGAATATTAAATCAAATGCTGTTGGTGAAGATGGTATAAATATAAAATTTGTAAAGATTATTTTACCACACATTCTTAGCTCTCTTACTCACATTATTAATTATTGTTTTACTACATCGTCTTTTCCACATTTGTGGAAATCTGCTATAGTAACGCCGGTGGCAAAAAAAAATACAGCTTGTGAACCGAAGGATTTCAGGCCTATAAGCATCCTGTCTTCATTATCCAAAGTATGTGAATCTATCATGGCTAACCAAATATCATCATTCTTAAGTGAAAATAATCTTTTGTCTCCATTCCAATCTGGTTTTCGCGCAGGTCACAGTTGCTCTACTGCTACGGTTAAAGTAATGGATGATATAAGGTCTTATTATGATGATGGTAGACTAACTCTATTGTGTCTGCTTGATTTTTCAAAAGCATTTGACACTGTAAGTCATGAACTCCTTTGTCAAAAATTAAAATATTTCTTTGGTTCCTGCGACAGTGCCACTCATTTGTTAAGTAGCTATTTGACAAATAGAGTGCAAAGAGTGAAGGTCGGTACTAATTTTTCATACTATGAAGCTGTTTGCTGTGGTGTGCCTCAGGGATCGGTTCTTGGCCCGCTGCTCTTCTCCATGTTCGTGAATGACATTTTTCACTGCTGCACATATTCGTCCATGCATGCTTATGCTGATGACGTTCAGATTTACTTGTCTGGTAGAACAAACCTCATGGAAGATTTAGTATGTAAACTGAATGAAGATCTTGACAGTATAAACCAATGGGCTATGAAAAATAGTCTTCACCTTAATGTACTTAAGTCGTATGTGTTGCCTGTCTCTAAAGAAAAAATAAGCCCTGACTCCATTCCAGACGTTATATTGGGTGATAAAATCATAAAAATAGTTAATAGTGTTGTAAGTCTTGGATTTAATATCAATGCCTCCCTTACTTGCACAGATCATATCAACAGTGTAGTCCGCAAAATCTATTATATCTTGCGTAACCTTAGGATGTCGTATGAGTATACACCGATTGATCTAAGACGTAAACTTGTAATTCAGCTCGTTGTCCCCGTCATAACATATTCTGAACTTGTATACAGCAAGTTAGATTCGCGGTCTCAACTTAAATTGCAGATCGCGTTTAATCATGCCACACGCTATGTCTACGGCTTGCGTAAATTTGATCATTTAGCTCAATTAAAAAACTGTATACTTGGATGCGATATTATAACCTACTCTAATGCCAGGAATTGCATCTTTTTACACAAACTCATACACCACAAAACTCCTTTCTACTTATTTGAAAAACTGCAATTTAGTCGGTCAATTAGAAGCCAAGTGCTAATTATACCTAGTTTTAACTTTCTAAACTCCACAAGACTATTCTTTATTAATGCCGCTAGATTATGGAATTCATTGCCTAGTAGCTTAAAATCCATAGCGTCAAAAATATCCTTCAAACATGCTATTTTGAAGCACTTTTCATCACATAATACTTAACAAAATATCAGATCTTTAGCTCTATATGACTTTCTCTCTCTCTCTCTCTCTCTTGTTTGCTCTTTCTTAATTTAAGTTTTATCTGTCTTATGAATTTACATTTGTTTAACATAAAAATTTTTTGATAACACTTTTACCTTATAACAATAAATTTAAATTACCTTAGATTTAAGTTTAAATGTTTTATAATAAGTTGAATTCAAATTATGTCTTTGAGCTCTGTACTATAAAAGAACCTAGTTCTTAATGTACTAATATAAATAAATAAATAAATAATAATAATAAAATAATAATAATAATAAATAAATAATAATAATAATAATAATTAGACGACCATTCCCTAAGGTGGAACCCCGCCTTTGCAAGAACTTTGTGCAGCTCACCTCTTAGTGGAGTTGCAGATTGAATATCAGTAACGCAGGACATGAAATCGTCGACATAAAAGTGTTGCTTAATTGCGTGCGTGACTGCTGGATATGTTTCCATGTTGTCATTTGCAATTTGTTGCAGCGTCCTTGTTGCCAAGAAGGGTGCTGATGCTATGCCATATGTGATGGTCTTCAGATTATATTTCTGAGGTTGCTCATGCTTCGACTCTCTCCATAAAATACGTTGCAATGAACGGTCATCGGGGTGCATAACCACTTGCCTGTACATTTTCTCTATATCGGCTGCAAACCCAATTTCATATTTTCGAAATTTGACCAAAATATCAAAGATGTCATTTTGAATAGTTGGTCCAACTAAAAGCTGATCATTAAGTGAAAGCCCGTTTGTCGTCTTACATGACGCATCAAAAAACAACTCTCAACTTTGTTGTTGTGCTACTTGGTTTCAGTACTGCATGGTGTGGAAGAAAAAATGTTCTGATGGATGTAAGATCTGTTGCGATCTCCATGTGGTTCAACTTAATGTAGTCGTTCATGAATTTTACATATTCGTTCCATAGCCAATTGTCTTTTTCGAAACGCCTTTCCATAGCATAAAGTCCTCGCAATGCTGCTGTTTTGGAATCACCAAGTCGTACCTCGCTCTTGAGTGGTAACTTAACGACATACCGTCCGCTCTCTTCCCGTTGTACATGCTGTTTGTAGTGTTGCTCAGCTGCTTCCTCTTCAGAAGTAAGGAACTGTTTTTAGGCATGTAGCTCTTCAATTTCCCAAAAACGTTTAAGCTGGTTATTTAAGTCTATTAAAACGTGCGCTGAAAATATCTGTTGTTGTGGCTCTGCAGATAGCTTGCCCATGACAACCCAACCAAAAATTGTTTGTAGTGCACTTGGTGATCCGCTGTGATGAACTCTGTGACCTTGGAGTAAGCAATTAGAAAAAACGCCAATGCCCAGTATTATGTTGTTGTATGACGGATCAGCCAATTGGAGGTCGTTGAAGAAGTCTAGTTTATTGCTATCGATGGTTTGGCTGAGTATTTTTTGTGTAAGTGATGCTAAGCAGAAAGCTGTTGAAAACTTCCAGTTTCTGAACCAACACCAAAGAGAATAGCTTTGTCATGAGAGCGTTTCAATTGAAGCCGTTGTACGCATGCCTCTGTGATGAGAGTGATTTGCGAACCTGAATCCAGCAGAGCTCTACAGGGTTGCAGAGTGTTTGACCCATCTCGAACCATAATTATTGCTGTCGGCAGAACTGAAAAACAGGGTTGCGATTGTTGCGCCACGTAAGTTAAGCTTAAAGCATAGAGTGCTCCTGACTGCAGTTGATCTGCTGGTTGTTGATGCGTGTTGTTTTGTTGTTGGTAAAATTTATTTGTTGTTGTTGGATGGAGAAGTATATTATGCTTGGCATTGCATAACCTACAAGACGATCTCTTACACTCAGATGATGATTCAGTTGTAGAAAATTAAAGCGAATGTTGTGTTGTTTCAACGCTTTGTACTTAGCTTCAAGTTCCATCGACTTAAATTCCTCACAGGTGTACAGACGGTGTTCCTCGGAACATATTGGACAAGATTGAATAACTGCTGCAAAAGTGTACGATTGATTTCGTCTTTGAGTTGTATGCTCACTAGATGTATGACTAGAGCTCTTCTGCGTGTGTTTTAATTCAAAAAGTCGTCTCTCAAGAAATTCCAAGAGTTGTTGAAACGTTACACCCTCTTCAGTTTTCCTTTCCCTGTACCACAAAGTTATGGTGTCAATGTCAAGTTTCTTCTCCAATAACAATACCAAAATTGTATTCCACTGATCAACCGGCTCATAGAGAACCTTAAGCGCATTGTAACTTTCGTTAATGTTGTTGTAAATTCGCTTGATTTCTGCAACACTTGAAAACTTCATCACTGGCTGGTTGAACAAAAGCTCTAAGTACGCCCGCTTGACCTTGTCAGATTTGTTGTACTTTTGTTTTAATAAAGGTTTGTAGGTTTGAGATGCTTGATGAGTGAGAACGCATCTTTCTTTAATATGGTCTGCAGATACTCTAGCTTCTCAACATTAGAAATGGTTATCCTATTGTGAACCATCGCTTCAAAAATATCACGAAATTGGATCCAGTCTGTGCTAGATCCATCAAATTCCGGAATTGTTATTTGTGGTAATTTCATCTCATGCTGGAATTGCGAATGACGTTGTTGACTTATACCCGCAGGCTGATCTGTTGGTGTTGAATTGACTCCAAAACGACTTGAGTGACATCTGTTCGAGCAGATTGGTGACGGTGCTTTGATGTTCGACGATTGCTTGAACTGCTGTTGCCATGTCGTTGTTTGCCACTGAATGTTCGACCACGGTATTATTTGCCTCGTCTTCCCGTAGTCGACTTGTATACAGCGCCTTAATTGAGTAATATTTATTTTCGATTTCCACACGATACGCCTCCTCAGTATCAGTATCGACATCAGCTGCAACTTCAATGTCCGCCTGTATATCTGCATATTGCTTGAAAAGTTGATCAGCATTCTTTGCCCGCACCTGGACTTCGCTTAAATCTGCGTCAGTTTTCGAAACATAATTATAAATGCGTGTAAGTGACCCCTTTATTATTTTTCTTTGGTGTTGTAGCATATCCATCGCTGATTATTTGTTCCAAGTTTTAATAAAGAATAAAAAATGTGATTAGTAATTTGATAAAAATGTTACAGTTTGATACTCTTTGCCAGGATATAATAAAAATTAAAATCAAAAAGAACTGCAGTTTATTGTTCGCTGGAGTTTGCGAATTGTGCCAAGAATAAGTAGCATTTCACATATGGTTTGTGTCTCCACCCTTGTGTACTACTTCTCATGGCCGCTAGATGTTTTATTTGCTGATGATGTTGAGTTTTGCATGAAATTATGGTTGCCAGATTTAACGAGAAAAAATAAATAAAAATAACTTGATTATCGAACAACAATAGTGTAGCCAATATCAAATGAACAAAAAAATACTAAATTTTTTTCGTTCTTTTCTCAACTCAAAAGAGGTCAACATTCTGTAAATTCCAGTCAGAATCTAAAAAGTTCTGCATTTTGTGAGGTCAGAATTTTTTTTCAGAAAAGAATGCGCTATAAAACAACGACGCACAGAGAAGAGAAAGATCACAGCGGTTGAGCAGCATTAGAGGGGATGAACCGAATCGTCCACAGAAAATAAACAGAACTTTGCTTACTATGTCCTGCTTTTCACTCGTCACACACGAAAATTCTCGAGCTTGCGGCGAAAGCAATTATTCCTCCGAGAGCAATTATTCTCTTGCTCTGGTAGCAAGATCTCTTTGTCCCTCTTTTCACTCGGCAATAATTGCCTTTGCCGCAAGCAGTTTGTCGATTATTCGCCCGCATGAGGGGGTTTACGAAAGTCCCCTTTAAACCCGAGTAGTCAACAAACTACTTCTGGCGAAAGCAATTATTACTCATAGAATTGCCGAGTGAAGAACGGCCCTTTGCAGAGCCCATTCCCATATCCCATTCGTGATAGTTTTTAATTGCCTTTAGAAATTTTTGTTTTTGGGAATTCCTATTAAATTTTTTAATTCAGCGTGGTACTTTTTAATTGGCGTGGCAATTCAGTGGGGAATTTTTTAATTTCTGTGAGAGTTTGGCAATATTCTTCTTAAAATTTTTTCCTTTTTTAGTAAGCAAAATTTCTTTGTGGTATTTCTAAATGTTTTTTAAATTGTTTGTGCATATGGGACTTATTGTGTTATTTTTTATTGCGAATGAGATTTTTGTGGCAATTTTAAATGCATATGGAAAATATGGTGGTCTTTTTTAAAAGCGTGGTATTGTTGTGGTAATTTTTAATGATCGTGGGATTTTTTTTGATATTGTTTTATTGCGGTAGAAACTTTTTGTTTTAGTTTTAGCATGGTTAGTTGTATTTAATTTATGTTACTGTGAAAAAAGGTACTTTTTGTCGGAATTATTTTAAATTTTAACTGGCAACCTTGGCTAGTAGTAGTAAATTTTTTTGTAGCCACATACTGTCTCTCTAGCTACATGCATCTGTATTCTCTATTGTTTTACAACCCAACAAGTCATGAATGTCACTGTTCCAGCTAAACGGTACTTAAAACGGCAGCGTCTGATTTGCTGGTATGAAAACGACATGTTTTTGTACCTTTAAACCGATCTCTATATAATTGTAAAGTCCTTTTTTAAATTTGTCAAGAATCAAATTTAAATTTATGTCATATTCGCTTGATGCGTCGTTTGTTCTTGTCTTTTTTCCCTCTCTTTTTCACCCGTTCGCAAAAAAACTCTAAAATATGCATTGAATCTTGTATTGAAATCAAAGTTGTGCAGTTGAGTTGCCATTTATTGTTTAGTTTATTGTTGCAGCTTAATAAAAACTATTTTAAGAAAAGGTTACAATTGTTTAACAACAAATAAAATTAATATACAACTTAAAGTTATCTACATGACTTTGTTATTTATAATGTTGATTTTCTATGGTTTAAATACAATTTCTAAATGTTTGATAATTTAAATCATTCTTGATTTTAAATACAAATTCTAGTTGTTTGATAGTTTAAAATCGTTTATTGAGCTTTAGGTCAGGTAAGAACAATTAATTGCTCTAACTAGTTAATCAATCAGCTAACTAATTAGTCAGCTAGTGATGTTTTCCTTTTCAAATTGAAAATGATGTTATTGTTGTTTCTTTGGAAAAAATTCGTTAGATCAATTAATTGTTCTAACCTGACCTTAAACTCAATAAACGATTTTTAAGAATCAAACAACTAGAATTTGTATTTAAAATCAAAGTGATTTAAACTTTCAAACATTTAGAATTTAAGTCATAGAAAATCAACATTAATATACAACTTAATAAATGGTACGCTTATATGAAACACACAATGCATAGTTTGCTGACAACGAAACGGTCCGCTTCAGTACTTTCAGAAGTGCACACCGTTTTCAACCAAACCGATTGGTTATCTGGGAACAAAATAAAATTAAAGCAACTGATGTGTATTTATATATGTATATTTTAAAAATATACTAATAAAAACAACAACAACAACAACAAATAAAAACAACAACAAGAACAAAAGCAGCACAAAAAGAACAAAAGCAGCACAACACGGAACGACATGATTACGAACCAAACGAACACACAACAACAACAACAACAACAACAAAACCATAAAAACAACATAAGCAGCTACTGAAGCAGCTTGTGCATTTCTCATACGAATATAGGAATTTTTTTTTCTTCTTAGATTTTGCTATTTTATTAGATATTCGTTTTATTCTCACTTAAACTGATATTTTGGCATTTTTTTTTTCTTTGTACGATTAATATTAAAGGCTGTAGGTCTTTATCACTTTGAAAAAATTTGTGAAAATTACCCCCATACAAACCGCGCTGTAAGACGTAATTCTACGTCAAAATGTATTAAAAATCGTCGCGATAACTTCGTAGAAAGGGAAATTAGCTTCTATTCACTTAACATTTTGGTAGTATTTTACTTAAAGGTGAAATGGCCTTTTTTAAAACTTTTGAAAGTAGTTATACACATACATAATATGGAGATAAATGCAAAAAGAGCCGCTGTTGAAAAATTAATGTTTTTATATATTAAGCTGAAAGTCCAAATTATTTTTTTTTATTTTTTCAACATCTGACCACCAATTACTTTTAAACTAGATGAGAGCGGCCATTAATTTTTTCAGTTTTGGAATTAGAAGCTCTTAATACTTCTGTTCCAGTAAAAAAAATTAAAATAATTAATTTTAAACTTTCGAAAATTATCTCCTAAGCCATTCGAGACCGACATTTTATTTTTGCACTTTTGGACTAAGGAGGCCTTTTAATACATTAAATAGAAATAAGAAAAAATATTTACAAGAGGGCGCTAAAGTAAAATCATGACTTTATTTGTGTAAGAAATTGAGCATAAAATATAATAATAAATGTTAAGCTGAACTTAAATTGAGAAAGGAATTTATATTTCTACTTTCTGGAATTCTAAACTTTGCTGCAACTTTGTTGTTTAATTATTATCACGGCGTGCACCGCCACCACTACGTCAACCGTTTCTGCTACGAAAGATTCTGTTGAATTGACTATGATGTACTATTGTAGAAGTCGTTTTCTTTTCGTTTATAGTTACTACGCTCATTGTTGCGTCTATTATCCTATCGATTGTATGAGGAACCTTCAGCATCGCCTCCATCATAACTACTAGTTCGCTTCCTCCTGCATTTAACATCTTGTCGTTGGTAGGATGACCTACGACTATCGCCGCCACGACGATTGTCATTCGAATAGCGTTTTGGCCACCGCAACATGCTCGTATCCAAGTTGCTCTTTATGTTTGTAGCCTACGCGGTTACCTCTGCCTCTTCCACCTTCACCATAACTGCGACAGTCACGACTTTTATTGAAACTTAAGCTTCTGATCTGGGCCGTCCTCCCAGTTCAACATTGTTTTAAAACAAGCAATTTTATCACATCAACAATGCTAGTTTTTAATGCTAAAGCACGGCACTTCTTTAGTGCTAATTTTGTAAAAATATTTGCAATTTACACGTTAAAAGCGAAACTTTTTCAACTTGCATTAATTTATTTTTCAATTTATTGACAACAATCAGCTGCTTTATAACAGAAGTTAACTAAATTGTAATAGATTTTTGATTTCGAAGATTGATAACAGGGTACCACAAAAGATCGAAAGGCAAAATACCAATTTCAATAGATCTTTTATGGTCGGTATCTTTTATGATTCATAACAGAATAACAGATCTGGCAGAATAGGCCCAATTATTTTGATTCTGTTTGAAATCGACTCGCATCGTCCCAAAGGTGAGGTTGTGAAGTGCAACAAATCATTTTTAACTGAAATCGCCCATACGCTGATACGGCTTTTTCAGTTATCACAGTTATACGAACAACAGTTATACGAAAACTTAATAAGCTTAAACAACAAAAGTGTTGGGAGCTACAGTATGAACTTTGGGTTTATGTTTCCTTTTTTGTAACCACCAATAATGCTAAACATGGCTTGTATAGCATTTATTTATAAAATAAATAATACTTGACGACACCTCAAAAGAGTTGAAGCAAACGGAACAGCTGAGTTTTATAAGTGATTATCGTGGCTGTAATATTAATGATTTAATACTTTATTTTTTAGTGTTTCTGTATTTTTATAATTTTATATGTGAACGTAAAAGGTGCATTTGATGTAATTTATCAAAATGCATTAATTTATTTATCTATATTTCAAATTTAGAAACTCCGTCGGAGAGTGATAGTACTATGTTCGATTTTACGTTAAATTGGCTCCAACGTTATATTTCAACTCGGGCCTATTGTATATATGAAATTAGCACGTCGTTGTATATAGTATTTTTAGTGCTTGTAGATGTCTTGCCATGTACAAGCTTTCTTTATCTCTTTCACCCATATGTTTTTATGACAATCGTCAAAAGCAAATGTTAAAATACTTTTTGAGCAGTATTGAAGTGACTTTCGATTTATTAATTTACTTAATAGTGTAACATACCAGGCAGGCCTTGCATTACAGCCGCTAAGTTAACAAATAACTGTTTATAATATTGTAATATTGATTAATTAAAGACTCAATAAAGTACTACTACTACTTTGATTCTGTTTAAAAAGATTTTCAAAAAACTAGAAAGAAGAAACAAATTGCTTGACGAAATTAACAGAGCAAATGTTGTAATGCATTTTTCTCGTTCTTGTTTTTTGACAATCTTTGTTTAATACTTAAACATATCTATGTTTGTTTATCAATAAAATTTAACAAAACTATTAGTATTTTAGACTGAAATTTTTGAAATAATCAAAAAGAATCAAAAATAATTTCTAAAAGTAGTCGGATTATTTTTCTTGAATACTTTTAATTCTTTTTGGTTATTTTCGTAATCTGAAGTAATCGTAATTATTTTTGATTGTTATTATTATAATATGATTACAAACAGAAAAGAATTATACCTTATCAATTATTTCACATTTGTCATAATTTTCCTTAACGTTTTTGTCGAATTTAAAGAAATGCCTACTGTTTATATTTTTGCAAATAAAAACATATATTCATATATGAGGCTTAAAAAAGTATCCATACATTTTTCCTAACAGCAACACTGCATGGACTTATTCCTATGGTGTAATTATTCTAAGATAATTTCACCATGATTTTTCAGAGATGTTTTTCATTGCTTTTCCGAAGCCTTTTGTAGTATACCTTTTGTTACCCATTTCGTTTCAATAATATGCAGTTTTACAGTTATCGGACCTCAAACGCAACTGGTGAAATTCTTCAATCTACCATAAACCACGGTTGTTTTCTGTTGATTTCACGATTCCATACACATGTTTTGTGTTAGTATTGGAGACAATTTAACGTAAAATCCATGATACAAAGAAATACAGATAAAGTATTGCGCATGTCCGCCATCTTTGTTGTGACGTAGTTCGAGCTTGTCAAAGTGGCTAAATAAAAACGTAGTCACAATATTTAAAGGGGATAATTTATTTATAGCGTTGAAAAATATCGACATTTTATTATTGAAACTGGGTTTATTGAAATGAAATAAATTACATTATGAATATATTTATAAATAAATTTAAGCAAATTTATTTTTCAGTACTATTATTGAAAAGAAATGCATATATAATAGGGGTGTTTTCTCCCATTTGTTCTCCTACACAAAAAAAAAATAGCTACGTTACTTGATGTGTTTGACAGCACTTTCATTGCTTCGCTTTCATTTCTTTGTTCTTCTCGTTTGTTGTTTCGTTTGTTGAAAAAGTGTAAATTCATTTTATGGCCCAACTTAAAATCGTTGTTATTCTCATCAAAAGCATCTAAAACTGTAACTCATTTTAATTACAAAAAATATAATTGAAAATTATAATTTACGCTTACGCATAAGTGCACAATATTAGAAATTGAATTAAATGAATGCAATATTTCTTAAATGCTTGCAATTGTGCTGCTTGTGTTTACTTTTTGCTTTTTCACATTTTCTTTTGTGTGTATGCACCACGTGTTACAGCTGACAAGCTCGAGTGACGTAGTGCGCAGAAGATTTCAATTTTTGCGCACGGAGTAAGCTATCTGTATATCTTTGTTTCATGCGTAAAATCGAACATAGTGCTATCACTGTCCGACGGAGTTTCCCCATCTCCTTATCTCTGTCTCAAACGATACTACATGTCGGATGTACATGTTGTTCGATAAAGTAAAGGGACTTTTTTCGTTGCCACTGCACACATAACATCCGACGATGGACTTAATTATTTTTTAGCTTTCGAAGAGTTAAAATTTAGTGAAAATACTGTTTTGAACATTTTTTTTATATTTTGCACTTTAATTCAGGGAAGTGTCAAGTAAGATTGAACATTTGGTTGTGAAAATAGCCACCTTTCAGTTAAAACACTAGTTTCTAACGAAGCAAGAAACTTGCTTAACTTCTATGGTACATTTCAACAAACTAACGAATACCAATGAATATTGAAATAAATAAAGCAACTAAAACAGTTGGCAACCTTGGTTGAGTTGACGGCGATGATTTATTAATAGCCTACTGCTTTAAAATGTCATCTGATGAAGTAGCCAATTTTAACGTTCAACTTGTTCTACTGCTTTAAAATATTATATGCTTTAAAATGTCATCTGATGAAGTAGCCAATTTTAACGTTCAACTTGTTCTATATAATTTAAGTGAATGAATTCCTAATGTGTGAAATAGGGATGTGCAAGTCGAAGTCGAAATAAGTCGAAAGTCGACTCTTACTTGATAATTTTCGACTTTTGGCAATCGACTTTCTGATATTGAAAAAAGTCGAAAATCAACTTTTACTTTCGATTTTTACATTAGACTTTTTTCATTTTATGCGAAACAAAAACATTAACGCTAATCTGAGAACTGTCTTCTCTAAACTAATAAACGAAACAGCTGTTTAACAGCAAATAAAGCTGCGTTGGCAACTCTTGATACGAAAAATGTAAAACAGTGGTCGCCATAATTAAAAAAGGAGACTGTAAGTGTGACAAAGCAATTGCATATCATCTGATCACGTTAAACTCGTAACAAAATGTTAATGAAAATGTCACTATATGAAAAGCAGGTGACAATTTTTTTTTAAATTTGCCAGGTAACAATTGTTACTTTGCCAGAATAGGGCTGTTAAAATAAATTTATATTCACAATATTTAAACTACGTTCAAATGGATTAATATTTTATTATAGACAAAATAGCAATTTTCTGCTTTTAGTCAAGTAGGCAAGAATTTAAAATGAGTGCTTTCCATTGAAATCACAAAAAAAAATTACAATATTGAATTGGTAAAACCATACGCTTCTTAAACACTTCTAGATCCTAGGTTTAAAAAGCACGCATTTCAAAATATCCGTGAGTGCTCTCAAGCAATCTTTCACCTTGGGAAGCAGCAGTACATAAATAATTACTACAAAATTAAACTCCCCCCTCCATTTAGGCGATCTTGCGAATGCCGAGATGAGACAAGCAAGAATTTCAAACGAAGAAGTGATAGCGGCATCGACATCTAATAATCAAGAATCCGATAACAGTGACATATTATGTTTCTTGTTTGAGGTGGTTAAGACAAAAATGAACTCTAAAATTGTTGAAATTGATGGGGTGCCCACTCTGCTGCGCCCTTATCTGGCTCGCCCAGCTGTTGATCGAAAACTTAATAAAAATCCGCTTGTTTGTAAATAAAGTCGTCAACTCCAAAAATTTCAATCTCTTTTTAAACTTTTCTAAAGCTATACCGAACACAAAAATAAAATTTACATGTAACGCTCATGCAAAAAAAAAACAACAAAGAAAATGCTTCTATTGTAAAATTCGGTTGATAACAATTACGTTAATTCGGCGGTTAGGGCTTGATATTCAGATCAATTATGAATAATTTTTCCTCAGAAATCGGAAAAGGGAGCTTACGTTTTTAAGATAGCAGATAGAGACATCACATTTTTTTTACTTTCATAAATATTGACGGTTGATGAAGAAATTAGCATTAAAAATTTCCAAAATGTTCTTAAACTTTATCTTGAAAATAAACTCTCCTTTTTCCGATTTCCAGGGGAAAAATTATTCATAAGAAGTCTGATTATCAATAAAAGAACTAAAATGGCAATATTCTGTTTTTTTGTATTTTATTTATTTACTGAAGTACCATGTTTTTGTTAATATTTTAAAAAAGTTGAAAAGTCGACTTCTAAAGGTTCAAAAAGTTGATTAGTCGATTTTTACTTTTTCTACGGTTGAAAAAGTCGAAGTCGACTTTTGCTGGTGGTTGCACATCCCTAGTGTGAAACCATAAGCGGGGTTCACATGGTGCTACATATTGTCACGCATTGTAGGACAAGCTTCATATTTGACCGTTCGAGCGCTCGATACAGCCGACTGACAACATGTTATCTTGAATTTGAAATGTTTCAAATTCAAGACCATCACGCCAGGCATGACAACATGTAGGAGCATGTGAACCCTGCTATATGCAACCTTGAACAGTGAGTTGATCACAGCTTAATCACTCAAAGACTACTGAAGAGGAAATGAGGATTTCCGAAACAGACTGTCTAGTCAGCTTAGTGATTGACTGTTTACAGAGTTGTTGTTGTTGTTGAGTTCTTAAAAACTTACTTGATCTAAAGCTCGCAATTTTAATTCATGTAATAATTTATAGATCATAAAATTAATTAACTTATTTTTTACTTCATATATTCCAAGCCACCACGATTTTAAGTAAAGATAAAAAAAATCGTGTCAAAATATAGCATTTGTTACGTTCGGCAGTTTTGCCGCGAGATGTGCTCCTCTGAAAACTTTTCATCAAATGACATAATGCATCCGACATGTCCATCCGCCTTGATTTTTTGCACACAACATACCGTCTCCACGAAGCATAGCACATGCCATCATTTGCATCAAGGCATCAAAAAACCTCGTGGCGACCGCCTAAGCCATGGCATATCTTATACCTTGCGATAAATGCCACAATTTATTCATGGCATCTATCTCATGGCATGATCTGTACTGCATACCAAAATTGCAATGGAGTTTCAATTTTTTGCTTTTTGCGCTTCTAATTGGAATTCATTCAGATCACTTCTTACAAAACTAAAAATGGATTTAAAAATGCACTCGAACGTTTTAATTATATTAATAAATAATTTTGAAAAATTTCAATGCCTTTGGAATCATAAAAGCCCCGAATATAAAAGACTGGACTTAATGAAAAAGGTTGGCTGCAGCTGGCAAAAGCTTTTGGAAGAGAAGTCGACAAAATTAAAAAAATTTAATATTTGCGTTCTGCATATGGAAGATTCAAAAAAATCGGGTTCATCAGCAGAATATGTGTACCAATCAAATCTATCATATTTTGGTGAATTCAGATTTTTAAATTCGGTGGCACTTTTACGAAAAACCAGCAGCAATTACGACGTGTAAGTATATGATAAATGTTTTAAAAGAGTTGTTATATGATTTAAATGTATATTTTATTTGCAGTACTGAGAGAGAGTACCGCCACCAACACTAACTCCAATTACATCGCTTTCAGTAAAAAAAGCAAAAAAAAACTTAAGCCTCATCGTCATCCAAAATAGATGATGCAATAGATGCTATTGTTGCATTTGCAAGTGTTGAAGAAAAAGAAACAATGTACTCTACGTTTGAAAATAATGTTACTATTCAAATCAATCAATTGACTCCATTGCAAGCAACTTCTTCAATGGATTACAGACGTCGTTACGTAGCGATATGCTGGAATATGCTCTTTATAAACCAGATATATCGTTTGAGGACATTTCATAAAAAGTTGATTTGTAACTTATTAATTTATGTTAAATTGAGGCAATTTAATACCAACAAAATGGATATCAACAAATGAGCTACTGCATAGCCTTCGTTGATATATTGAAAAATTGAAGACGGTGAAGTCAGTTATATTCATGCTGATTGTGGAATCCGGTGGATCTGTTGTGGCAGGAGTTGGTCAGATCCACACTCCCTTCGCCTTAAAGCAAAAATCCCATTGTTGAATCCGTGCGAGGGAACTGCAATACCGATCCGCACTCCGAACTCCGAACTCCGAAAACAGCTGTTCAGCTGTCAAAACAAAATTAAGTAACGAGAGAATTTGTTCAAGTGCAACTTATTTATAATAAAAGTGAAAAATATAAAAAAAATACAATTTAGATGTAATAATACAATAAATTTATTTTTAAAACATCCTTAAAACATTGTGCTGGCAAAATGGAGCTCTTGGCGAGTGTATATAGTATGGTGTTGACATTGCTCCTGAGTCATCTGGATCCACACAAAGAAATTTCAGCATTATCTCTGCTGCTCCTGGTGCAGATTTCGATGCTATTTGTGCTTCGTTGGCCTGGCTATTACGTTTCTTCCTTAGCTAGATTCGCTGCTAACAAATTTTTGTATTTTGTTAGAGGAATGGACTCGATTGCGTTGTTTTTCGATTTGAAAATATATATTTTGCAAATCCCACGATGCAAGGCTGTTGGCTCGATATAGGGAATACCCCTAAAATAAAATTTAAACCGTTTCGACGTTTTATTTAGATGTTAAAAAAGGTTGATTACTTAATTTTAAATATGATTGGTATGTGTAAAAGCGGAATAAAGCACATACAGCTTTAAACGATTAACCGCGGCTCCCAAAAGTGTAGTACGATTTTTTAAAATTTGCTGTGCTTTCTTATATTGATCACAGGAAGTATCAAATTTCAACTTTGTATCTTTCACCGTAGTCGAGATATAAGGTTGGTAAAAAAATACCCAACCGTCGTTATCGTGTTCTTAATGAACACAAATTCCTTCTGCAACGACAGCACAGTTTTATATCAGGAATTTTCTATCAATAGTAGGTATATTTGGTTAATTGTCTAAGAGAGCTTTTACATTTTTTTTAATATATAAAATTTTTTACATATGATAACACAAATTTTTCAATTTATACACATAGTCATATTTTACTTGGAAAATATTGTAGTCAACGTAAAAATTTCTTGACACACTCCAAAAATAATTTATAGCTCTAGGTTTTCTAAAAGCAACAAACAAAAAATAAAACACTTAGCTGTTACCAATCCTGAGATATGATCAATTCTGCAGCAGCATTTTCATGGGTAAGAAAATACCCAACCGCGGTTAATGGGTTAAGTATACAACTCGAATAATGTCTGAAAAATTTTTGTTGCTACTGAACACCGAAAACTTCTATGATAAAAATTATTTTTTTTTTAAATTTATAAAAAATTCTTTTTGAGTAAAAAAAAATTGCGACATGTACGAATATTTTTAACTCCGGATTCGAGTTTAGCGACCTCAAATTACCCTGAAATCATGTATCGCATTTCTTTTTTTGAGGACTTTGTTGCGGATGAAAAGTGAAAAAATTTGTATGAAGTGCGGATGGAATGCGTTTTCAACAATAGCCTTTTTTCACTCCGAATCCGCAAACTTTGCTGCCGATTCACTCCGAAGTTACTCGCCGGATTCTACAATCGATAAGCCAACGAAAACGAGTAATTCTCCCTGATCCGCCGGATTCCACAATCAGCATGATTACAACATTAGATGCGTTCCTTTCGCCTAAATATAATCGCGATAACAAATTTTCTCAAAGGAACGACAAGAGAAACGACTCGCAGAGGGCACTACCATTGCAGTCAAAATTAAACTCAAACAAGCGATCATAATACAATAACTATTAGGTGTAATGAGAACATGTGTCGTTCAAAACGGTTGTGAACTGTTATGGTAGCGATACCTTAGTGAACGAGGTTTTTCTTTGAATGTTTTTTAATCTAAACTTCAGAAAAATTGTAAATTATGTAATTTATTTATTAATATTATGCAATAATATAAATAATTTAAGCAATTGTTGGCTCCGCTGAATGCATCCAATGTGTGTGACACACGCGGTTTGTTTTGTTTTCTTTTGCTTAACATTCGATGGTCGCAGCTCGTGAGAAAATAGGTAGCTGTCATGGCTACCTAATAGTCATTGCATCAAACAAACAAATAATTAAAAAAATAAAATGACAACTCATAAAAATATACAGGTGCGCCACCTGTGTTTCAAATTCTTTAAAGGCTATATCACAATTTTATATGGATAGCAAAATAATCCTATTTGTTATAGGTTTATTATTTTTGTTTTTGCTTTGCATATAAAAAAAAATAATCTGGATTATTTTGAAACGAATGGAAACAAGCTATTATTGTATGGAATATGTAAAATTGTTTTCTTCAATGATTAGCAAAGTAAGAAGAGCATATTTTGCTTAACAGCTGCGTTCCTTACGCCTTAATATAATCGCGATAACAAATTTTCTCAAAGGAACGTCAAGGAAAACGACTCGTAGAGGGCACTACCGTTGCAGTCAAAATTAAATTCAAACAAGCAATCATGATACAATAACTATTAGGTGTCATGAGAACGTGTGTCGTTCAAAACTGTTGTGAACTGTTATGGTAGCGATACCTTAGTGAACGAGGTTTTTTTCTGAATGTGTTTTGCTCTAAACGTCAGAAAAATTGTAAATTATTTAATTTAATTATTAATATTATGCAATTATAAAAATAATTTAAGTGCAATTGTTGGCTCCGCTGAATGCGTCCAATATGTGTGACACACGTGATTTGTTTTGTTTTCTTTTGTTTAACATTCGATGGTCGCAGCTCGTAAGAAAATAGGTAGCTGTCTTGACTACCTAATAGTCATTGTATCAAACAAACAAATAATTAAAAAAATAAATGACAACTCATAAAAATATACAGGTGCGCCACCTGTGTTTCAAATTCTTTAAAGGATATATCACAATTTTATATGGACAGCAAAAATAATCCTATTTGTTATAGGATTATTATTTTTGTGTTTGCTTTGCATGTAAAAAAAATAATCTGGATTATTTTGAAGCGAATGGAACGCAGATAATGCTTCAGTCGGAATCTATGAGTTGAGATCATTTTCATTTGTTCATGGACTAATAACAACTATTTAACTATTATATATTAGCTGCGTTCCATTCGCTTCAAAATAATAATAATTTGCGAGTCGAACTCTTGATGAAATTGCATATCGCATCACCGTGCTCTGCTTTTCTATTTTCGGTTCAACCTAGAATATAGAATGTTAAAATATTTAAAAAAATAATTTGTTTGTAATACTTGTATAAGAACCGCGTTTCCACAGTCAAGTTTTCTTGCGCAAAAAAGGCATTGCACGTAATTTTGAAATTGTAAACACTTGATTGCACGCCATTTGTGAAATTGCATGCAATCGAAAAAATGTTGGTTGACTTCCAACTTTTCTTGCGCAATTAGGTAACTTGATCAAAATTTTTGACGTTTTGTTTTGTTTTTTTCTGTCTCCTCTCTATCGTTGTTGATTTTCCAAGCGGTTCAATTTCTGTTCAGTAATTTTTATGAAATAAATTATTAAAAAACATTGAATATAATTAAATTTTTTAGATTATAGTTGCCAAAACGTGGAGTGGAGTGCCACTATACAATTTCTGGAGGAATACGAGAGTCACAGTTGCTTGTGGAATGTGCATTCTCCACAGATGCCAAGGCAAAGATTCGCTCGATAAGGACGTCTACGCCGCAGAAGTTGCGAACATAAAAAAGAGCAAAAGTCGAGATCGTGAAGCGTATGTGCCGAAGGTGTCTTGGTTCCAGGTTGCACATAACATAACAACTTTTTTCAATAGTGCCTGCTTCGTTTTATTATTCTTTTAATTTTTTTTCGCATTCTCTTTTGTTATTTTCTTGTTTTTCGCCTTTCATCTGCTTCGCAAAACATAACCGATGACATTTGCAAACAAAATGACTTTGAGCGTGTAAACAGTTTTTTATGCAATATCCAACATTGCATAAAAAATATTGACCGTGGAAACGCGCCTTAACCGTCGCCTCCTTCCCATAAAACATCTTTCAGTAAAAGAGCCTCCATATTATGGAGTTCTCTTACAGGCCGGTTACACAGGCCTGTGACAGTGAAAGTGCGAAAGAATACGTGTACTGTTCGAATGATTAAAAAAATTTCGAACTTTCATGCTAGTAGCAAGAGGTGTTACACATGCACGTGAAAGTTCATTAAAAAAATTCCATCGAATGGGAAGGTTCTCGCTGCTGTTACAGTTTGCGTGTGCTTTACTTGTTGTTTTGTTTGCTTTTAACTGTAAACAAGCTATCAGTGTTGCTTCCTGTACGATATCGACGAAAACCCGAAATAAACCTACCAAAAGTAATTGAAAACAACACTGATTTCCCCTTTTTGACATACACTGGCCGCTGCTATCAAAATCCACTGGCTCTGAAATTTCGTTGCCAGTAGTAATGAAAGTGGCATGAAAGTGAATCCAGTGTGAGTGTATTTGTAAAATAGTATGAATGTATTGAGTTCTTCGAACTACAGAGCCAGTATACTGGCCTGTGTAGCATGCCTGTTAATTGTAAAAATGGGTCAACCCAACATTTATGTTTTCGTTTCACTTCTTCTTTTTTCTTTTTTTTATTTCGTTTAAAGCTTTCAGTGCTAAAAGACACCGAAGTTGTTTAGTGGTAGAGATCGACATTTCACCTAACATGCCATGGCATGGAATGCCCAACAAACAAATACTGTAACATATTTTGACAGTTGGTGCTCATGACTTGATGAATATGATGGCATGCGATTTGCCTCGTGGAGACATCCTGTTAAATAGATCTACACTTCGTTCGATTTGACATTTATTTTTATTAAAAAAAAACTAAGCAATTCATTTGCAAGAGTTATGTTACATTAAATATTAATAAAATACTCATTGGCATGTTAGCCTTTTATTATAAGGGATATAAATTAAGAAATATTAAATGCTAGCTGATATACCCGGTGTTACTCGAGAGTCATTTATATAAACATTTTAACATACACTTCTCGATTAAATGTTTTTTAAAATCTGGAAAAACATGTTGAATTTTATTTGTAAGCTACCTTTAGAAAGGTAATTGAACGAGCATTAATACAAAGAAGTTTTGAAAAATTTTTGTTGTTGGTGGTTCCATCTCTTGCGGTGAGCTAATTGAATTCAAAGAAGGGGTACGAAAAACATATTTTAAAAGTTAAAAAGAATTTTTATATCTTAAAGCAAGCACAATTACCTTTACAACAAAATAAAAATTATGGTGAGACTCAATTTTTCCTTGAGATATGGACATTTTAACGTCTAAACAAAGATTTATATTAACAAATATATTGAACTTTTGAACAAAAAAAATTTTAATGAAATATATTAAAAACAGCGGAATTATTGGCATTAAAAGTAAGAACTTTGATTTACATATAATTTTTTCTCATTATTAGCTATCAATGTTTTATGAAAATTCGTTATACTAAAAATGATTGTACCTACTAAAATTTCTATTAGCTGCGTTTTTTCATTGGAGATAAGGATCATATCATCGCATTTGCAAGCAAAGCAAAAACAACAAAAAATCTAGCAAGTGAGCTGGACATTTAAATTTATCCAATTCTATGTTTTGAGTGTTGATGACGCTAAGTAGATGACGCTGCGACTGAAAAAACTGGCAGTACTGCATTATATTACTTTTTTAAAGTTTGGTAGCAGTAGCAAAAAAAAAAAAATTTCGCGAAAAAAATCAAAAAACAACCCTTGTTGTTTTGATGGCAAAAACAGTACAACAATTTTTGCGCTTACCTAGAAGAATTTGTGCAAATAAATGCTATGTCATATGAAAGGTAGCCAGATGTGCAACTTTTAATTGATTTCATTTTGACAACAACAACAATTTTTGAGTAATTTTTTGAGTAAAAAGTCAATATTTTGGACCTTTTTTGACATAATCATAAAACATATATACTCTGACTTAACGGCACAGTTCAACCTATTTTTGTGAAGTGATTTTATTGAACTTTTGAACAAAAAAAAATTTGAATGAAATATATTAATGGACAGCGGAGGTATTTGCATCGAAAGACCAAACTTTGATTTTCATGTCGTTTTTTTCTCATTCTTAGGCAACGATGTTTTATGAAAAAGTCGTTGTACTGAAAATTTCTCCAATTTTATAGATATGTGAATTTTTTTGATGTCAAAATAACAGAAATTTTTTAAAATTAAATACAGAAAAATCTCCGATGGTAAAAAGTTTTATAATAACAAAATTACCGTTAGTTGAAACATTTCAGAGGGGGCGTGGCAAAAACTAAGTATGTAACATTTTAAGGTGGGATGCACTTAATACATATACCTAGTTTGAGCAAAATCCGTTGAGCCGTTTAGATTTGTATAAAGGTCAAACAAACTGAGAAAATGAGTTTTATTACTATAGACAATGTTTCTAAATTAATACATATCTTTATAATTATGTCTAATTGCATTAGAAAAATATTAGCTTAATTAAGATTATAATAACGGTTTAGTAACTTCATTACTAACACTCACTTTATTTATTTTTACTGTATGACCATAATTCGGCCGTGTTTGAAAAATAAAGTTTAAAAAAACTAGAATCCCAGAACCTAAAATAATTCCTACCATGAGCTCACGTTCAAATTATTTGGGTACTTGGAAAAATTTTCTTTGCCTTGAATTATCGGTTATTACACTAAAACAAAAGAGAAGGGGTAAAAGTTTGACAAAATGGAAAAAAAAAAGAAATTATATAGCTTATAAAGCTTAAGAAAGCTTACTATTGAGCTAATATTTCCTTAACTGGTTTTTAATCTAATGGCATACTTGTGCGTACCTAGTGGCGGCTGTAGCCTAGTGGGTAGAGTGCGTGGTCTCTAAGCTAAAGAACCTCGGTAGCCCGGGTTCAATTCCAGCTCAGACAGAAAGTTTTCTCAATTGAATTAATTTTTCTGTTCGGTCGCCACCTCTCTGCAGACCTCAGAGAGTAAAAGTTGCCATGTAAAGCTTCTTGAGAACATTAGCCGTTCGGAGTCGGCATTAAACACGTAGGTCCAGTTCTCAAAGATCACACACAACAGAATTGATCAATAGAAGCTAGGTCAAAGTCCTTCCAAGGGCTGAAATGGCCAGTTTATTTTTTTATGTGCACCTAGAATCAGCCTAGCACAGGAAAAGAAATCTAAACGAACAATTAATGTGCATCTCATACACAGGGTTGGTTATGTAGAGCATAGCGTACCTTGTTGAAACATAGCAGACGTTTTAGTCTCGCTCCTCTGTGCTAGACTACGTTGTGCTACGTGTACATTTAAAACATGTTTTTTTTTAATAATCAAAATATTGAAATAAAAAAAAATAAAAATTATGTTTTAAGGTTGGGTGGTTGTGGGTTTTACTCCTCGTCGTGGATTGCTATTAAAACGATGCACATTCGTTGTGGAGCAAGCTTCGCTTTAGGCTTCGGCTCCGATGCAGAATAGCTGAGGTGTCGTCTTCGACTGGGTATGATGTAATTCGCAAATAAAATAGGTTGGTTGGCGCTCTGTGCGCATACGAATGTCGACACAGTTGGCAAATCAACTGGTGGCTTTGGGCCCTGTGCACCAAAGATGTTAACGCTGGTTTTAAATTTGAGGTTCCTGTTGAACACAAAGAATTTCAGATTTCGTGAATCAAAATTTTTGAAGTTTATGATAATGCTGCATAAAATTTTACATTTCGTGGAAATATGTGTGCTATTATTTATCTTAACGTGCCAGCGAGTATGTATCAGTGTAAAAGCGTGCAACTCAAACGTGTGGTGTGACACTCAAGTTGTCAGAACAATCATTGGGTTGCAGCCTGCATGTTCGACACAATTAAGTATGATACGATGGGTTCGATGTTGCTTTTGTAGTTAATTTAACAGAGCAAGCTTTACAGAGATAAATCGATTCGAATCAGAGTTGAGCAAAAGATAACCACTGTTTGTGAAAAGAGAACCGTCACACTCGCTATAACGTCTACACACATTTCATGAATACCATTTGTAGATTTTACGTTATGTAGTTATTTTACGCTCACTGCGTTAATTGTGCGTTACTATATTACTGCCATTCACAGTTTAAGCGTACATTTAACAAATCGTATTTATATCATGTTATATTGTTGAAACTGTGAGCACCCTGCCATATGGCTGTCGTGTTCCAAAGTTATGAAACCCTTTGATGTATGTAATTATGTGGCTATAGACAGAGCCTAAAAATACGAGGTAAAAAAACACGCCCAAGGGCTACTTTTATGTACGCGTGTTTGCGTATTTGCATTTGCATGGAAAACAACAACAAAGCAAAGCACGCTTATGTAAATTGGCGTACAAATAACACTGTGAATATCCCCAATATTTTACACACGTTTTACGCAGCATAGCGGTAAACCCACACAACTAGCATGGTTTCCCATATAACACTACTTGTATGTCTAGAACTTGGGAAAACATTCTTCATCCTACTTAGACGACAATAATGTACCTTTTTGTTTTCCAGGAAGAAAATGCCAAAAGTATGTTCAGCCGTAAACAAAAAGATGGAAAGCACCGCAGCAGCGATGTTTTAGGTGATTTTTTTATGGGTGCTTTCCAACCTCGCAGGCAGCAGTGGCTAGCTGCCAAAACCAAATTTTCGGGCAACCAAACGTGATATGTGGCGTCCGTAGCCTTGTGGGTAGAGTGCGTGACCCCTAAGCTTAAGAACCGCGGTAGCCCGGGTTCAATTCCAGCTCAGCCAGAAAGTTTTTCAATTGAATTAATTTTTCTATTCGGTCGTCACTTCTCTTGTGGGGTTAAAGCGGGGTTAAAGCGGGGTTAAAGCTGTAGTTATATTTCCTTGTAATCTGGGCATTCTAGTAGCGTGCCCAACGCAAACTTATAAGGCGTTTTCCGCCACTTTACGAGAAATAACAAGAGCTAATAGTTTAGCTTCGTTCTGCTGTATATTTATTTCTGCCTTCTCTTAATAATATTACAACTATTTATAATTAAATTTACATGAAGAATTAATAGATATTACCTCAGTATTTCCACCACTAGTCATACGCAAAGTGCTGCGCTTGCACTTTGTTGTGTGAGGACAAATTATATAAATGAATTGTTAACTGAATTTAAAATATGGAAAATGTAAACAACAAATTTAAAGATTTATTATATATTATGAATAAAATGTATGGAAATTATTGTATTGTATTATATCTTATAAGGTAAAATATATATTATTAATGTTATAAATATTCTATTGAGAAAAAATAATGTATCGAATAACAAATAAGTAAACAAATAATAAATACACACATACAAACATGCAAAGCCATGTACACAGTCACATATACACAGGCAGGGAAAACAAAACAAGTGAACACGGAACAGAAAGGCAACGGCAGAATATAAAGCAGTCGCGTTTGCTTAGCACAGGCAGTCTTGTCGCAGGCGCAGTAGCATGCACATGCTTTGAGACTGAGTAGTTAGTTTAATCTTAGTTATCTTAAGCGAAGGTGTACTCACCCTTCGAACGTTGTTTACTCTAAGTCAGGCGTAGTTATCTTAAGCGAAGGTGTACTCACCCTTCGAACGTTGCTTACTCTAAGTTCAAAACGTAGTTATCTTAAGCGAAGGTGTACTCACCCTTCGAACATAGTGTTTAATCTAAGTCAGGCGTAGTTATCTTAAGCGAAGGTGTTCTCACTCTTCGAACGTTGCTTACTTTAAGTTCAAAACGTAGTTATCTTAAGCGAAGGTGTACTCACCCTTCGAACGTTGCTTAATCTAAGTTCAAAGCGTAGTTATCTTAAGCGAAGGTGTCCTCACTCTTCAAACGTTTTTTACTCTAAATCAGGCGTAGTTATCGTAAGCGAATGTGTACTCACCCTTCGAACATAGTTTTACTCTAAGCTCAGGCGTAGTTATCGTAAGCGAAGGTATACTCATCCTTCGAACTTTGTTTACTAAGTTATTTTAAGCGAAGGTGTACTCACCCTTCGAACATAGTTTTACTCTAAGCTCAGGCGTAGTTATCGTAATCGAAGGTGTACTCACCCTTCGAACTTTGTTTACTATAAGTTCAAAACGTAGTTATTTTAAGCGAAGGTGTACTCACCCTTCGAACATAGTTTTACTCTAAGCTCAGGCGTAGTTATCGTAAGCGAAGGTGTACTCACCCTTCGAACTTTGTTTACTATAAGTTCAAAACGTAGTTATCTTAAGCGAAGGTGTACTCACCCTTCGAACATAGTTTAACTCTAAGCTCAGGCGTAGTTATCTTAAGCGAGGGTACACTCACCCTTCGAACGTTGTTTACTCTAAGACAGGCGTAGTTATCGTAAGCGAAGGTGTCCTCACCCTTCGAACGTTGTTTACTCTAAAATCAAAACGTAGTTATCTTAAGCGAAGGTACCTCCACCCTTCGAACATAGTTTTAATCTGAGTTCTATCACAGTCACTCACAGCGAGAGGGATCATAGCAAATAACGGAATAAATATGAATAAGCAAGGATTAATTAAATCACTTTAATTTATATAATGCTTAATAATTAATAATAACTAAGTAACGTACTCATTAAGCAATAAATAAAACAAATGAAAATAATAAAGAATTACACTACAGTTTAAAACTAAAACGCTGGCTTTCTTATTTAAAACAACGGGATCATTGGTAAATAAATTATTTTGTAAGAACCCCTGGTTTACTCACTGAGCCTACCTCAGCAAAAATCAGTAACGAGCAAAAGGGTTCGTTACAGTTGTTATTTGTGTTTTTGTTCTGTCTTTTTTTTGTTCGATTCAATTGATCGCTTAATGTCTTAATGTTTTACTGGTTGCTGCTCGTCATCTGATACTTGGCATACTTTATAAACGTAATGTTTTGTGTAAAAGAAATAGAATCAAGCGTTAACAAATAAAATAGTACTACTCATTGTTCGTCATCTGAGACTTGGCTTACTTTATAAACGTTTGAGTTTGACCGAGATATTGTTTTGTGTAAAAAGTATTAATACAGAGTGAATCATGTTCATGTTGTGCAAGTACAGTACAGTACACCCCTATCGTTTTAGCGAAAAATTATTACTTTTTGAAATAATTTTTAAAGATTTGTGACAGAAATACTTTGGCGTGTTTCTTTCTTATATTAAAAAAAATAATATATATATATGTATTTTTTTCTTAAAAAAAATGTTCTTATGTAATAATTTCTTTTTTTTTATGTGATTGAATATGATCTTGTAATTCTCTTAATTTCAAATGTGCTTATATAAAATGTTTTCTTACGTTAGTGTCTTAAAATTTAAATAATTTCTTTTCTTATATTTTCTTTAAATGATTAAATTAATGATATTTGCTATAGATATATAATTCCTTATATTCAGTAATATTGTGTCAATAAAGTTTTTAAATTACAATTTATTATTAATTATTTTCTGCGTTTAAAATAGAAAAAATATATACAAATGTTTAGAATTTCTTTAATAAGTTGTTGTGCAATTCCTTCAGTTTTCCGTTCATGTTTATTGTGGAATTCACACCGTTGCAGCTTACAATTTCGTATGGACCATTGTAAGGGCTTTGTAACTTTTTGCTGTTTTCTACTCTGACGAAAACTAAATCTCCAATTTCTAAATTGCTTTCTAGTATATTCCTATCATATACTTTTTTTTTAATTTTTGCTTTATCTAGCATTTCTCTTGCTCTTGCTATTGATGTACTTAAACGTATTTTTAGTTCATTAACGTAGTTGTCTAGGTTATAAATTATATTTTGTGTGTTCATTACGTCATTTGGAAGGGATGGAATTTTTACACTACACTAATTCAAAAGGGGTATAGTTAGTGTCAACATGTGGTGTAGTGTTGTACGCAAATGAAAAATATCGTCATCGGTAAATGAAAGTATGTATTCGTTTAGTGAACGGTGATTCTTTTCTATGCTTCCCATTGTTTGATGATGGTATGGTGTTGAAAATGTTTGTCGCGTCTCAAGTAGTTCACATATATTTGTCATCAATGAGTTTTTGAACTCTGTACCGTTGTCGGACTTAAGCGTTTTGAAACAACCATATTTAAGTATAAATTGCTCTACAAGTGTAGTCGCAATTGTGTTGGCATCCTTTGTTGCCATTGGGTACGCAACCACAAATTTAGTAAGGTCACACTGCATAGTTAAAATGTACCGGTAACCGTTAGATATTCTGAGCGGTCCAACGGTGTCGATTGAGATCGTTTCAAAACTTGTTGTGGGAGTATCTGTCAGCACGAGTTTTTCTTTTATATGTTTCGTCGTTTTATTTCTTGCACATTTATCACAATTACTTACAAATTCTTTCACCATTCCTGTCATGTTTTTCCAAATATAACGTTGTTTTAGTTTATGTATCGTTTTTCGTACACCAAAATGTCCTGAAATGTGTGACGTATGAAATTCGTCGATAAGTTTGTATTGCTGCAGGATGCTGTTGATTGGTTTTGGAGCTTTATAAATTAATATATTTATGGGCGAGGCTTTCTTTCTTGCAAATTTATTATAATCTTCCTTGAATGCATTCATTTCAATCTTTTTAAATATGTAATCATTGTCACAGAGGGCTAGCTCCTCTACTTGTGACTTCGTAAGTAGACAATGACGGTTCTCCAATATCGAATCTAGCTTCGAAAGGTCATCACTACATGTTACATGCACTTCATTGCTTTCAATGTTAACCATGGTTCTATGCTTCTTAGTTTCAACAATTTCTTGACATCATGAAAGGATGTACATTCCCAGATATGCAGTTGATCAGACTGGCTTGGGATTATGTTATTCTCTTTGATGCGTCGTTGGGATCCCTTAAAATTTTCTATAGTTTCAAATCGCTTTGCGCTCGCTTCTTTAGATTTACTTCTTGTTATCGCATTAATTTTAATTCTTTCTTCAATTTTCTTTGCACTTGCTTTCTTAATTTCCCCTGTTGTTGTATCTTCTACTTTTTGCTCCTTGTGGTCTTCTTGTTTCGATGTTGGAATCATGGATTTTAAAATATCGCTGTCAATTTTTATTCGCGATAATGTGTCCACGTATGTATTAATTTTACCTTTTTTATAAATAATTTGAAAGTCATAATCTGCTAAATCGAGGGTTATCCTTGTCATTTTCGACGAAGGATTTTTGTGAGCGAATAATGACACCAAAGGTCGATGATCAGTTACTGCAATAAATTTTCTACCGTATAAATATGGCTTGAAGAAATTAATTCCCCAATGAATAGCTAGGAGTTCTTTTTCAATGATTGGTTTGTTTATGTCGTGTTTTTCCAATGATTTAATTGCATAAGAGATTGGAAAATCATGTCCAATTTCTCCTTGGGAGAGGACTGCGCCTAGTGCAAAATCGGACGCGTCTGTAGTGAGAATGAATGGTTTCTCGAAATTTGGATATTGTAATATTGTTGAATCAAGTAGTTTTTGTTTTAAGATATTAAATGCTTTATCGCATTCATCCGACCAGATAAAAGGTATTCCTTTCTTCAGTAAGGAATTCAAACATTTTGCAGTGGTTGCAAATTCTGGTATAAAACGTCTGTAGTAATTACAAAAAGCTACAAATCGTCTTACTTCATCCGCATTTTTCGGGACAGGATACTTTAATACAGATTCACATTTTGAAGGATCCGTTTTTATACCTTTATCGGTAATTAAATGGCCCAGGTATACGACTTCTGGTTTTAAGAACTGGCATTTACTTGAGTTTAGCTTTAAATTGTATTGGTGTAAACGATCAAAAACTTTAATAAGATTTCTGTTGTGATGTTTCAAAGAACATCCAAAAATTATTATGTCGTTGACATATAAGAAAGCTTCAGAGGAAAGGCCACTTAACGCAATTGTTAACATACGTTGAAAACTATTTGATGAACTTTTTAGACCGAAAGGTAGACGTTTGAATTGGTAATGTCCGTTTTGCATTGAGAAAGCTGTTAATGGTCTTGATTCTTTGTCTAGTGGTACCTGATGAAAAGAGCTGGTCATGTCTAGCGTTGAAAAGTATTTTGCCCTGCCTAACGTGTCCAATACTTCTTCCAATCTAGTCAAGGGAAATTTGTCATTTACAAGCTTGTCATTCAACTTTCTAAAATCTACCACTAAACGCCATTTTTTGTTGTTTTCATCGCTCTTTTTTGGGACTAGCAGTAATGGTGCATTGTAAGGACTTACCGATGGTTCAATTATGTCATTTTTTATTAGATTATTTACTTGTCTACTCATTTCGTCATATTGCGCATGCGGGAGTCTGTAGTTTTTGATGTAAACTGGGGTAGTGTCCGTTAATTCAAGTTTTTGGGCATAAAAGTTGTTAGTTGAAAGTTCTTCTCCTTCAAGATGAAAAACTGATTGATATTTTCTGAATATGTCTTTTAATTCTGTTTTTGATTGTGCGTCTAGATTAAGTTCTTTCATTAGTCTACTGAAACGTTGTTCGTCATATTTGTTTGTCTGTTGCGCAAGTTTAGTGATATTGTAGTTACTTAATTTTTCTACTTGTGGCTTTATCTCATTTAATATAACTTCTTTGTCGTTTACGTTGACAATTTTAATGTGACAGTTGCCCGTCGATGGCGCAATAGAATTTGCCAAAAATACGCCATTTTTAAGTTCTTGATTTAAAATTAAACTTTCTTCTTGAACATTCAGTTGTATTGGAAAAATGCTTTATGATCTTGGTGGTAATCTATAGCTATCTCGGGGTAGAGGTTTCGTAATTAAAGGTGCCCTGTATTCATTGTTTTTCACGAAGATCGATATCATCATAGTCTCGTAGTTGATATGACATCTGTATTTTATAAAAAAATCTCTTCCTAGGATTCCATCAGTTAAAATTGGGAAATCTATGTTGACAAGATGAAATCTGTTTCTTACTCTATAATCGTTTAAATATAAGGTTAAATTTGTTGTTCCTAGTGAGTGTACCTCGTCCTTCGTGATTCCAGTCAGCTTGCATTTATCATCTGCGTTTAATTCTAACTCTTGCAGATGCTCATTTTTGCAGATTGAAATGTCTGCTCCCGTATTTATTAAAAATGTTAGTGGTTTGTTTGTTTGTGTACATTTTAATGTTATGTAATTCGTCAAGTGTGCTGATAAGTTAAAAATCTTCTTACTAATTGTTGGCCTTCCGGAGGTTGTTAGTTCTCCCCCGGGCCGATTTCGTTTCCCTGATTGACCAAATGCATTCGGTTGTTGTGCCGATTATTGTTATTTCGGTTATTATTGTTGTTTCTGCAATAACTGATTTTTGTTCTTTTGTTGTGGATGAGCCTAATTCTTCAACTTGCATTTTGTTTAATTGTGCAACTAGACCTAATATTTTATCTTTGTAGTTTGTAATGGAAAGATTTCTCTGTGTGAGTGAAGATAACTGTGTGTGAACTTGTGCTATTGTAAGATTGTTTTTGTATTTATCTGTTAATGCTGTTTTTAAACCATCAAAGTTTTCAAAATCTGAAACAAAACCTAGTGCAGTTCTGACTGTTGAACTTAATTTAACACTAAATATAAACTCTAATAAAGTTTTCTTTGCCTCTGTATTTAATGAGCTATATAAAAGCTCCGTTATTTTCAAAAATGGTTCTAAGTCATTGAAATGCCCACTAAATGTTGGTATGCTTTTTATGGCTAACTCTATGTTAAACGACGCCATTTTATTGTTTAGTTATGTATTACTAACTTTTAAATAAGCAAATATATTCTCTTTTATTTTTTCAAATTTTTCCTTCAATTGTTTCAAGTCTTTATGTTCTGTTTCCTTGGATATGGTAGCCCAAATATATTCTACTTTTGATTTTATTGTATCTACGTATGCTTGGCTATATTGTCTAGAAGGTGATTTTTTTAATTTAGCTAGCAACTGTGTAAGCTCCTCAAAATCCATGAACTGATAAATTATTTATTTTAACGATTCTACAACATTCTTGTATAAAATTGTCTTTGTTTGTTTTTATTTATTTATTTATTTATTTTTTTTATACATTTGCATTTATACTCTGGCGTAACTGCCTCCTAACATAGTTCTTATAATATCTATTTATAAGGTATAAGATAACCGCTATCATAAATACAACAGAAATTATTTCCACAATACTATTAAAGAGATTGCTATCGCTGCTGCTACTGCTGCTGGCGTTGTTATTGTTGTTAGTAATTTTCTCGCTGGACCACCAACCCATATCTTGGTTTTTGTATAAGTTGCCTTATCTGATGTTCTATCGTCTTGACAATTTGAAGTTTATCCAGAAGTGCTTTTTTGTTTGTGCCTTTGCTTATTGCTATTACTCTATATAGTTCGGCGCACTCTCTTCTGTATCTTGCTTGCTTACCTCCTCGAACCTTCCTTGTTTTAACTTCTTGTGTTGCTGGCTCTCTCAATTTACCGATATTATGTTTTTGTTGCATCTGTTGGTATTCTTCGAGGGACAGTGGTCTTGGGCCAGCGGTTGATCTTGATGGTACATATACTGGTATTTCCTCTGTATGTGGTACTATGGGCTTCAACATATGGGCTTTGGTTTGTATTCTTCGCTATTCTTCTCCCCCTTGTTTATTATGTCAATTAATTCTCTAAATTCCTCGTCAAGGTCTTCAAAAGAGCACATCTGATTGCTTATTCGTAACTCATGGGTAGCCTCAGGATAAGTTGTATACAGGATCAGCTTATTCGCACGCTCGGTTTGTACAGGACCGGTTTCTACAGGATCGGTTTATACAGGATCGATTTATGCAGGATCGGTTTATACAGGATCGATTTATGCAGGATCGCCATGTGGGGTTAAAGCGGGGTTAAAGCTGTAGTTATATTTCCTTGTAATCTGGGCATTCTAGTAGCGTGCCCAACGCAAACTTATAAGGCGTTTTACCGCCACTTTACGAGAAATAACAAGAGCTAATAGTTTCGCTTCGTTCTCCTGTATATTTATTTCTGCCTTCTCTTAATAATATTACAACTACTTATAATTAAATTTAAATGAAGAATTAATAGATATTACCTCAGTATTTCCACCACTAGTCATACGCAAAGTGCTGCGCTTGCACTTTGTTGTTATTTGTGTTTTTGTTCTGTCTTTTTTTTGTTCGATTCAATTGATCGCAGTGTCTTAATGTTTTACTGGTGGCTGCTCGTCATCTGATACTTGGCACACTTTATAAACGTAATGTTTTGTGTAAAAGAAATAGAATCAAGCGTTAACAAATAAAATAGTACTAATCATTGTTCGTCATCTGAGACTTGGCTTACTTTATAAACGTTTGAGTTTGACCGAGATATTGTTTTGTGTAAAAAGTATTAATACAGAGTGAATCATGTTAATGTTGTGCAAGTACGGTACAGTACACTCTGCAGACAATGGCAAACCTCAGAGAGTAAAAATTGCCATGTAAAGCTTCTTGAGAACATAAGCCGTTCGGAGTCGGCATAAAACACGTAGGTCCAGTTCTCGGTCATTTGTGATCAAACATTTAATAACACGCACAACACAATTGATCAATAGAAGCTAGGTCAGAGTCCTTCCAAGGGCTGAAATGGCCAGGTTATTTTTATTTATTAAACGTGGCATGTGCAACGTTGTAGCGCTGCTTGCTTCGCTGCAAAAGTGTTTTAACTTTTTGTCAAACTGGGGGTGCACGATGTAAGCTTGCAGTATTACATTTAGAAAAGAAAGTCTGATGCCAGAAGCTTTCACATTTTGCAAAATGTTTGACGTGTCACTTTTCGATCAATAGTTATCGAGTTTTGCAATCTTGTGGTTGGCACCACTAATAAAGGTTATTCCACAATTCACGGCCATCAAGAATTATAGCTTGAACACATTGACGACGACTTCAACATTGCGAAACGACATGAAGAAAGAGTCAACAATCTGGAAAAATCATACAATTGTTTTTTTACGCATTACAAACCCTAATATTTCAATTATGTCATATATTAATATATGTCATATAAGAAACAATTCTATAAAAAAAATGACAGAGACTTTGTTGCAATCACGCAACACATCCATAAAAAAGCATGTAAAATAAATTTGACAGTTGTCGATCAGTTGCGGTCGTGAAAGTGTTCAGTGCATTAAACTCGCCACATTATCTAAACGATAACGTCTTTTATTCGTTTCATTTCGAAATTCTGCATTTTAAAAATATTGGAAAGATGCAAAATAAAGAAAATTAAATATCACGAAATGAATCCGTTACAAAAATTGTAATTCAAACTCAAATATACATTAAGCTCCATTGCTATATAGAAGAGCTTTGAAGGAAAATACTAGATTGGCCTATTTAAATGCATAGCTAACGTTATAGCTATTTACAATATTTACAAAAGTAATTTCAATTTATTTTAAAGCGAGCAAGTAATTCTTAACTTCATACTTAAATAAACTAAATGAACTATAGATTGTAAATCGACGGTCCTGCATAGGAGTATCGTTGCTTCGTCATATCAAAACTGCATCCCGCCACAACTAAATCATTTCTGTTCCTAGTGTTGATAGTATGTGTGCGCGTTGATAGCTGCGTCGTGTTATAACTAGGGTTTTTAAAATTTTTGTGAACTTGAAGAATCAGTTAGTACTTTTGCAGAGACGCTATTGACAAAATTATTTTAAATATCAGACTGTACAAGTTGAAGATGGCTTTTATGGATTTGTTCTGCAGCCGTTGTAGTTTGTTGAGTTGAGCTTTACTTTTGTATGCCCAGGTCATCGGCATGTACGACAGTTGCAAATGAACCAGTGCCATGCAAATAAAATATTTGTTGTCGACTGAAAATCTTCTTTTAAATTTGTGCAACAGCCCGAGACCAGAAGATACTTTGCTCTGCAGGGTGTGTATGTGGTCAGTCCAATATAAGTTGCTGGTTAGCATTAGGCCCAAAAATCTTAAGCAGTGCTCCTCTACAGCTTCTGTGCCATTAATATTCAGCACACAATTATCAGCGCTAGACGTGAGTACGATGGATAAAATAGGGCAATGTCGTCAGCAAATATGAATAGCTTCCCATTTAAAGTGATGTTTCGAATATCGTTGAAGAATATAAGAAAAAGCAATGGTCCAAGAACACTACTTTGAGGTACGCCATAACGACAGATTTCAGAATTTCTAGTGCTGTCACCATTCACCACGAACTGAGGTCTATCAGTCAGATAGCTTCGCATTAAGTTGAATTCCATGTTACAAAATCCTATATACCCAAGTTTTTGAATTGGAACGATATGATCGACGCATTAAAACGCTTTTTGTAGGTCCAGAAATAGACCTCCCACCCTACCACAACCTACATCAAGATTTGTACAGATGTCCTCAACGGCCTGAATTAATGCTGGCTGCGTTCCAGATAGGTAGCGAAAGCCATACTTTTGCTTGTACAGAAAACCGATTTCGTCAATGTAGGATGAAATTTGTTGCTTCATCATCTTCTTCACAATGTTTTTTTGCTCAGCAGAATTTTTGAAGACCGCAGTAGGGTTATCAGCTCCCATGGCTTTGTGAATCTTCAGGTCACTAAATATTTTCTTAAATTCTTCAGTAGTGGCTTCGTTGAAGTGAAATGTTTTACGAGAAGCACTTAGGGTACCAAACGCATTAATGTCATCATATTCATAAAGCTGTTGTTCGGACGCAATGTTTTTAACACGCTCGACAAAAGCTATGTTTAAACAGTTCGCTACCTCTGTAAAGTCGAATAGGACTACGACATCGTCATACGTAAATTTCTCCACTAGCTCTGCTTTATTTTGATGGTTAAGAAATTCATTGCGGACATTTCAATACTTTTTGACGTCACCCTTGACATTCAGAAGTCTTTGGTTGTAAAATTCATATATGAGCCCTAGTAGCACAAACAGTATTTATAGCTTCTTTTACATACCTTTTAAAGATAAGTACAAAAACAGGAATTGTATTTATAAATTCTTTATTAAGGCTTATAAGGCCAATTTGGCGTATGTGATACAAAGGCATGCTTAGTGTCTTTGAAGAGACTCATTAAGGTATTTTTTAGAGGTCTTTGAAAGGTACCTTAGAAAGATTATAAAAATAGTAGGTTGAATTCAGTACAGACAATTTTTTATTGCCAGCAGCCTAAGAAAGAATTTCCTTTTCCACCACTTTGGCTGTACACTTGATCCACCCTATCTTGGGCGAAGTTCCAGGAGCAATATTATTCAAAATAAATTGAGTTACCTTGTGATCGCTTTTTATTTTGGCCATGAGAGCACTCCACGGTTTTCCCAACTAGCTGGAACGAGCGCTAGCGATCGCTTTTTTCCGTCCTTCGTGCTTATAATTTTAAATGAAGCTGCCATCTACAATTTGTTTATTTATTAAAGCACAATTAATTAAAGCAATTTTTTGCTTTAGCGACTAGCTTGGTAAACTCTGCAAGTCGATGGATAAGATCGCGCCTGTGGGGTTGTCGCTTAATACTACGTTTACATTGGACCAAATGACTCATTTGATAACTCAACTCAAGTGGAACAAGTTGAATTATCAAACCAGGGATGCTATGATTGAGCATTTACACGATACTACAACAGTAAACACTTTTGAATAACTCATTTCAAATGAGTTATTTGGTCCAATGTAAACGTAGTATAAGCTTTTTGCACAAATTCGATTTTCTCCTTACCAGCGCTTTATAGTTATCGTTCACCTACGGCGCCATGAGGTGTTTCACCTCAACGCGGGATGTTATTTTCGTCTTATGTAATGCAATTAAATTAAGAAAAGTTCCTTCTATTTCGTCGTATACAGCAATGGGATCAGACAGCGACATTATTTCGTTGCCTTCGAGATCGCTACGCAAACGCTCCGCTTTTTTTTTTTGTATAATAGTTGCCTTTATTCTTGGTGTCAATTTTTCTTCTGTGAGGTGACGCGTGTCATTGTGACTTAAATTCGTATTCTTGTTGTCATTGAAAAGAGGAACGGCACAGTGAACAGCGCTATGTGATTTATTTGTGTTATTCTTCTATTAATAATTCTATTAATAATTTTTAAATTTAGTGTCAAAATAACATCTCAAAAACAATTTAATCATTTCCCCACACCTTTTTGATAACCGCCTTTAGCCAAGAAACGTAGCACAGCAGCCAATTTAATAATACTCCAAAATTTCTCTTTGAGGAATTGATTTTGCATCCTTTGACAATCTAAAATAGCTGACGAACCTGTAAAGAAAATAAATATAAGATCACGAAATCAAAACTGCATTTTTATTTCACACTCCAACAGGTAACTTCATCGGGTTTGAGGCATCCCTTAAATTTCTTTTAATTTTTCAATTTTCGCCATCATCCGAGCTGTCACTGTCTGAAAACCAAAACTCAAAGGAACTCATATTTTAACTTTTTACTGAATTTAACTATTCAGCTTGCTGAAACAAATAAAATTTTGCAACAAGTAGAATTGAAGGGCGTGTTCAATTCGTTCTATTATTTCATTTTCACTTGTTCCACAAACTCACGTCACATGACAACAAGAATACTATATTTCTAGTGACGTGACACGAGTGTGAGAACTCTCACATAGATGAGGTGACAACAAGAATAAAGGCAAGTATAAAGTTTTATTAACTATTTTATACTTATTTAAGTTGCAGCTTAGATCGAGTGCACAGCAAACAATGTTATGGTCTTTCAGCGAGCATTCAATTGACACCGTCTCAGCTTCGAGAATATTTGAAATGTTGCATTCAATAAAAGACATTGAAGCAGGCCGAGCTACAAAACTACGACAAGGGTGCAGGCACTACGTGGCAGCTTAGGCGTTTAACTCAAAATTGTCAGACGATAGGGTTAAGCAATCAATGTAATAGCGCATTCTTTTGTAAAAAAAATTTTATCTCACCAAATGCAGAATTTTAAGATTCTGGCCGGAGTTTTCTGAATATTGACCTCGTTTGAGCTGAGAAAAAAACGAAACAAATGCAACATTTTTTCTTCATTTAATATTGGCTGTACTGTTGTTACGAATTCCTATGTATTTACCATTGAGGTTATGTATAGTGTCGACTGTATGGAATTTTTAACAAATATTTAATCAAGTATTCATCGAGCAGTTCAGTTTTATTAAAACTATAAATATAACTACATTATTCAGAAATATATTAAGGCTATACACAGCTTCAATACGCTGGTCTGCTATTTGTACGATTTCCTATTTTTACGTTAATTTACGTAAGCGGTTTTTGTTTTGTTGCCGTTTTGTATACAAAAGCAAATACGCAGGCACGCGTAAATAAAAGTAGTCCTTGGACGTGTTTTTTGTACCTCGTATTTTTATGCTCTGTCTACAGCCGCATGATCACATACATCACAGGGTTGCATAATTTTTTCAATACGACAGTCACATGGCGTGGTGCTGATAGTTTGAATAATAAAAAATGCTGTAAATACGATTTGTTGAATCGTACACTGTGAATAGCCTTATTGGATTTAATATCAGAAATTATAAAAAATTGCAACTTTTTGCTTCTCACAATTGTCACTGCACAAAAAATTAATGCCAAAATTATTTTATTTTGTCTTTATGTTGATATTACTAGAGGTCAGAACGCAGAACCTTCGAATTTTACAAGTCAGAAAATTCTGCTTTTGTTATGCTTTTGCGGTCAACATTTTCGAGAACCAAAACACGATTTATTTTAAGGTCAACATTTTTTTTAGAAAAGAACGAAAAAAATGCAGAATTCTTAAAGAGGTCAGAAAAAATGCAAAATTTTTTCCGGAAAAGAATGCGCTGTTAGAGTTACTCAATGTTAAGATTTTATTCCACCCTATTTGATTAAGAACATTGACATAACATATTCATATATATATCTTGACAATTTTTGTTTTTCGAAGTATTTGTAAACAAACTGAAAAATAAAGCCATGGTGTCGGTTTAGACCAGCCTCATTCAACCGTCTCGCCGAATGTAAAAAAGTGAGTCGCAAATATTTAAAAATTTTTAATACTCTTGCCTCACTTCATACGCCTTCCCACTTCCTCGTCTCTTCTGTAGACGTCAAAGTGATTCGGTTGAGTGAGGCCAGTCTGAACCGACACATGGCAAACTGTGATGAATACCAAGATTAAAGCAAAAGTACCGACGTACTTAGTACCCCCCGATTTATATAAAAATTTTATACAAGCTGATTCTCACTTTTTGTTTCTTTGCACTTCATATTTTCCATACTACACGTTGTCTATTTGCTCGGCGTACAATATGGTTGTTGTTGTAAGCAGAGATAAAGAGATAGGAAACTTAAATTTTGTGACGTCAAAACATATGATTTCATTTTATTTCTGCGTTTTTCTCTACTTTGGTGAAACTAATGTATTATGTACGTGAGTTCACCTCAGATCTGTCAAGTGTTTAATCCAAAGTCAGCCATTTGCAAATAAGTGTTTAATTGATATTTGCATCGGATCGCGAAACTTTTATAATTATTTACTTATAATTCACTTATATTCAGTTATAATTATTTATTATAATTGTATAATTGTAGCTGTGGCCTCTGGAAATCGTGCTAATCAATCCAAAAGTCGGCGACAAAATGCTTATTAAGAAGACTGACGATTTGCTTGCAGAAGCACCAAAGCTCGCCACAATGGAAGGTGAACGGATAATGACAGCTGTACAGTAGCTGGTGGCTGAAAAGAAGGAACAAGAAAAAGGCGTGCGTGTGGTAATAACCCACTTTAAGGCCATTCGTCAGGTTACTTGGCACGGCCGTGGCGATTATCTGGCCACTGTTATGCCAGAGGGTGCCAATCGCTCTGCACTCATACATCAACTATCAAAAAGACTCTCCAAGATCCCGTTCTCAAAGAGCAAGGATTTGATACAGTGTTGTCATGTTCACCTGCAAAGTAATCAGTGCTTCGGACACTGATCAACTTCCTGCTAGCTTGCTGGCTGCGCTGGTACGCTTGCGTATGAGCGGCTATTACTCGTCGGATATGGGGTGGTTCTTGCCAAGCGAAAACTAGCAGCAGTGAACGACATAAATAATAATCGTCTTGATACCCAAAAACTGCCCGCGACTAATAATTAGTCAATACCAGACGACGAGAAAAATGAAAAAAACCGAAAAAACCGAAGAAAACCTTCACGGCTCCTGGTCCGCTCCATTACCTAGAGCGGAATGACCGTCAGCTCCTGGTCGTTTTTGTGAGCCGATGTGATGGTGCTGTTCCATCGGCTCTGACAGCCCACCCACGAATAGCTAAATGCCAACCTTGGTGATCTTAAGGTTTATTTTATAAAATCACCCCAAAACTAAAAATACTTACGCTAAACGCCTTTTTAGTCTACGCCACCTGTTTTATTTTAAAATTAACTACTCATCGCTATTATTTTTTTTTTGTTTAATTTAAGTTTATTAATTTTACGAAATGTTTATACTTTAAAAATAACAATTGCTTATAGTGTTCCTTTGTAAATACATACATTTTTCTTCAATATACGTTATTAGTGCCAATTGGCTTAAATTTATATGTAACTCCAAACAAAAAGCAACAAAATCCGAAGAAATTCTAAATTTTTCCTTAAAGCACAGTTCTAGGGGTTAATTTTGGTACATTTTGTCGTAGGCTATATTAAGCCGTATTTTAACCATTAACTAATAATACAAATTTTAATAAGCTTAAGAAGTGATGCAAAAAATTGAAAGTAAATTAATAAAAACCAAAAAGATGCCCAAAATAATATAATAGACTTCACGCCAATAGAAAAAAAATAAATCATAATCATACGGTGAAAGAACTTCTAGTAACTTCACGTTTAGGACAAAGTAATTCAATCGTATACCAATATATGCATATATGTGTATTCACTAGGAAACTTTGGATTATTTATATTTTGATATCTATGCTTTACCTTGGCTAACTTATTGATTCGACATAAGTTTTTTTTTTGTTTTAGCTTAATTCATTTTTGCTTTTAGACTATTTCAGTTTCTATAAAAAAAATCTAGTTTTCGGTTGAATTATTTTAGTTTTTGGTTTAAAAAATTTTAGCTTTAGCTTCATCTTTAAATCCTTGTTAGTTTAGTTTAATCTATATATATACATATATATAAAATATTTTATTTTTAGTTGTGCTACATCATTTTCGTTTTAGTTAAATTAATCTTAGTTGTAGTTTACACTATTTTAGTCTTTGGTTTAACTTTTTTTTTAGTTCTAAGTTTAAACTATATTGGTTTTAGCTTAGATTATTTTCTGTTTTGTTTAAACCATTTAAGTTTCTGAAAAAAAAATATAAATCCTACTTTTATTTTGAATTATTTTAGGTTTTAGTTTTAATTTTCAAGGCACCTGATTTTTAATCTCCTAGGATTTTAGTCTATTTTTACCTTTAATTATTCAAAAAACTGTATGTTTTGAATGCTACTACCATAAATATAACTACTTTCGCTACAATAAGAACCTGCCAACCGCTGCGCATGAGCGTTTGTGGAGTTGTTGTCGCTTTGCTAGGCCGCCAATGGCTGAGTCACCTGGAGTTGTAACAACGTTTGTGGGGGCCGGTGGTGTATATCTCAGATTTTTTTGAGTTGGTGTTGTGGGCATGTTGTTGGTTTGTTTTCTTAATTTATTTTTTTTTTTTGTTTTGTGTATGCTGTCCTTTATTTTCTCTATTCTTGAAAATTTCTGATTTCTTTTTTTTATTTTATTTATTTATTTATTTGTTTATTTTTTTCTCAATATTAAATTTTTGTATTTTCAGTGTTTTTCTTTTCGTTTATTTACTATTTTTCGTGTTTCACTTTGATTTCTCTGAAAACATTTTTTTTTATATTGTTTTATTTAAACATTGTCACATATTATATTTTTTTTTGTAGATATTAGGTGTGTATCTTTTTTTTTCTTTTCTATATAATATTTCCATTCTTCACATTTAGCTTTGTTTTGATATTAACATTTATTCACTTTTACTCTGTGTTTATTTAGTTTGTTATCTGTTTATATTTTTTCGTTTAATTTGTAACTAATTGTAGGTTATTTTAATGACAACTTCTTAATTGTTTTCTCTGTCTTTTATCTATTTATTTTCGTTTTATTTTCTTGATCTGTATATCCCCTTTGACTTATATTTTCAGGTGTTTTTCTTTACTTTTTTTTTGCTTGTTTTAACTTATGTCTTTTAGTTTTAGTTAATTTTGTATCTTTTAGTATAGTTAATTCTATATCTTTTTAATTTTAGTTAATTTAGTGTCTTTTACTTTTAGTTGATTTCGGATCGTCCGGTTTTTCTTTTCTTTGGTTACTCTCTTTTTTTTCAACACTATCCTGTTGTTTATTTTTGTTTACACTTATCTTAATTTTCTTTTTATTATCAGTTTATTTTGGTTTTCAAACTTTTTCGTTTGTTTCTTTTCAACTTATTTTAAGTTTCGTTTGTACTGCTGATTTGTTTTTTTTTATATTAAGCATTGTTTTTGAGTTTCGTTTGTTACTTGTTGAAGTTCTGTTACGCCTTGTTTTAACGTTTCGATTGTTAGTTCAAGTTAACTTAGTATCTTTTCATTTTAGTTAATTTTTTGATTTTAGTTAATTTAGCCCCTTTTAATTTTAGTTCAATTAGCTTCCTCTAGTGTTTTTTTTTCTTGTTTTGACCACTACACTGGTTTTTATTCATTTTTCTATACACTTTTATCTTTCCTGTCTGTAACCTTTTAGATTATGATCCTTTTTAGTTTTGATTTCAATACTTTTAGTTTTGAAGGCTTTACTTTTCTCGCTCTTTACCAGTTTTCTTATGGTTTTAACTAATTTTTTCATCTCCTTTTCCTTATTATCTGGTTGTTCTGACTTTTTCACTTTTTTCTCTTGTACTTTGTTTTTGTTCTTTTTGGCGATTTTTATGAACAGCTGCATTCGAAACGGCCTGCACACGACCCGAAACAACCAAAAAAAATAAATGCCCAAGAAAAGCACAAAAGAGCACCCACACGTAGTTGTTGTGGTGATAGTTTTAATTAGGAACAAACGTCGGTAATCTTACGGGAGGCAGAGACGATGGCGATGACCCTTTTCCTTAAGCCAGCGTTACTGTGCGAAATTTTTTTTTATGTTGTTTCCGTTGTGGTTGTCGTTTTACTTGTAGCTATTGTTTTTTTTTTGTTATGTGCCAAGTTGATTCCTTGCTTGATGCCACAAAGACTTGTTGCAACGTCATACATATAAAATTAAGTGTCAACTTTGTCGTTTTTTTTCCACCTTCTTTTTATTCTATCTGCACTTTTTTTTTTATAAACGCAATCTTAGGTCGACAATTTTTGTTCATGCCATTAATTATTACAATAGAAAAATCTTTACACTTTTGAAGCTTTGAGCGATTCACGATTGTTCAAATTTACAATTTCACAGTTTTTTTTCTAGTTTTCGGTTTAAACGAACTAACGCAACCGGCAGCAGAGACACGACCTTTTCATTTCAATCACGCCGATCAACTCACTCTCTCCTAGCTGTACGCTCGTTGCATACCCAAAATGCAGTCTGTTGAGCTTTGAGTCCCGTTTTTACATTGCGTGAGGTACAAAAGCTCGTCGATTTTTAGAAACGCGACCGTGATTGGTGTAGAGCCACCTACTCGAGCATTAAATTTTAGAAGCTAAGCCAAGATTGGCAGATTGAATAACCGTCATAAAAGCTTATGTTCGTTTGGTTTCAAAGCTTTTCTCATGCTCGAGCCGAAAACTAGAGGCGCTAATACAAATTTACTGACCGTTCAGTTCAAATTTAATTACAAAATTCTCTTAGCTTGATTTATCTAACTGCAAAAAAAATCCATCCGCTTTAAAATAGACAGACTATTTACTGCGACATATCCTGCGTCAGGACGGACTAAAAAGAACCAATTATAGTAAATATACTATCGGTTGGCGACCGCCGTCGAACTGAATGTTCAAAGTAAAATCCGCGTTGGAATCACTGCGCGAGATTAAGTCGTTTTCTTGCAGAAGATTTTGGAAACCAACACGATGACGACTAAGATAGACAAGAAAAAAAAAAAAACCCTAAAACTGAGCAGAGTGAATAGGCCGATGACATTTTTGGTTTCCTGTTAAAATTTGAATTTAAATTCAAATTCATTTTTGAACAGGAACCCAAAATGTGCGTCCGTTTGTTCAGGCACCCCTGACAAACCCAGTTATCGTGAGAACATCCCTGTTTGAGGGATAAATGGGAAAACTGGTGCCTTCTTACTGGTTTACTACACAAATCAACGCTACACCGACTAAAACGAAGAAGAAAATTCCCCCGCTACTCGTGGTTATTGTTTGAGATCCTTGGCGTGGAAGATACCAATGGGTTTTCCATGGCAATCTTCTAGCTCATATAAACTACTGCCTACCACTCTCAAAATTTGACATTTAATAAATTTTTTGCTTAATCTCGCGCTAATTTGCTTCGAAAAGTCACTTAATTGAAAATTTCGTCTAAAAACTTTTTGCCCTGGATAATATCTTACATTACGACACCGAGTGTTATACTTCGTTGCATTCTGTTCATAACTCTGATGTAGATATTTTCTGACTTTGTCCCTAACGAGGTCTTGTTCTAGGTGTTTCGGTAGAATCATTACGTCTGGCTCACTTAGTAACGGAAGTTTTCTGGCTATCTTATAGGCACTGGCGTGTGTTATCATGTTAGTTCCAAACAAAGCAAAATACGGTGTCATACCTATGGCTGAATGCACAGATGATCACAACGCGCACTCAATCCCTGAGAGATTTGCGTCCCACTCGCTCTGATCTGTATCTAAGTAAGACCTAATGGCTGCCAGTATCGACTGGTTAACTCGCTCTGAAGCGTTTGCTTGGGGTGCGTAATTCCCTGTCCTTGTGTGCTGAATACCAAACGTGGCAGTCATGTCTGCAAATTCTTTGGCAATGAACTGTTTGCCATTGTCTGACCATATCGACTCCGGTGCTCCAAACTTGTGGAAAACTTCTGTCACTAAAAACTCAACTACCCTTTTCGCTGATGCTTTCGCCATCGCTTTCAGAAGGACATATTTTGAAAAATGATCTAAAACAATGAAAATGAAGGAATTTCTCCTCTTCGACCTCACATAGGGCCCCAGAAAATCGATATAAATTCTCTGAAACGGTCGCAGTGTGATCGCTTCTTTACCCATTGGTGGTCTAAATACATTGTTTGCTGGTTTACTTTCCTTACATACCTTACAGTTTTGAACGAATTGCCTGACTTGAAAATTCATATTAGGCCAGTAAAAATATTCTTTCACCCTTTTTAGCGTTTTCACGAATCCCCCATGCGAAACTTCTGAAGGTTCGTGAGAGTTTTTAATGATCTCGTTAGTCAACACGGCTGGGACCCAAAGTTTCCAAGCGAAATCTTCAAGCAACCACCGCTAGACACTCTCGCTCGGTGACGGAATAATTTTTTTGAGCTGACGACAACTTTTGCGAAAAATATGCAATTGGGTGTTCACCCTCTACATCGTCTGTCTGAAATAAAACTCCCCCGATTCCTACATCTGAGGTGTCACATTGCACGAAAAACGGCTTTTCAAAATCTGGGTTTCTTAAAACGGGACTAGATACGAGAGCCTGCTTCAGCTTATCGAATGCTTCTTTAGCTTCTACTGTAAAAATGAATTCTTTTCTTTTCTTCAAGGTATCGAATATCGGAGCGGCAATAGAAGCAAAATCTTTAATGAACCGCCTATACCAACCGGTAACTCCCATAAAACTCCTGACTTGCCTAGCCGTTTTCGGGTACGTGAAGCGCTGAATCGCTTCAATTTTACTGAGGTCTACCTTCAATTTACCACCGCCGACTATATACCCTAGATACTTTATTTCACGAAAACAAAATTTTGACTTTGCAATATTTTTAAACTGAACACTTATCTTAATTACGCCTATGATGTCGTGTTTGCAACCATCAGCCGTCTGTATCCCTGCGCGGTATGGATGTATGTCTAGCCCTGCCTTTTTCACAAATTCTAAGCAGTCTTTTCCTAAGCATGTCACGGTTGCTCCACTGTCGGGCAAACCTTCAATACTGTGTTCGTTGAGTTCAATTTTAGTGTAGAACCTCGTGTCTTCTCCTTCATACAATTTAGCCTCAGCAATTTCTTCTCTTTTTGCCTTTGTTATTTTGTACCTAGCTCTAGTTTTATCAATTTTCGATGCTTTTTCTGCGAAAATTCTATGTTTAGCCTGTTCGTATTCTGCCCTATTGATGGCCTCGGCCACACTTTCTAGTACTTGAACATGTGTCCCAAAATCTGGTGAGACTACCAACAGATCGTCTAAGTATACGAATACTCGGTCCCGAAGATGTGCCGGGATCACTTGATCCATTAACCGACATAACCTTTGGGCCGCGTTACACAACCCAAAAGGCATGACGGTGAATTGATAAAGTGGTCGGCCCGGTATAGTGAATGCTGCTTTTGCTCGGCTACTGTTCTCCAGCGGTATTTGCCAAAATGCATCCTTTAAGTCAACACTAGAAATATAATGAGTATCACCAAGCCTACTGAGGAGCCCTTCAATATGCGGAAGTGGGTAGGCGTCTTTCACTGTGAGATCATTCAACTTACGTGCGTCTAAGCAAAGCCTACATTTTTCGCCTTTTCTGACGAAGGCCACTCGATTATTCCAGGGACTCTCGCTACGTTCAATGACCCCCAGTGAAATCATCCTGTCCAGCTCCGCATACATCAGCCGCATACACCGCCGGAGATACGGGATAATGCCTCTCTTTGACCGGAACAGCGCTACCCGTATCTATTGAGTGCTCCTCCAGAGTAGTTTTCCCTAAGCCTTTTTCTGCAAAACCCGGAAACTTGTTTATGACTGCAGTTAAGGTTTCTCGCTGCTCTACGGACAACTTGTGACTATTCGGATCTGTACCTAACATATCTTCTTCCTCGATCAAGGGAATATTGTTTGTGGTTAAGGAATCAATACACGCTATTAAACCAAAAGCCTTCATGAAGTCAACCCCCAAAAATAATTCTCGCTTTAGAGATGGAACCGAATAAAAACTGATTACTTCTGATTTATTTTTAAACTGAACACTTATCTTAATTACGCCTATGATGTGGTGTTTGCGACCATCAGCCGTCTGTATCCCTGCGCGGTATGGATGTATGTCTAGCCCTGCCTTTTTCGCAAATTCTAGGCAGTCTTTTCCTAAGCATGTCACGGTTGCTCCACTGTCGAGCAAACCTTCAATACTGTGTTCGTTAAGTTCAATTTTAGTGTAGAACCTCGTGTCTTCTCCTTCATACAATTTAACCTCAGCAATTTCTTCTCTTTTTGCCTTTCTTATTCTGTACCTAGCTCTAGTTTTATCAATTTTCGATGCTTTTTCTGCGAAAATTCTATGTTTAGCCTGTTCGTACTCTACAATTCTTTGATGTAATGGTTTTATAGGTGCTCGCGACGGTGATTCAAGGTTTGAAGAAATTTTCGCCTCTTCTTTTCTAACTAATAACTTAACCTGATTCCTACCTAAGTCATCTTTTCCGTCGCGTTCTTCGGTTTGTACTGCTTTTACTGGGCGTCTGTTTGAGTCGAACTCGTCACCCCAGTTGTGGACGTGTTCGGAAACCGGTTTCCCTGACACCTTGGGCATTTTGGCGTAACTACACCATCACGGCCACATCTAAAACAAAATATGCGCCTATTGGGCGAAGGACAGTCTGCAAAACCGTGCCCCATTTGTTTACAGTTCCAGCACTGTGCCTTTCTAGTGCCACTGAAAGCATCTAAATCAAAACTCGGTTCACTCCTTCTCTCTTCAAAAGACAACTCATTTACCCTTGCCGTCGCGTACTGGCGTTGATGTTGGTATACTTGTCGTTGATTTGCCAACAGGGTTTCCGCCCTTTTGCATTCGCTCCAGAATTGCGCGAAGCTAGAAATCCGGATTGGAAAAATCAGTTGTGCCATTTGCGCCTTGAGATTTCCCTTCATTATTTCGATTAAATTTCTTCGACTAGTGGTACCCGTTGCTGGTTTCTAAGTCTCAAAACAGCATTATAAAAATCTTCAAAGGGTTCCTGTGGTTGTTGTCTCCGATCCATGATCTGACGTTGAATGTCAAAGTCACTTTCGTACCTACGAAACTGAGTCACTAGAGCCTCTCTTAAATTTGGCCAGGATTGACTACAGCCGAGACGTCGACGCATCCAGAAACACTCCAGAGCACTGCCACTTAGCAACTGATGAAAACTTCTCACTAGGTCAGACCAAGAACAGTTAAAATCGATGCACAACATTTCTACGCGAAACACAAAATCCTCAACACTCATTGATCTTGGGTTGCCGTCAAACTTAAAGCCCCATTTATCCACCTCAACTCTGCGGTGCCCTTCAGATGCCCTTCGATCGCGTGGTGTCGCATAGTGATGCTGATGGACAGGCTGTTGTACCAAATTATGGCCGTATGACGGCTCTGCCGGTTTTTCTTCGGCCGATGGGTAGCTCTCGCGTACGTGATGAAAGTGAGTCGCCGGTGGCTGTCTGTACAAGGGTGGTGGTGGTTCTCCAAAATTTGGATTCGAAAAAGTAGGTCTTGTTGGTGGACGTTCGGCAAGTGGTGGTAGATGTCCCAGGTTCGGATAAGCTGAGGCAGGTATCGATGGTGGTGGAAAAGGATAGGCTACTTTCGCCAGTGCAGGTGCTTCATTTGCCTGTGGCGCCGGCACTCCTGATCGAATGCTGTCTTGCACGATTTGTGGCACTAATAGCTTCAGTCTCTGCTCCATCCCACGCATCATCTCTACCTGTGCCAACCCAACCGCCGACTGTACCTCTTCTCTCCAAGAGTCTCTCACATCTCTCTGTCCAAAATCCAATGTACCTTTTTCTACCCTGACTGGTTTCTGCATCCTAAATTCCTGACGTACCCCCTTCGCGGTAATACCACTATACTCAGGCGAAGTCAACGAGCTGTTGTCCGTTCGTAATCCTCTACTCAAGTCATGAGTGGTGTTTGACCTGTCCAAAGCTTTTGCCACTGTGGCTTCCGCTGCTACCAGAGCGTTGCTGCTCTTCGGTTTTGCCCCTGTCGACATATTGGGATTTTCTAATACTTTACTATTCTGTCTCGTCAACACCATGACAACCTTACTCGCCAAATAGAGTTCGTATCGGTAAAGATCCGAAGTAAAACCAAATTTTTTTTTCTACAAATGTCAAAATATAATACCAAAAATGTTAACTGGTGGCGTAGAACTGAAAAAGCTGGCGTATCTTTAGCAAAATACCAATAACTGAGGTTCTCTCTCAAGGTAACTTTTATTTAAATTCAAAAAACTCAATTCAATTTTTTAATTTCAATGTATCCCAAGTCTGGCAACTCTGTCGGAATTGCAGACATTTATTGGGTCCACCACAGTGTCTATTTACCCTCGTCTCACCCCTACGACCCTCCCCGACATTCACAGCAGAGATAATGAAGTGTGACTGTAATTACAGTACGGCTCAAGATCAAAAACTTCGACCATTTAGTGACTCACTTTGCTCTGAAACTTGTTATCTTGAGTGTTTTTTTTTCAAAATGTCTACCGCCGCCAAATGGTGGTGCTATGTGCGGCTATGAAACACACATTCGAGCTAACACTCTTTTTATTACATTAAATAAAAATTGCGTTCTTAATTAAAGTAGCAGTAACAAAACTTCAGACTCAAAGTGAGTCAAGTTTTGTGGGTGAATCTCCTTACTGCGTCGTGTCACGGTGAGTCGGCCGAGTGAGGCCAGCGTAATCCGACACCAACGGTGTTAAATTTTCAGCCGCCCAATCTGGAACAGACGCTGACCACGACGCCGCCCACTATGGATCAGACGCACCTTGGATTCACTCGGGTGCGCGGGGTCGTTAATCCCGTCATCCTAAAAAAACTTCAAGATGCCCGTGCGGCAATGAAGCAAAACTTAGTTTATAAAAAAATGTATTATTTGCATTTGGAGCTAATGGGCATTCAGCCACTCGTCGCAACGTCAGTCATGGTTTTACGACCATTTTGCTGCCGGACCTACGCGTGCTGGATTCCCAGTAAAAACTCAATGGTTAAAATAGTGAAAAAAATATAAAGTTGCCCCTAAGGCAGTTAATCTCCAAATGAACGGCACGTCGCAACAGTAGTCAGGGTTCTGTGACCCAATCGCTACTGGACTTACGTGTCCTTCACTATTATTTAACCCCTTAGGCCTACTCCCACACAAAAAATACCAAAAGTAAAAATCAATGCCGATTGAACGACACGTCGCAACAGTAGTCAGGGTTCTGTGACCCAATTGCTACAGGACTTACGTGTACCTTTGAATGAAAGGACCCTGCTCCAAAATCTGCACTAAATTCTAAAAAATTTTATTTATGCTTCAACTCCCATCTTCACTTCATTTCTGGAGCCTCAAATTACTGTATGCGCTTCCACAAATACAGCATTCCTGCAGACCAAGTCTTCAAGAAATCGTGAACGAATCATGCACGATTTTTCCTTGACGAAACATGCTGCTTCGGTCATACTTTCCCATTGACGACACTCTCTAATGAAAGTTCCAAGTTCGTTAACTATTTGAAAACTTGCTTCTTTTTTTTTTTTTTTGTGAGCAAATACACGAAAGCCTTTTTTTTAAATATTGACAAAATGTATCCGTGCAGTAAGTTTCTTAAAGAGACCATCCTACCATATTCGCACACGCTATCTCGGACTACAGGGACCTGTCTGCCTCTCATCGACTCTGTTCGATTTGAATCGAGCTGGAAAATGTTTCAAAATAATTTGAGGGGCCCCACGTTGGGCGCCAATTCTGTCATGTTCACCTGCAAAGTAATCAGTGCTTCGGACACTGATCAACTTCCTGCTAGCTTGCTGGCTGCGCTGGTACTCTTGCGTATGCGCGGCTATTACTCGTCGGATATGGGGTGGTTCTTGCCAAGCGAAAACTAGCAGCAGTGAACGACATAAATAATAATCGTCTTGATACCCAAAACTGCCCGCGACTAATAATTAGTCAATACCAGACGACGAGAAAAATGAAAAAAACCGAAAAAACCGAAGAAAACCTTCACGGCTCCTGGTCCGCTCCATTACCTAGAGCGGAATGACCGTCAGCTCCTGGTCGTTTTTGTGAGCCGATGTGATGGTGCTGTTCCATCGGCTCTGACAGCCCACCCACGAATGGCTAAATGCCAACCTTGGTGATCTTAAGGTTTATTTTATAAAATCACCCCAAAACTAAAAATACTTACGCTAAACGCCTTTTTAGTCTACGCCACCTGTTTTATTTTAAAATTAACTACTCATCGCTATTACTTTTTTTTGTTTAATTTAAGTTTATTAATTTTACGAAATGTTTATACTTTAAAAATAACAATTGCTTATAGTGTTCCTTTGTAAATACATACATTTTTCTTCAATATACGTTATTAGTGCCAATTAGCTTAAATTTATATGTAACTCCAAACAAAAAGCAACAAAATCCGAAGAAATTCTAAATTTTTCCTTAAAGCACAGTTCTAGGGGTTAATTTTGGTACATTTTGTCGTAGGCTATATTAAGCCGTATTTTAACCATTAACTAATAATACAAATTTTAATAAGCTTAAGAAGTGATGCAAAAAATTGAAAGTAAATTAATAAAAACCAAAAAGATGCCCAAAATAATATAATAGACTTCACGCCAATAGAAAAAAAATAAATCATAATCATACGGTGAAAGAACTTCTAGTAACTTCACGTTTAGGACAAAGTAATTCAATCGTATACCAATATATGCATATATGTGTATTCACTAGGAAACTTTGGATTATTTATATTTTGATATCTATGCTTTACCTTGGCTAACTTATTGATTCGACATAAGTTTTTTTTTTGTTTTAGCTTAATTCATTTTTGCTTTTAGACTATTTCAGTTTCTATAAAAAAAATCTAGTTTTCGGTTGAATTATTTTAGTTTTTGGTTTAAAAAATTTTAGCTTTAGCTTCATCTTTAAATCCTTGTAAGTTTAGTTTAATCTATATATATACATATATATAAAATATTTTATTTTTAGTTGTGCTACAGCATTTTCGTTTTAGTTAAATTAATCTTAGTTGTAGTTTACACTATTTTAGTCTTTGGTTTAACTTTTTTTTTTAGTTTTAAGTTTAAACTATATTGGTTTTAGCTTAGATTATTTTCTGTTTTGTTTAAACCATTTAAGTTTCTGAAATAAAAATATAAATCCTACTTTTATTTTGAATTATTTTAGGTTTTAGTTTTGATTTTCAAGGCACCTGATTTTTAATCTCCTAGGATTTTAGTCTATTTTTACCTTTAATTATTCAAAAAACTGTATGTTTTGAATGCTACTACCATAAATATAACTACTTTCGCTACAATAAGAACCTGCCAACCGCTGCGCATGAGCGTTTGTGGAGTTGTTGTCGCTTTGCTAGGCCGCCAATGGCTGAGTCACCTGGAGTTGTAACAACGTTTGTGGGGGCCGGTGGTGTATATCTCAGATTTTTTTGAGTTGGTGTTGTGGGCATGTTGTTGGTTTGTTTTCTTAATTTATTTTTTTTTTGTTTTGTGTATGCTGTCCTTTATTTTCTCTATTCTTGAAAATTTCTGATTTCTTTTTTTTTATTTTATTTATTTATTTATTTGTTTATTTTTTTCTCAATATTAAATTTTTGTATTTTCAGTGTTTTTCTTTTCGTTTATTTACTATTTTTCGTGTTTCACTTTGATTTCTCTGAAAACATTTTTTTTATATATTTTTATTTAAACATTGTCACATATTATATTTTTTTTTGTAGATATTAGGTGTGTATCTTTTTTTTCTTTTCTATATAATATTTCCATTCTTCACATTTAGCTTTGTTTTGATATTAACATTTATTCACTTTTACGCTGTGTTTATTTAGTTTGTTATCTGTTTATATTTTTTCGTTTAATTTGTAACTAATTGTAGGTTGTTTTAATGACAACTTCTTAATTGTTTTCTCTGTCTTTTATCTATTTATTTTCGTTTTATTTTCTTGATCTGTATATCCCCTTTGACTTATATTTTCAGGTGTTTTTCTTTACTTTTTTTTTTGCTTGTTTTAACTTATGTCGTTTAGTTTTAGTTAATTTTGTATCTTTTAGTATAGTTAATTCTATATCTTTTTAATTTTAGTTAATTTAGTGTCTTTTACTTTTAGTTGATTTCGGATCGTCCGGTTTTGCTCTTCTTTGGTTCCTCTCTTTTTTTTTTCAATACTACTCTGTTGTTTATTTTTGTTTACACTTATCTTAATTTTCTTTTTGTTATCAGTTTATTTTGGTTATCAAACTTTTTCGTTTGTTTCTTTTCAACTTATTTTAAGTTTCGTTTGTACTTGTTTCGTTGATTTGTTTTTTTTATATTAAGCATTGTTTTTGAGTTTCGTTTGTTACTTGTTGAAGTTCTGTTACGCCTTGTTTTAACGTTTCGATTGTTAGTTCAAGTTAACTTAGTATCTTTTCATTTAAGTTAATTTTGTACTTTTTGATTTTAGTTAATTTAGCCCCTTTTAATTTTAGTTCAATTAGCTTCCTCTAGTGTTTTTTTTTTCTTGTTTTGACCACTACACTGGTTTTTATTCATTTTTCTATACACTTTTATCTTTCCTGTCTGTAACCTTTTAGATTATGATCCTTTTTAGTTTTGATTTCAATACTTTTAGTTTTGAAGGCTTTACTTTTCTCGCTCTTTATCAGTTTTCTTATGGTTATAAATTTTTTCATCTCCTTTTCCTTATTATCTGGTTGTTCTGACTTTTTCACTTTTTTCTCTTGTACTTTGTTTTTTTTTTTCTTTTTGGCGATTTTTATGCACAGCTGCAGTCTAAACGGCCAGCACACGACCCGAAACAACCCAAAAAAAATGCCCTAACGCAACCGGCAGCAGAGACACGACCTTTTCATTTCAATCACGCCGATCAACTCACTCTCTCCTAGCTGTACGTTCGTTGCATACCCAAAATGCAGTCTGTTGAGCTTTGAGTCCCGTTTTTACATTGCGTGAGGTACAAAAGCTCGTCGATTTTTAGAAACGCGACCGTGATTGGTGTAGAGCCACCTACTCGAGCATTAAATTTTAGAAGCTAAGCCAAGATTGGCAGATTGAATAACCGTCATAAAAGCTTATGTTCGTTTGGTTTTAAAGCTTTTCTCATGCTCGAGCCGAAAACTAGAGGCGCTAATACAAATTTACTGACCGTTCAGTTCAAATTTAATTACAAAATTCTCTTAACTTGATTTATCTAACTGCAAAAAAAATCCATCCGCTTTAAAATAGACAGACTATTTACTGCGACATATCCTGCGTCAGGACGGACTAAAAAGAACCAATTATAGTAAATATACTATCGGTTGGCGACCGCCGTCGAACTGAATGTTCAAAGTAAAATCCGCGTTGGAGTCACTGCGCGAGATTAAGTCGTTTTCTTGCAGAAGATTTTGGAAACCAACACGATGACGACTAAGATAGACAAGAGAAAAAAAAAAACCCTAAAACTGAGCAGAGTGAATAGGCCGATGACATTTTTGGTTTCCTGTTAAAATTTGAATTTAAATTCAAATTCATTTTTGAACAGGAACCCAAAATGTGCGTCCGTTTGTTCTTGGTAGTGGTTCAGGCGCCCCTGACAGTGTATTCTGTTCCATCCCATAAAGCCGTGCTTTTTTGTTGCTGTAAGCGGTATTTGTTAATTTTTTTGAGAATTGTGTTCATGTTGTTTTTATTTTTTAGACTCGGCACAAGATTCGCATTTATGATTTAGTAAAGCAGGAGCTCATTAAAAAGTTATCAAATTCAAAATGGATTTCGAGAATGTCTATTCATCCCAAAGGTGACAATTTGCTGGTGTCCTTGTACGACAGGAAGATGCTTTGGTTCGATTTGGATTTGTCTAAGTCATATCAAACAATGCGTCTGCATAAAAACGCTGTTCGAAGTGTGGCGTTTCACTTACGTTACCCGCTCTTCGCTTCAGGAAGTGATGATCAGAGTGTGATAGTTTCGCATGGCAGGGCTTACAAGTATGAAACACTTGTTTTTTTTATTTTTAGTATCAATGTTTTTATTTTTTCAGCAACCTTTATTTTACCTTTAGCTAAAATGAATTTTTTCACTTTTTTTCGTTGTATTAAGGAACACTTCGTGGAACATATGTATTAAGGCCTTCTAATTCCAAATCTGAAAAAATTAATGGTCGCTCATATCTGGTTTAGAAGTTATAGTGGTCCAACGTTGAAAAATGGGCTAAAAAACTTGCTATATCTTTGCTATATATAAACAAAACTAAGCAAAATAGGTAAGTAAGGCTATTCTATTACCTATTCAATAAGCTATTAACCATAAAATTCCAATAACTACTTTCTAAGATATACCTCTTTTTATGTACCAACTATTTTGCATAAAAATTTTAGAAGCATTTCAGATTCAAATAAAAAAACGACGAAGGCGTCGCCTGCGACGCTTTATTTATCCACCGTTTATTTAACAGTTCCTAAATATTTAAAAAATTCTTATAAAATTAATAATATTTGATATCTTTTAACTGCATAACTTAGGGCCGCTTTCTCTCAATGTCCGGTTGAGCACTAATCAGAACTTTAACCAGCAGTTAGCACAAAAGCTCATTCTCAATGTTCGGTTAGCTGCTAATCGAAGGAACAGCTGACAAGATTACAAAATTACAATAAAACCGACGGTTGCTTAACCAGTACTTGGTAAAATCAAAATAATTTTTTTAGCTATGATGCAGTTTTTATGATGCAACTTCTCTCTACGCCCAATTGCAGCACAGCTCGAGCACATCACAGCACAACTTCAAAATATCTGAAAAAATTATAGAGGAGCATTATATGATAGCACAACTCGAGCACATCAAAGCAAACTTTAAAACTCTGATTAATGGCGGAGCCTCACAATACAGCTCATCAAAATCATACAATTTGAAAAATTTTCTTTCCAGTGCGTCATATAATAAAATCAAGCACATCACAGCACAATTTTAAAATTTTAGAAGCTCATAAATATCATTCAATTTGAATAAAATGTTTCGCAGTGCGTCATATAATAGCACAGCACAGCACAGCTCAGCACAGCACAGCACAATTTAAAAAATGGAGTAGCTCATTAAAAAAGATTATAAAAATCATACAGTTTATTAAATTTTCTTTTCAAAATCGAGTACATCACAGCTCACAGCACATATTGCTTTAAAAAATAAAAAATTGCTTACTTTATACATATGAAAAATTTAATTCTTCGGAAGTGAGTCTTAAAGATCCCTATTGTTTTATTTTAAATTTTAGGATCTCGTAGATTTAACTGATAAAGGCAACTTGAGCACACAAAAAAATTTTCTCTATGATGTCAAGGTATATAGGATTTTGTAGAACAATTTGTAAAGGAATACTTCCAAAAAATTCAGCTCACCAGATCGTGTAGAAATACTAAGTATTAAAAAATATAGTTAAATTTATTTAAATTCTCAAACTCAAATTCTCTTTTTTCAGAAATTGATCATCCCAATGCTTTATTTACTATGACCTGTAATTATGTAGTCATGTCTGCACATGGCATAAAACGACTTTCGAAATATGTAGAACAGTCGAGAAATATATGCAAAATGTCTGATTTTACACGCGCTTTTACCACAGTACACGCGGCCAAAAATGAGATCAGTCAGGTGCTCATGCGTTTGCCCAAGATTGATTTCGATATGCTTAGTTTTTCTACCGACACAACAGCTTATGATGTAAGGCTTTTAAATTTATTTGATATATTGTGTGGCTATGCTCTTTTTAAATGCGTGCAGGAGAAAATGATTGCCATCATTGTTCATGGCATCTTCATGGATAGAGCACCTACTATTGTCGATAGCGATATATTAATGGGTTTTACATGCACCTTTGTTTTGACAGCAGTGGAACGCAAGCTGGTTAATTTTTGTGCTTATTGTAATGTCTATAATCGATGTATCTATTTTTATTAAATTCTTCTTTTTCTAATGTTTTGTAGGGCGCCTTAAAATGTGCTGCTTCGTATAAAATTGCCAATCAACAATTTAATGTTTTCAGTCCCACCAATGCGCAAACAAAACTTGCTTTTAAATACACAAAACCTGAAGATAAAATAAAAGCAGATGATATGACAGTAGCGGACAAAGAGGCATTGCTTATTATGCTGCAAGAAGTCACTTCGTTGAAGTCCATATGGTGCACCAGGTATGTCTGTTTATTATAGTGTCTTTCGTTCCAATTCCACTTGATAATCGTTAGTCCATGTGCCATATCCTTCAAGGAAGTTTTCTTAGTTAGATCGGTTAAGCGATTTTTCCAAGTTCAAAAAAGGTTATAATATAGGACTGTAGTTTGAAATCTCTTGAACTGCTTAACTGAGTTAAATTTTGTTTTAAGACTTTTAGTAAAAATTTTGCATATTCATTACCTATTAAAATTGGGAACATACTGTCCCCAAAATTTATACAGAGTGGTTATAAACATACCTCAAAATAAAAAACCCGGTAAAACTCAGAAACGGCATATGATATTATTTTCATGCCTACTACAAAAACAAAAGCTCATCATCCTTTCTATAACATTACGAAACGACATAGTCAAAAAAATCAATTCTTTGGTCAAAAACCAATCCTCTATCTAAAATAGTTCCCAAAAACTTTTCTACATAATATAATGCTAGATATTCTTACCCTGCAAACATTTGCAATAGACTTTAACTTTTTCTTAACTTTTACTTTAACTTTTTTACTTTAACTTTTTCGACATGATGAGGCCACAGTTTAATCAATACATATTTCCATTTCGCAACGACTATATTTTTGGCAGTTTTTTATTTTATTGAAGTTCCTTGTTTAAACGTATTTGATTTTATTATACACAATGTTTTAGGTACTTTATGGTAATTAATATGAAATATTTTTCGCTTCGATATATTAATTTTAAATTAAAAATATTAAAAAAATATGTAGCCGCTTACAATTCTTCGTGTCGTGATGAAAACTTTTTTAAGATAGCATGATACAAATTATAAAATGCAAACACCGAAACTGTGATAATAGCCAAAAGAGCACCTCCGAAAGCAACGCTCGGGAAGTTCCCATCGATTATGCCAGCCGATGTATGCCGTTTGGTTGACCAGATTTCTTCGGTACTCGTAGGATTCTGTTGTTGTTGGGTGGTGCGCTCAGCCATTAACCTTTTCATGGTATTCAGGCGTTCACGCAAAACCTCCACAGATTCTGGGCTTAGGTCATTTTGTTATTCAGACATTGATAATTCTTGTTTCATTTATAATAAATTTTCATTTATAATATAATTAAAAAACTTTACTTTCATCAACTTAAATTTTTTTTTATTACAGAAAGCTGGTTTATTTGTAAAAATTTAAATTATGTTCAAATGTAAATTCAAAATTCTCCAAAATCTGAAAACATTAATCGTTTATAAATTAATGAACGGTTGGAAAGCCACTCTTTTGGAATAATGTCACTCAGCACAATCGTCTAGTCCATGTGATGATTGGTCAGATACTGAGTGCGCAAAGCCTGGAAGGGTTTAATGTACGCTAAGCCCTCTGGTATTGCCAGAAATGAACGCTTCTCCATGCGACTATAAATATAAGCTTGAATTACATCATTTGTCGATTCAGTTGCGCCATTTCGTATATGGTGCTGTTGCTGCTGATGTGGATGATCGGAATCGTAGTTAGGATTAAGTTGCAAATATATCCAGGCACGCAGCAATGTGTACAGCGAGAATTCTGTCTGCATGACACACAAATCTGGACTAGATATTAAATCCGTCATCAAATCGTTACTTACATTGCGAAGCAGCTTAAGATATTTGGTATTAAGTGCAGAGCAGATTTTTTTCCAGCCACTCGAAGGTGGCCTTCTTTACACTCATTGTGCAATACTGGCGAGAAGCGTCATAATAATTGATGCCAAAATAATTGTCACTGTAGCCAAAACCGATATCACTGCCTTCGGATCAATTTCAAACTCATCGGAATACATGGAAACAAAACAGCATCCAGCGCATCATGTGTTATGAGTTCGTCCAAAATTTTTATGTGTACAAAATCCTGACACGATTCCTTCCACGAGCCGTACATGCTATAAAAATACGGGCTCTGACAGAGATAGACTTTGTGCAAGCTCCACACTTTGCTTATTGCTATGACGGTGATGTCGAAATTCTGCTGTTCCTTAAAGAGTGCCTGATAAATGTTCTGCGTGGTGGTGAACAGTTTCTTTTTTGTGGGCGACTGCAGCTCACTATTTCCAAAATCATCGGCGTAGGCACCGAAGTCCGTGCTGCGTTTTCCCTTCTGTCGGCGTCCTAGCAATTCAACCACACTGCCGCTGCAATGCTGTAGCGTTTCAGTTATCTAAACCACCAATTCACCCATACTTACAGAAGCTGATAGAGCGAGCTTTTAAATAATCCAGACAACAGGCGGCCTTCTTCAATCAATGCACAAATTATGTTGAACAAGTAGTATAAATAAATAGTATTGCTCATAACAACTTAAACAGAATGAAGAAGTTATCTTAAAACATTTGTAAACACAAGCTAAAACTAACCATACCAAAATAAGAAATAAAGATTTTGTTTAATATATATTTTATTGCCTGGTGCATATAAAGTAGTTATTAATACAATATTTTCTATATTTCGTTTTTCCTTTAATGAGTTCTCAATAAATAAAATCATATATATGATGATATGAAAATACTAAAATATCACTTCCTATTTAATTAAATCGTTCAGTTAAATAACTATCACTACAATATCGAGCCATAACTTGTGTAACAAACAAAAACAAAATTTTACAGGAGAAGCAATTTTCTAGTTTCATCTACATAAGCAGTACACGTAAACTCGATTTTTGTGATCGGTATAACTTAAGAACGGTTACACTTAGAGATATCAAACTTCGGGAATTGATGGGTTTGTTATAGTCAGGGTTCAGAAATTTTCACTCATGTAACAGAAATCTCCAACATAAATGTCAATAAACACTATTTGAAGCACACAACACACAATGTTATTTTCATTTCATTTTTGTGTGTAACGTAGTTATCGTGTTGTTGATCATCCAACATGAATTCTTCGTTTTAATATTTGCTTGTGCGTCACAAACTCAAACAATGATCGATCTCAACAATTCTCTGTGTTTCAGTTTTACACTTATGTTTGCGTCAAAATGTTCATGTTGGAGAATTCAGGCCTTTGTCAAAACCAAAACAAAGACAATTTTTCCAACATGAATAAGTGGTGTTTGCAAAATTGTCTTTGTTTGTGTCGGTCATTAAGATCGATCACTACCGTCGTGTGGCGTAAAAAACAAATGCTGTTCTGGTTGCTGTGCAGCGTATTGAATTGGTTTTTGGCCAAGTGTAGCAAATTTCGGCGTCAATTAGAAAATATTTTAAAATATTAAAATAATAACCTAATAATATGTTTTTTCAAGAGATTTAAACGTCATTTATCAGTGTTAAGGGGTCGCTGATTTCGAATCTAAAGTCAGAATTTTAAAATTCAAGATGGGGGATAGGGTTGCCACCTTAATTTTTTTTAGTTTTATGAATTCGGGGCTGGCAAAAAAAATGGTACACTAAAAATGGGTTGCTGAATCCGAATCCGTTGTCAGAATTTTCAAATTATGAAATTTTGAAATGATAGGGTTGCCACCTAATATTATATCTTTTCAAGAGTTTTAAACGTCATTTATCAGTATTAAGGGGTCGCTGATTTCGAATCTAAAGTCAGAATTTTAAAATTCAAGATGGGGGATAGGGTTGCCACCTTAATTTTTTGTAGTTTTATGAATTCGGGGCTGGCAAAAAAAAATGGTACACTAAAAATGGGTCGCTGAATCCGAATCCGTTGTCAGAATTTTCAAATTATGAAATTTTGAAATGATAGGGTTGCCACCTAATATTATATCTTTTCAAGAGTTTTAAACGTCATTTATCAGTATTAAGGGGTCGCTGATTTCGAATCTAAAGTCAGAATTTTAAAATTCAAGATGGGGGATAGGGTTGCCACCTTAATTTTTTGTAGTTTTATGAATTCGGGGCTGGCAAAAAAAAAAATTGTATACCAAAAATGGGTCCCTCAATCCGAATCCGTTGTCAGAATTTTCAAATTATAAAATTTTCGAAATTCGATATCAGCGACCCCTTAACACTGATAAATGACGTTTAAAACTCTTGAAAAGACATACTATTAGATGGTAACCCTATTATTTCAAAATTTTATAATTTGGAAATTCTGACAACGGATTTGGGTTCAGCGACCCATTTTTGGTGTACCATTTTTTTTTGCCAGCCCCGAATTCATAAAACTACAAAAAATTAAGGTGGCAACCCTATCCCCCATCTTGAATTTTAAAATTCTGACTTTAGATTCGAAATCAGCGACCCCTTAATACTGATAAATGACGTTTAAAACTCTTGAAAAGATATAATATTAGGTGGCAACCCTATCATTTCAAAATTTCATAATTTGAAAATTCTGACAACGGATTCGGATTCAGCAACCCATTTTTAGTGTACCATTTTTTTTTGCCAGCCCCGAATTCATAAAACTAAAAAAAATTAAGGTGGCAACCCTATCCCCCATCTTGAATTTTAAAATTCTGACTTTAGATTCGAAATCAGCGACCCCTTAACACTGATAAATGTCGTTTAAATCTCTTGAAAAAAACATATTATTAGGTTATTATTTTAATATATTAAAATATTTTCTAATTGACGCCGAAATTTGCTACACTTGGCCAAAAACCAATTCAATACGCTGCACAGCAACCAGAACAGCATTTGTTTCTTACGCCACACGACGGTAGTGATCGATCTTAATGACCGACACAAACAAAGACAATTTTGCAAACACCACTTATTCATGTTGGAAAAATTGTCTTTGTTTTGGTTTTGACAAAGGCCTGAATTCTCCAACATGAACATTTTGACGCAAACATAAGTGTAAAACTGAAACACAGAGAATTGTTGAGATCGATCATTGTTTGAGTTTGTGACGCACAAGCAAATATTAAAACGAAGAATTCATGTTGGATGATCAACAACACGATAACTACGTTACACACAAAAATGAAATGAAAATAACATTGTGTGTTGTGTGCTTCAAGCAAATGTTTGTGAGTGAAGGTGTGTGAATATTCTGAACCCTGGTTATAGTACTATCGTATTGGAATTTAAAAGTGAATTTTGGATTTCGTGTTAGTAACAATATTTTTGCGCTTATGGCTCGATATATTAAGAGCTTATTGCAATAACGCACGATAATATCGATATATAACTTAATTGATTGTGGACACCTCATTCGTAAAAACGTTCCTGTTCAATTTCATTTCTTTATATAAAAAGAAATTATTTCAAAACTTCAATGTAGATTCTCTTAAATTTATAATGGGGCATATCATGTTCTTGCAATAAGCCCTTTATATAAAAAAGGGAACAGATTCAGTATCGATAAAAAGGTTCAATATTAAAAAGGTAAAAATATTTTAACATTTGAATATACAATTTGTATGGAAATTAAAATTGTGTGATTTTTTATTCGAACAATTTTATTCGTACAAGTCAATAAAATGGAATAAATTGCATGCATTTCCACACCACCTCTGAGGTATGCATTGTGGCGCGTTACCGATTTTTTTTGGTGTTCGGTTCCCCTGTAGGCCTATATCGCCATCACATTGTTGACTTAATTTATGTATATATTTATATAAATAATATTGCATTATATTATATACATGACATTATTAAATAAATTTAATTAAATTTAAATATTTATATAAATAATATGTAAATATAAATATTTATATATTTTAGCTAAAAATAATAATAAAAAATATATATCCTGAAAAGAAAATAAAGGAAAATAAAAAGAAACGAAAAGAAAAAAACAACAAAATCTACCCTTAAACAACTTAAGCAGAAGGAGATCAATCTATGATAGAGCTTCGCAATGTTGAAAGAAAATAAAAACCTCCATTCAATAATAAAATACCAGAAAATAGTTAAGAAAATTGAAAATGGGGCCGTAACACCTTCCATGTAACTAGAATCGTTTATATGGTTAAAAATGAACTGCCAAAAGTTTATCGATTTGCGACACGCAGAATTTTGTTTTTAAAATTAGGCTGAGATGCCTCGCGATTGAAGAATTTTAAAACAAAATATATTCTTACTCTTATAAATAGAGCTAAAAACATATTGCTGGCGCAATTCTCACAACAAGAGTATGGCTGTATGCATTTCATTTCATCGAATAAAAACTGAGAAAGCCCTACTCTATGACACGCACCATTAAATAATTGGCCAAACATGGTGTCTAATTTGTCGATGTATGAAATAAAAGTTTCAGGAGGTTTTACTAATTTATATTGTTCGCATTGCTTTTCTATTATGAAGAGAAATTCATCTGAAAGATTTTCATCTCCAATATAAGGCAATGGACTAAGGCAATTGTGTTGCATATACATTTTGAGGTAAAACCAGCCACACACATAGGCAAACACACTTTGTTTGAGAAATTCAGCTTCATTTATATCAATGTTCATATGAACATTTTGAACAAAAGAAAGTTGTGGTCGTGGCAAGCTTTGAAAATTTTGCCACGATTGATCTATGATTAATGTGTTGTTGCAAACACTTTCCAGAACATTATGTGGAACAACATTTAATTCGGTCGAGGGCTCGCAATTTCCTGCAACAACTAAATCAATAAATTGCAAACCCCAATTCTTTTGGAATAAGTCAGTAAACTGATGAGGGGTTATTCGTGAATTCAAACCGCCACCTCTTCTTATATGACCGAAAAAGTGCTCAAGTTCATCTTGGCAAAGTCTTCTCGTAATAATGGCAGGAAAACCATCAGCAAAAAAATCCAAAGCTGTTTTAAACTGCTTATGTTTAAAAGCCAACCGTTAATAAACGAAAACCCCTTTTTCACATCAGAGCCATTAATGTCTTGAATTTTCATTGAATTGAGAAGGAATTTAGCTCTTTCAAGGAACTGTATTTGCTCTTGGGATCCGGTGAAAACCTGTTTGGAAGATGATAAAACAGCTTCATAGCGGCTGTTGAAAATATTAAATAATTTATCGAAAAAAAGGATGTATTCAACCGTATTTTGAGTCGTGGGGGCTTTTGAAACGTCTAGTTTCTTAGAGAAGTATAAAGACTTCATCTCGGAAGCAACAGTATTACACAAAACTTGAGCAGCTAAATGGACATTCATTTTTTGAAAGTTGTTTGGCTTGATATGACTCACAGTAAGCTTGGGTGCACATCTCGTTTCATGTTTGGAGTCTACATTATAAAAATACACAATGTCATTCCAGCTCACTGGTACATCTTTAAAAATTACGAAATTTTTGGAATTTTCTAAGCAATTTCGACTGCTTTTCAGTAAATGAGGAGAGCCATGAAAGAAAAAAACTCTGCTATCATTAACTGTAAAATATGGATGTTCCTCAGTTACGCCTACAATTTTAGAGAAATTAACAAAATTTGCCCCTTGGTCGCATACAAAATGACACGGGCGTAAATGAATACTTTGAAGTTGTTCGATAACTTCGAAAACGTATTTTTTAATTAAATCTCCTTTGCAAGCCCCCAAAAAAAATAAGCAAATGGTTGCTTCCAAGACAGTCCACAATGCCTTTGATCATCAACGTCATGACACTATTGGCCGTTCTAGAAGTACGGTTTCCGTTTACGTAGTCTTCAAGTCCAATAATCATGTCCTTGAGCCTATCATACTGCAAATGAACTTTAAACGACATTTCGTCGCAAGAAATTGAGACGAATCTCTATTCTGCAGTGAAGCCACGGCTTCGAAGTTCTAAGGATTTAAGGCTACTAGATGAGCAGCCTAGAGACTTTGGCCAACATTTAACGAATTCTTAAAGAGTTCTTTCTTCGGGCCAATTCATGGACTTTTTCAAGTACCTATAAGACAAAGGGGACAAAAAGTAAACACCTAAAGCAATAGTTTTGAGGTGGTCGTCATATCTGCGCCCATTTGGATGACGAAAGCTATTTTTTGGGCTGTTCATAACACATATTCCTAATTTTGTGAGCAGATTTCCACAAAGTTCTTCAATTTGTTGAACATTTAATATATCATTCGATTGCACATCGATTGAACTGTTAAATGTTGAACGAAAACTATATCTACTGACGCTTTCCGCTAGCAAAACCCTTTCTTCCAATCTATATACTAATTTCGTTTATTTTTAATTGCGTTTCTTTAATTTGATTTTCGTTTTCCAAAAATTTTAACTTGCGTTTTAATAATTGATTTTCTTCCCGTAAACTAATTTTTCGCGGTGTATTCGCGCTTAAACTTTTACACGTTTGAACCTGTCGACTCACAACAGCCATTTCAGCATTTTCATTACAAGCGACAGGAATATCATCATACAAATGAAGATTATCTACTGCCGTTCGATTTTCGTCATGTAATGAAAATGGTTCAACCGCGGTAGAAAACAATGGAAGAAGAGGTTTGCGCACGGAACTTGATGTACTAGGTTGGTCTAGAGGTATGTGGGTAGGTGATCTAGATTTAATAGTTGTAGAACTAAACTGAGGAACGAAATCCCTCTCACTAACATTCATGTAGACCCCCAGATCTCCTTCTGCCATAAGTTCAGGTAATTTTAAATTTTGATTAAGAACTAAATCCGGAATAGCATTACTATGCAGTCTGTTGACACCGCGCATCTTTCTAGAGAAGTGCCTATAACAGGCATACAATGCTTTTTGTTTGTCCTGATTGGGCTCATTTAGTCCTAGAATCCTGAAACATTTCTTTCTTCTGCACGTATAAAAAAGAAAAGACATATAAAGAAATTTTTTAGGACAGCTATAAATGAAAAAAAAAATATTTAACATTTATGCAATGAAAAACTATAAATTTTTAATCAATGATTATTACTGACTCCAATACCACCAATAATAATAACAACAACATTCGAGTTCTTAGTCGCTTTACGCCTTCAACTTTAACCGGTGGTGGCTTGATTGCTGTTTCCACAGCTGCTGCAGCAGCACCACCAACAAAACAAACGACAATCAATACATATTCACCTTAATTTAATTTAATTTTCAGCAACTGCTGCACGACGAAGACCATCGGTTTCATCGCAACATATTGCAACAACATTAGCAACATCAACCTCACTAGCCACTTTATCATTACCACAACCACATCAGTTGCTGCTGCAACGCATGGCATCAGGCAGGAATTTGCGCATTTTAAATGTCACTAAAATTACATTTTTCACCCACCTAGTAGTTATGAAATGAAGGAGTTATCTTACGTTATCTGCATAATACATTTTATTTTAGTTTGTTTTTTTTTATTAAAAATCCTACTTTAACCTTAGTGAAAATGTTACTGAAATAACAATAATTGTTAAATTTAAAGAATGTTATTTAAGATAAAAAGATTATATATGTATAATATTAATATATTATAGGTAATGAAATTATGTATTTACTATAATTGCTCTCACTAAAATTGTTACAAAACTCTGCGTTGCAGAGAAATTTTATCAAAGAAAATTGAATGATGGAAAACAAGCACTAAACTTAAATAAAGAGCTATAAAACTTTAACGTATTAAACTATTTTCTAAAAGTGCTATTAATTAAATTAAAATTAAGTGAATGACAAAGAAAACATAAAGAAAATAAATGCTTGCTTAATGTTGCAACATTTTATTTAAAAAAGAAAATTATTTTTTAATTAATTTCTCTTAACCAAATTAATTTCTCAAATTAAATTTAAATAACAAACAGTGCAAACATTAGAGTCGACTTTTCAAAAATTCAGTAAAAACTCACAATAAGTTTAATTAAACACACAAGCTCAACATACTGTTTTTTTTAATAAAACATAAAAAAATGTTATAAAAGATTAAACTATTTTCGACAGCTGATGGTAGAATAATTGGGTGTAACAACTTGAGAGAGAGCCCACCGTACCATATACAACTTTGAATTGTTTATTTTAAGAATTTGATAGCTAATTTCAAAGCTACCAAAACGCATTGCTATTTTAGCTAAAAATCAGAACAGAAAAAAAATAAACTAAAATATTTTCAAGAAATTTTTGAAACGACTGAATATTGAAAGCATGTGCAATATATTTTAAGTAAAGATTTCTGCGTCCCTTATAATAGAATGGCAAAGAAATAATAATAAAATGTTAATAGAATGAATAATGTTTTTGATTTTATGCTCCGCAAGCACATTCATGTTTGCCTTATTTTGTTGAAGAAACCGAAATCAATATAATTGAATTTTTAAAAGCTACAATACGGTCAAATGACCGGGGTTAGTACGTTTAGTGTTAAAATGCTCTACAAACAATAACTTGTTTTAATAAAGCACTTCATTATTAAATTTAAGAATCACAAAAATAAATATAAGAACACCTTTGCCATTTTCCGCATTTGGACTCACGAATAGTCCTTCGTATTTCTTAAAGTACTGAAAGGATTTTATTTGCTAATATATGCAGGCATGTCCTGCATTCCACTTCCGAGTGGAAGTGAAAATAAAACATTATTGAATTCGATATTTGGTGTTCTATGGCCCTGTGTCAATCGGAAACTTTTCACTCGAGGTAAAAAAGAAAATACTGAGTTGAACAAAATCGGTGTCTATTGAACATTTTTACTGTGCCAAATGAACGATGAAATTTTGACACTTACAAATTTTTGACGTTTTACATTTTGGTTGTGTTTTAGTGGAATTATTGTATTTAATTAAAATTTATAATAAAAATAAAATGAATAGAATTTTCCGAAAGTATTTTCCTCTGATGGTTGCCTTGCTGTCGGAAGCACAAGCTCTTGATGTTTTTTATAAATTCATGCTTTTCCTAAATGAAGGACGGAAAGTAAGTACTACTGCTGTTTTTCTTGTTTTGGAAAGTGGCTTTTAAATAATCATTCCTTTAAGGGTATCACCTACATGCGGCCGAGGGTCTATTCCGAAACATTACATGCCTTAATGAATGGAGACAATGCAGTGACAAAAATGCATTTACGAGTATCTGCCAGCTCTTTTCGGAAAATTGTAGTGTTTATCCCAGCGAAGCATCATGGATGGTCCAAGGAATATGAAGTGATATGCTTCCTATATTGGATGGCGTGTGGATGCAGCTATCGAGTGGCAGGAGGTTTTATGGGAATGAGTCGCTATACTGTGCGGAATATAGTCCACAAAATGAAGCTACGACATGTCATCATGAAGCTACGACATGTCATAAAGGTTGTCCTCTACTTGGTCTTTCCAACGAAGATGCGGTCGTCCTCTTCTGCGTTGACCGCCGCTGGGTACCGAATCGAATGTTTTCTTCACTGGAGCATCGTCTTTCATGCGCTGAACATGACCAAGCCAGCGAAGCCGCTCGATTTTAATGCGCTTGACTATGTCGATGTCAGCGTACAGCTCATACAGTTCATCATTCCACCGTATTCGGTACTCGCCATTGACGCAGATTGGTCCGTAGATCTTACGAAGAATCTTTCTCTCGAATGCTCCTAAAGTCTTTTCATCTAAACTGCTCAGCGTCCAGGTTTGTGATGCGTAAAGTAGGACGGGCATGATGAGCGATTTATAGAGCGTGATTTTCGTTCGTCGAGAGAGGGCTCTGCTTCTCAATTGCCTACTGAGCCCAAAGTAACATCTGTTGGCAAGAGCTATTCTTCGTTTGATCTCAATGCTGATGTCGTTGGTTGAATTAATGCTGGATCCCAGATAAACGAAGTTCTTCACAATCTCGAATGAGGTATTGTCAACGGTAACGTGGGTTCCAAGACGCTGGGACTGTTTGTTTGTTGACACTAAGTATTTCGTCTTATCTGCATTCACTGACAGACCCATTCGACTTGACTCTCTTTCTAATCTGGAAAATGCTGCACTGACTTCGCGCGTATTATGGCCAATGATATCTATGTCATCAGCATACGCAAGCAGCATAACACTCTTGTAGAATATTGTGCCACTACGTCTCAGATCAGCAGCTCGGATGATCTTTTCCATCATTAGGTTGAAAAAGTCGCACGATAAGGAATCACCTTGTCTGAAACCTCGTTTGGTAATAAATGGTGGGGAGAGGTCCTTCCCGATTTTAACTGCGCTGCTGGTGTTGCTCAGTGTCATCCTGCAAAGTCGTATTAGTTTTATTAGTTTTCTAAAGTTTTATTAAAGATCACATTGCAATCTTATATTAACTAAACAATATTTTAGAACTATTTTCACTATAAAACACCTTGTATGAGCATTGCAATTTTCCGCATTTGGAGCCTTGAGTTATCCTTTGTATTTTTTAAAGTACTCAACTAATTTTGATTTTTGATACTTCACTTAAAATATCACATTTCTAATAATAAGTAAAATTTTTTTTTAGATTTACTTTCACATAAAAAAGGAATAATTACAGTTTACGAACCAAGCTTAAATAATTTTTTCTTATTTTTATTAAACGAATTTGGGTCTCCTTACAGCACTATTCTGGCAAATTAACAATTGTTACCAGTATTTTTTATATTTGTATGTTTGTTGTTTTCAAAACAAAATTTGAAGCTCAAAAAACAAAATTTTTTAATAAAATTGGCAATAACTGAAAAGCAGTTGAAAATTTTTATTTAAATTTGTTATTTTTGAGCATAAAATTTTGTTTTAAAATTAAAAAATTACAACAAACACATAGAAATATTAAAAATACTGGTTAACAATTGTTCATTTGTCAGAATAGGGATGTTAGTCTAAAAGTGTAAAAAATGTCGGTTTCGAATGGTTTAGGAGATAAAAAACTTGAAAAATTAAAATTTCAAGCCTATTTTTAACACTCCGTAAACGGGAAAATCATTTATCTATAATTAATCCTACCTCATTACATTAAATTCGTGGTAACTTGAAAAATTACCATTTCAAACTTATTTTCTCTCAAGTTCAACATCGGCTTCGCTGTCTAAGTACTTCTGGATATAATTGTCTTTTTATTTAATACGATTTCATATAATTTTAGGCATAATTTAAAATTCAGTGCAAAATTTGGAACACTTTTAGCCAAAATTAATTATTTTAACTATTTTTCCTGAAACATAAGTATTAAGGGCTTCGTATTCCAAATCTGACAAATTAATGGCCGCTCTCATCTAATTTAGGAGTTATATCAATTTTTTAATGAATTTTTATCTTCTAAACCATAAGAGACAAAATTGTTTCACATTTTGCATTGAGAAGGCTTAAAATCATAGATAACAACCTGCAATTTCGTTGAATTTTTTCTCCTAAACCATAAGAGACCGACCATTACATGTAGGAGGCGATATGAAAAAAAGGAGATATGAAAACATACAAAAAAAGGAGGCGTGGGCGCCAAAGTTAAATTATTCCTTATTTTATTTTGTGCGATATTTTATTCTTTGTTATGGATTGATTTTAATCCATACACTTTATATTTTGCACTGAATTTGCACTATTCCACTCGAGACAGACACTTTATTTTTGCACATTTGGACTAAGGAGGCCAAAATACGTTTAATAAAAATAAGAAAAAACATTATTTACGCGTAGGCCGTAAACTGCACTCATGCCACCATTTGAAAGCGGCCTTGGACTTAGGTGCTCCAAATACACGTTAATACAAAAAACAGGACTACGGATCCTATAGTCATATTATTATAAATATACCATAAAAACACATAAGAACAGCCATTAACTTACCTTTCACAATTTTTCGGCAACGATTTATTTGGAAATTTAAATACGGGTCCTCCTTCTGAACATCCCATGGCACATTTCCGCTGCATTTTCCTCTCCATAGCCATCGTTCATCTGAATAAACAAATTTAATATTTATTAGAAATGCACTTTTAATAATTTGAAACTCAATTAAGTTTTAAGAAAAACTATTAAATTATTTTTCAGTCAAAAAGCTTAAGAAAAATTTCAGAAACTTATCTTAAGGAATCCGCGAATTCTTCTCAGGTGAAATCGTCTGCAACAGTTTAAAAGTAACAGCTTTTCTTGAGAATTTCATGTTCAACATATTCAGAAAATATTACGGGCTAGGTGAGTTAACATATAAAAATTACCGCTCGGGTGAGTTTCCTCGAGATTTTACTACCACAATTATACATTTTGTGATAGTATTGGTTAAAATTTGACAGAAATCGAACATAGTGCTATCCCTCTCCAACGGAGTTTCCCATCTCTTTATCTTTGGCTGTAGGCTCAGAAATATTTGATAGTTTTGCATTTTAAGCAACATCAAAATTATTTGAACGCCGAGCAAACGCACATCGAGTAGTATAGGTATACTACCTATACTTATGTGATGCCATATAGCTATAATGCAAGTTAAACGAATTGAGTTTGGCCACACCCGTGGTAAAACTAGACAAGGTAGTGTTAGGGTGGAGAGCCGGTGACCGAAACTGTCAAAACGAAGTTGACAACTTATACAAAATCTGCAAATAGAGAGAATACAATGAGAAAACAAGAATTAGCAAACATAGCAAAATGGCTGAGTTTGACAGTTTCGGTCCCTAAGGCGAATGTCACACTTAGCAGCCACGGACAAATTTGTTGTTGTTTTGCGGGTAAAGAAAAAACTGGAAATCGAGAGAGCGTCTCTGTCATCCAAAAATTTCCAAGCAACCGACAAAATATGAACACGGTCCAAAGCTGAAAACAGTTCGGACAACGGTTGCATTTTCTTGATGTCAATTTACGTAAGCGTATTTTTCTTTGTTGTTGTTTTGCATACAACAGAAAATACGCAAACACTCGTAAATTAAAGTACCCCTTGGACGTGTTTTTTGTACCTCGTATCTTTATGCCCAAAACTCAATAGAGCGTTAGGTCGGTCGGCCGTTGATCGTACTTTGGTCTGCGTTGTAAAAACTTTACGATACAAGTGTCAAAACGGACGACCTCAAAACTTTGCAAAACTTAATGTTGCGTTGGCAGATCGTGCGTCTGCCATTTTGGCCAATAAAAGCAGCTATTCAAAAAATCCCAGAAAGCTACCCTTTTTTCCCAAATCATGCAATTTTTAATGGTTGCGGATTTAGTTTTAATAAATTAATGATAATAAATAATTATTTAAATAAAATCATTAAACGACGTACTTTAAAAAGTTATGATATTTTATTGTGAAATAAATTCATGGAAATATTGAATGAAATATTTCGCAAGGCAAAATGATAAGTTTAAATATTATGTGCCTTAACTTATACATTTAATAACATAATTCCTGCTGCGTTTGTTCTTTAAAAGAATTTACCAAATTTGATAACAAACAATATCATCGTGGATACATAACGCTCCCATATCTTTTTTCGCCAAAAACAGGACAAATTGACAACATTTTGAAGATTTTACAGGATTTACAGGACGTTTTCGCAGGACGCAATTTAAAGTCGAAAAATTATTACTACTTGTATGTTCAAAGAATTAAAATAACCATTTTCATTGATAAAATTATCAAATTTATTATTTAATATAAGAATTGTAGCATAAGCTTCAAATATCAATTAATATTAGGCATTTGTATTTAATATGTAATTTTGTTAAAAAAAAATAAAATTCAATCTTACATAAATATTATATTATTTTTAATACAACAAAACATAACAAAAATAAAAAAAATATCCAAATTAGTCTTATGAAAATGGCACGTTAATTAGATTTTCAAGGTACTACTTTGCACTTTGAGCAGAACACCTCACTATCAATATTTGTTTTTTCCAGGAATGAATATTTTTCAAGTTGATTGCTTAACATACACTTTCGCTTCGACATTTCGACAAATTTAAGAAAAAATTTTCACAGAAACTTTTAACTAGTTCGTAAAAAAAGTAAAAGTACTAAAAATAGTATGAATAATAAACAAAGTTGGCTAAATTGCAAGCATGGGAGAAAATAAAAAACAGGACAAAATAATAAAAAGCGCAAGGAGGCAGGACATTGCTCGTAAAAACAGGACTGTCCTGCGAAATACAGGACGGATGGGAGCGTTATGGATACATAAATTAAAACTTGTATGTTTAAGGTTTTATAAGTTGTGGTTTTTCTTTGTATGAACCTACATTGCGTATACACGCAACAAAGAATTCAATCGCGTATTCCAAAATTTCAATTCATATTACAGTGTTCTACCTTTTCACGGGTTGGCAGTTACGAATATTTCTTATGAAACTTCTAGAAACATTTCTAAGCATTTATTTAATGTGTTTGATACTAAAACAGCAAATTTGATTCCTTTTCTACCAGAATATATTGCTGCATATCTATAGATTTTCTTCAGAGTCATTAATTTGAAATATTTCAAAGGATCGCGATTTATTTCGTTTCTATACTTTTCGTTGCTTTAACTAAACCTGAATAAAACATCTAAACGAATTTAAAAGATTTTTCTCAATTATACAAAAAACCACTTCGGAATTGGATGTCCAAACTTAATATTCAATCTCCTACTTCATAATTATTGCTATATTACCTAAAAGCCTTTAAGACATTGAGTCTTTGGGATCATGATAAAAAATAAAAAAATAATAATAAATAAATATTTCAATCATTGTTGTTTTCTATCAATTACATTTCAACTATTGCAACCATCTGCCTGTGAGATTTAAATGTTTAGCTTCCGATTTAATTTAAGTTCCGATAATTTGTATTGCTTCCACTTAGACGATTTCAATTTTCGGTTTGAAATTGATTTCAATTTCCATTTCCGTAGTCCAAATTATCGGTCACTTCACATGTCCAATGCAGCAAGCTCAAATTCATTCCGCTCGGATTTTATTTCAATTTAAACTAATTTTGTTTAAACAATCGATAATTTCATATTTCTGCGTACACGGGTGCGATTTAATATTCATTTGTTTTGAATTTTATTTCAATTTCAACGGATTTTGTTTAAATAATCGACAATTTCATATTTCTGCGTTCACTGGTGCGATTTAATATTCATTTGTTTTGAATTTTATTTCGATTTCAACGGATTTTGTTTAAATAATTGAAAATTTCATATTTCTGCATTTACTGGTGCGATTTAATATTCATTCGCTTTGAATTTAATTTCAATTTCAACGCATTTTGTTTAAAAAATCGATAATTTCATCTTTCTGCGTTCGCTGTTGCGATTTAACATTCATTTGTTGAATTTTATATCGATTTCAACTGATTTTGATTAACACATTGCGTGCCATGAAAAATTCATATATGAATGACGGCCGCTGAGGCCACGTCTCACATATTTGTATGACGGACATTTTTATCTTGAGACCACGATACTCTCTAATGAAAGACTTTATTCATAAACTGCATGGATGTTTTTAAACATTGCCTTTGTAGGCTTTTATTTTTATATTTTGTTTTTTTAATCGACAGTGGGTGTACAATTATAGGATGGTAAGTAACTAAATGAAATTCATCGTTATAAATCAAAACTTCAAGCTATTCAATATAAAAAACAAAAAAATGAAATGAAAATTAAGTGCATCTTATATTCATATATGCACTGTAGCATATAACGTTTTTTTCTATAATGAGTTATCTAGTTTTAATGATATTTTTATCTTTTGGAATGAAGACATTTTTTTGTTTTTTTTTTTCTCAGCTTAGAAGGTTAGCACGCATCGACTCACGGCTTTGCTCGTCGGCAATTGGGTTGGGTTCTACCCTCTATCTGATATTTCGACCCATTAGTTTTTGAATTATTATTTTAATTTACGCGTGCTCGACGAACAGGAAAAAGAGAGGACTGATAGAAACCAAAAGGACAACATTAGAAAATCTAGCTCATTGCATTTCGTAAAGCGGGTTTAAAAAAATTAACGACTGACCTGCCTCAAGTTTTGGCACCGCAACATGTTGCTAACGCTCTTTATTACCCTGATCGTGACCAACTTGCGATTTTTTTTTCTTTTCGGTTTTTTTTTTTGCATGACATAAATTATTTTACTTTGTCAGATTTTCATTTTTTTTTCTTATTTCACTCGACATATTAATTAACTATGAAAATATTCTACCTTAAGTTATCCATTAAATTTAATTTTTAAACTTTATTTTAGTTATTTTTTTAAAGAAACATTTAATAATTCGAAGAAAATCTGAAAATCTCACGCTATAAGCCTGAATGACTTAATTATCGGCTATGTATACCGATTTTAGAAGCAACATTTTGTTGTTTTCTTTTTGTTGCAATAAACTGCACTGTGTTTTTTTTTCTTTACCGCGATTTTATGCACATAATTTTATACTTTTATTCTTTACTTTAACTTAGTTTTCTTTTTTTCATCTTTAAGTATTCTTGCTTTTTTTTGTTCTTCTATTTAATTTAATAGCATTTTTCTAAAATTTTAATAATAAGAATTATTTAATGAGAATTTCACTTTTTGTTTCTGTTTAAGTGTCTTTTTAACTTTTAGTTTTTTTTTTCGTCACACGCGTGGTTAGAACATCGAGGTTATAACGTCGATTGTCGAGTAATGACGTTTAGCTGACACGATCTTCTGTCCATTGCGTCTCAAATAAACGATATGAAAATATATCTTGCGAGAAATTTTTATGAACCATGAACTAGGTGCCAATCTACATAATCAAACTAATTTGTTATGTAGAAAAATTAAAATTTTAGTGAATTATTATTTACCCTTAGTTGGATTGGCATCAGAATGATCAAAAGAAAATAGGGAATTTTAATAAACTTCTTCAAACTTAAGGAGTGCGCACGTAAAAATTGTAACATACATTTGGCTTCACTACTTGCTTTACAAGCGTACGAAATAAATTTTAAATACGCCAAAACCACCGTATTTTATGTCAGTTTTTAATGATATCATTTCTTTTCGTTTTAGTGAACATCTAAGTGCAAAATGGATAGTCAAAAAGAAGTTAGAAAAACGATAGTTCAAATTTCACAAGAAAATCCCAAGTGGAATTTTAAAAAAATTGCAAAAACCGTAAAAGTGTCCCGACAAACTGTTTCCCGCGTCTTGAAAAACTTCAAGCAAACCATCAGTGTTGACCGAAAGCTTGGATCTGGAAGAAAATATGGATCTGGAGATGTTAAGAAGGCAAAACAAGTTTCTCGAATATTAGTGAAGGCTCCAAACACATCAGGACGGAAAGCAGCTGTTATTGCAAATTGTTCGGAGGCATTTGTCCGAAAAGTAAAAGCTAATGCTGGGCTTAGATCGTATAAGGTCCAAAAAGTCCCCGATCGGAATGCTAAAAAGAATATCGAGGCTAGAACTCGAGCGAGAAAACTCTATACAAATTTCATAAAAAAATTTCAATGTTGCATCATGGATGACGAAACGTATGTTCTAGCAGACTTCTCGCAGCTTCCAGGTCAGGACTATTATGTAGCAGATCATCGGGGAAATGTATCAGAGACGTACAGGACCCAAAAAATAACAAAGTTTCCGAAGAAATTTCTTGTGTGGCAGGCCATTTGTAGTTGTGGCAAAAGAAGTCAGCCATACGTAACTTTTGGGTCGATAAATGCGGAAATCTATGTTAATGAATGCTTGCAAAAAAGATTGCGACCATTTCTGACTCAACACAAGGTGTCCAACTACTTCTGGCCAGATCTTGCGTCATGCCACTATGGAAAGAAAGCTCAAGAGTGGTACACAAAGAATAATATAAATATTGTACCTAGAGAGGCAAATCCACCAAACTGTCCAGAGTTAAGACCAGTGGAAAGGTATTGGGCCCTTATCAAAAGAAAAATGAAGGAGACAAAAGGAGCTTCTAAGGACCTGCAGGATTTCAAAAGGAAGTGGACTTCAGCATCAAAAAAAATCCCTGAAAGTACCATAAGGGCCTTGATGGAAGGAGTTCCTGTTAAAGTTAAAAATTTTGCTTTTAACAACGGTTTTTGAAACTTTTTTTTATATACCAACAACCAACATGAAATAAAGTTAAAAAAAAATTTTAATTTTTAAAGATTTCTCCATGGTGTACTTAATTTTTGGATTTTTTAATGTAACAATTTTTACGTGCGCACTCCTTAGATTCAGAGTTTATCTAGAAATTTGTTTAATAGAAATAAGTTAAATGAATTAAGTTAGAAGAAAACCTTTGTGCAACTCTATGTTTGCAATACAAAAAGAGAACTTGTTCTCTTATATAAATAAAGAAAATTTATATCAACACTGACATGAAGAATTGGCAGATTCCCAACTTATTTCCAATTTTTGTACTAGCAATTTATTAACGATGATTTAGTTACAAAAACTTATTAATATTAACTTTAATATATTTACACTTAGTGCAATATAATAGTGCACTTTAGAAGAATTGATCTTTCGCCTTACGTAGCCATATAGGAAGAGATCGAGACATTTTATTTTGATGAGCCAGAAGGCACATGTACCAAAAGTTGTGGCAATGGCAGACTATTTCCGTTGAAAAAAGAGAATTGATAAAAGTTTGGAAGTAAATATACGTATGTAGCAATGAGGTTTATACTGAGTTATGTTTTTTTTTGACAAATAGATGGCACAACAGACGGAAGTATTGAAACAAGTGCTTTTGCAATAATAAAACTAATTTAATATACGGAAACAATAAATTATTGCGACAAGCGCCATTACAGCACATAGTATTTTAAATGGTTATAATTAAAACAATTGTGGCTGATTAGGTAATTTTTCACAAAAAGTTTAGATCATTCTGGCTCGTCCTTTTTCCTTCTGCATTTTCGAATAGAATCCACTGCATTTCCTTCTTATTTTCTCTCCTCTTTCGTCCTTCCTATCTGTTAACTGATGTTTATTATATACAGACCTTGAGCGCATATGTGGCTCATCTGGTTTTATTACTAAGCTTGAACAAATTGCTTCGCGAAATAAACGAATTCCGATTTTCTTGTGTAAATCTTTTTTATAAAGAACCCATGCGTTTACTCTTGCAATGCCAAGTAGCACTTGAAGTCCCAATTTCTTATACCATTTGATACCTTTGCGAAGAGTTGAAACATACGAGCACATTTGATCAGACAAATCAATGCCAGACTTTCCTTTATTGTATGCTAAAACAGCTAAAGGTTTGGATGTAGCTTTTCGTGACTTGCGTTTTCTTGCAGACAACAAATTTGTGTTGGAATGGGAAACTGGAGATGTACTTGCGGTAGATAATCCGCAAGAAGTGGCTTGTTGAGAGATTTCATTTCGCGTCTGCACTTGACCAACTGGTACCAAGTTTGGTGAGTGTTTAGGTGACAAAATTCTAACATCTCGAGTGTATCTCCATTTTAGAACAACTATTCCATTTTCATCCTTTCGAAATAATTTCTCCTCTCTTGAGTTTTGCATTGAGCACATCTTTTGGCATATCCCTTTTGTTTGCCCTAACGGTACCAACTATTTTCTGGGTTTTCACGATTTTCATCTTCAGCTTCTTATATAGCAAGCTCCTGTAGAATATCGATTATGGTTTCCCCATCGTTAGAAGAGTCGTCATCATCTTTCGAATCATTGTCGGGTTCCCAAACAGAATCTTCATCCAAGTCATCAAAAAAATTAAACTGAACAGTATCTTAATCTACTGATCATTCACTGTTTCACTATTGAGTTTTCTCTTGCTCATTTTCAATTATTAGAATTTTTATTCACTGTTTTGCGATAAACTTTTTGTCAAATATGCTAACGCGACCTGATATCAATTACTTGTGAGAAGCTTTCTGCCAACATACAACAATCGAAGAATGAAAATGAACGGTACCACTTATTTTTCATGTTTACTACATGTTTACTACATGAAGTAAATAAGTGGTACCTACATGTTTACTACATGAAGTAAATAAGTGATACCAAGAAAGTGTCATACACATAGGAATGACGTGGCCCTACACAGAAATATTACCATAGAGGGCCACGTCATTCAAATGTGTATGACACCAAAATTTTATATGTCTGGAGTTCTTCCTAGCAAAGTATTAATAACTTGACTTCAGATGGCTTAAATAAGAAAAAATGGAGGGGAAAAACAAATGGCCCAAATCTGCCTTGGCATTTAATGTGTTAAGCAATCGATAATTTCATATTTCTGCGTTCACTGGTGCGATTTAATATTCCTTTGTTTTGGATTTTATTTCGATTTCATCCGATTTTATTTATATATTTATTATTATTATTCATCAAACAGAGATTTATTCTCTTAATGACTACTTAAAAATTGAAAATACAGTATATTATAACAATTTGATACAGGTTACGTTAAGTTACTGGAATTATTACTTACACTATTAAAATATAAAAGCAGAGAATTCTTAAAGACACTCCTACTTAAACCTAGATTAAAGTCTATATCTCGACATACTGAATTTGCCAGTCTTAAGCAACGAGTGATTGGTTCGTTCATATTGTAGTTTACTCTATGAAATGGCTCATGAAATAATCTTCGAGATCTCAGATCACGTGAAGGTACGTGAAAGCTTACTTGAAAAAGCAAAGTGGAACAGTTTATTTCAAAGCATATTAAATCCCGTACGAACATAATGGCAAAATATTTATGGCGATTTTCTAAGGATAGAATACCAAGAAGAAGCCTTCTCACATAATATTCTGGCATTTCGATATTCCAATTTAAGCGACTGATTGCAATTCTCGTAAAGCGTCGCTGAATTCTTTCGATTCTATTAGAAGCGCATCTATAGAAAGGGTCCCAGATTATGCAGCAGTATTCTAAGATAGATCTTACAAATGCAAAATATAACGATTTTAAAGAAAATGGATCACAAAGGTCTTTAGTGTTTCTGTTTATAAAACCTAACATAGCATTAGCTTTTGCTACAATATAGTCTATATGCTTTGAGAACCTTAGTTTATTATCAAGTATAACTCCAAGATCTTTCTTTTCAGTTATTCTAGACAATGTCATAATTCCGAGTTTATATGTGTAAACTACGGGCGATAAAATTCGATTGAAAGTCAAACTTTGGCATTTAGATATATTCAGCGGCAATAAATTGTCGCTGCACCAAACAGATAATTGGAGCAAATCTCTTTCAAGATTCAAACAATCGTTAGTGTTTTTTATAATAGAAAAAATCTTTATGTCATCAGCATACATTAAACACTGAGAAAATTTTATTTTTTTAGGAATGTCATTTACGAATAAAAGAAACAGAAGTGGCCCCAAGTGACTGCCCTGCGGAACTCCTGAAGAAACCGATATAGCGTCTGACAGTATATTGTTAATACGAACAAATTGTGTCCGTCCTGTAAGGTATGACTCGAACTATTTTAAAAAGTTAGAGTGAAAGCCAATTAATTCGAGTTTTTTTATGAGTAACTCATGATGAACTCTATCAAAGGCTTTAGAAAAATCTGTAAATATAACATCACATTGATGTCCTTCTTCAAAACAATTCAAAATATATTTAGAAAATATTGCCAAATTTGTAGTTGTTGACCTTCCCGTGATAAAACCGTGTTGATACGGTGATATAACCTCTTTTATTAAAAAAGTGAGTCTGTTATATACTAATTTTTCAAAAAGTTTAGGAATCGTGGATATTTTACATATTGGACGATAATTAGAGACCTCGTTTTTAGAACCGGATTTATGGATCGGTGTAATGTAAGTAATTTTCCAATCCGTTAGAAATTCGCCTTTACTTAATGATTGATTAAAAATTGTCGTTAATGGTAAACATAACGCGTCTGCGCAACTTTTTAATAGAATGGGTGGAAAACCATCCCATCCGGGTTGTTTATCTAGGTTTAGTTGCTTTAACCTTCCCAAACTTCTATTGAGCTAAGTTCTAGCTCACCAAAATTTAGTAAACAACAGGATGAGTCTGTGTAGGTATTTGTATTTGTGATGTTGTTTAAAGAAACATATACTGATCGAAAGAATTCCGCGAAAATATTGCAAATTGATAGAGGGTCAGATGTTGTATTGCCCATGTATTGAATAGTATTTGGAATGCCTGTAGACTTCTTTTTGCTATTAATAAAATGCCAAAAACTTTTGCTATTGGTCTTCAGTTGACTTTCTATCTGGAAAATATAATTTTTATATAAAAATTTGTTCAATTGATCACATTTCCTTTGAAGAAAGCGATAATTATTTAAAAGAATTTGATTATTATTTGATTTTCTGTAATGTTTATATGCTTTATTTTTTTATTATTTAAATTAATAAGCTCTTTATTGAACCATATTGGTTTTGATAAATTTTTTAAAGAAGCTCTAGCAATGTAAAGGTTTATAGCTTCTTTAAGCTTCTTTGAAAAAATATTGTAATTTGTTACTAAGTTATCATTATTTAAAACTGACAACCAATTTTTGGAGTTGTTATATATACCATTAATTTGGTGGAGATCAAACTCTGCCAGCCTATCAACAACCTCGCATTCACTATTATTAGCAACATTATATGGTAACCAATAATGCATATCCTCATCAAAACTCCAATCTATGTTGGGGAGATTGAAATCACCCATAACTACAACATTCTGATTATCTTTGAGATTATTCAATATGCTTATACAATTATCCATATGTAATTTATATAAATCAATAGAACTATTTGGTGGTATATAACTTAGTATAACGAAAATTTCTTGAAAAGAGTTAACATTTATTTTTATAATTAACTGGTCCAAGTTTAGATGCGTTTCCGAAAAAGGCAGTGCAATTTGCATACAGGAAAGCACTGATCGAACAGCTATTAAGACTCCACCACCTCTACTTAGCCCGGATAAGAGTGGACATCGATCTTTCCTAAAGACATTGTATTGCCTAGAATCAAAAAACTCAGCGTTATTATATTTATCTGTGAGCCACGTTTCAGTAAGTGCTATCACGTCGTGTTGAAGTGAGGAAGAAAACAATAAACAATTTCGGGCTTTCGTTCGCAATCCTCCAATATTGTGGTAAAAAATGAGAAAATGTGATAGAACTGGAGAAATCATCATGGCGCCATCATTAGGTTTGGGGAACCCTGTAACTTTTTTGACTTATTTGGCTGCTGTCCATTTATGAACTTTTTCACTCTAACATAATAGGGCCAAGTTGAGGTATCCATAATTCGGTCAAGCAAATGATTAGGAAACCCAAGTTTAAAATTGACATATGAAAGGTTACTCATATCGGCATCTTTTTTGATAAGTGTAAAGCATTTAAATTGAATTGCTGGAATTTTTCCGAGATATGGTCCGAGATATGGTCAATTATAAAGCTTGGATTAGTATCTGGACGAAATCTAGAGAGATGCACCCATTTTAAGTATGGAATAACATTCAATGTGGAAGTGCAATCTGTTCCAAAAATTTGAGTAGATTGCGATTGATTTGGTTTTTTGTTTTTGTTTTTCTTCTTGTTCAACAAGGCAGAAATCATCGGCCTGATTGTTATTGTTTGTTGAAACAAAAACAGTATCATTCACATCGATCGAACCATTTGCACCCACAGCAGCAGAGGCAAGCAGATTGTTGTTGTTGGTTGTAACCGCATTTGAATCAATCATACAATTACCTGCAACAGCAGCAGCAGTAGTCGTAAGAATATGTGGATCATTCGCATTAATCGAACCATTAGCATCCACAGCATTAGCAGCAGCAGCAGTAGCAGCAGCAGTTGTACGTATATGTGGATTTAAAGAAGGCGAATTTCTGGTGGAAGTCGATCTCGCAGCTGCGGCAAAAGAAAGAGGAGCATTTCGAATAACGTTTGACGAAACAAGGTTGGCACAAGCTTGTGTAGCGCACGATGGAACTTCAACTCTAGTGTCTCCAATAGAAGAAAGAGTGGAAGGGGAAGAAGTTGAAACATTTGAAGGCGAAGCAAGCGCACGAGCACGGGCACGAGTAAATCTAACGTTAGCTTGATGTGCAGGTGTTGATTTATTGTTCTGCGAATTATTAACTGAAGACGAGTTCAGTGCACTTTCAATTTTAGCAATGTTTTCACTGAGTTCAAAAAGTTTGATTTTAAGCTCGTTCATATTTAAAGTTAGAGCGGATATTTGAGCAAGCATACCACTATTTGTTTCGAGACAAATTGAACACTTGTAAGCAATGTTACGAAATTTTAAAAGATAATCAATGATTTTATCATTGTCAAAGTCAATGCAATTAGAGTGAAAAACTTTTTCACAGAAGTGGCAAGTTATCATACAGCCTTCTGTGCTATTTTTTTTACACTTGTAGCAATTAGTCATCGAGTTCGACATTACACACGTTTATGTTCAACCGAGTTCAGATGACGACTGACTTGTTTAAATAATCGACAGTTTCACATTTCTACGTTCACTAGTGCGATTTCAAATTCATTCGTTTAAATTCTATTTCAACTTAGTTCGATTAATTATCGATTACTTCACATTGCTGATTTGGATTTCATTTCTGTTTATAGTTATTTTGTTTGTAACTATCGATAATTCTACATTGCTGCTTCCACTAAGGCGACTTCAAGTTCCGATTGAAATTTTGATTTCCATTTTTATTCCTTAAGTTTCAAATTATCAATAAGTTTCCATTTCTGCTTCTACATCATCGAAAGCAATATTGTTACCTATCCAAATTCCATTGCGGTTGGTGAATAAGAATTTTTTCTTAATTTCAACTTCTTCGATTCCGACAGTCCCATTTCTGCTTAAATTTACTGCTCTGCTTCTGCCATAACAGTTGCTTCTCTCGGGCACTTTATTCGATTTACCGACATACTCGTGGAGTTCGAAACCGATTTTAGTTCCAAACCAGTAGCAGTTTTTTCTATACAGTCCTTAGGAGTTCATCGCGAAGAAATGAAATCTATTTGGAACAAATTCAAGACGGCATATTAAAACTGCACGAAGGACGTCATGGAGGATCACAGCGATGATGAATCTCCCGACCTTAAAACAATTAAGTCTCGTTATCGTAATTCCTACGAGACGTACGTACGCTGTGTCGCGAAGGTAGGCGAAATATCCGAACAGCTTACGTCACAAGCAGACTTACCATTCACCAGTTCCAGAACAAACGCAGTTTCGACTCCGAGCAACAGTTTTCATCTTCCGACGTGTGACACGGAAATTTTTAGCGGAGATTAATTGTCCTGGCCAACGTTTCGGGATAAGTTCCAGATTAAGTCCAGTGGTGAAATTATTCCATCCTGATAAGAAAACGCGAGGTGAGACTTGCGACAAAGTAAAAAAACTCCTCTAACCAACAACGGCTTTATTCTAGCTTGGGAAAATCTGAAGGACCGCTTTGAGAATAAGCGGATCCTAAATAATAGCCAATTGCGTATCCTATTTAATCTAAAGGGGTTTTTTTTAGAGTGATACAACTTTAAGTTTGTACCCATTTAAAAGCTGATAGTTGCTTTTTGTTTAGTCACACTGAAGAATCTGTAGCCGCTGTACAGGAAAGCATTGAAGATGATCCTAATCAATCAATTCGTCGCCGTTCTCAGCAACTGGGGTTGTGTCCTTCTGGGAGATTTTACGAAAAGATCTTGGTTTTAAACCTTTCAAGATTCAACTTGTGCAGGAATTAAAGCCAAACGACCATCGTTTGCGCTTTTGAATTTCCATGGAAAATTTTATTTTCCGACGAAGCCCATTTTTGGTTAAATGGGTACGTAAGTAAACAGAATTGTCGCGTTTGGAGTCAGAAGAATCCACAAGCTTTTGTCGAAACACCATTACATCCACAGAAAATTACTGTTTGGTGCGCTTAATGGGCTGGCGGAGTCATTGGCCCATATGTCTTCAAAAACGATGATGGTCAGAATGTTACTGTCAATGGTGAACGGTATAGGAACATGATTCAAAGTTTTTTCGTACCTCAATTAGCTGGCATTAATCATGCTGATATGTGGTTCCAACAGGACGGAGCCACATGCCACACAGCGGGCGCCAGAATTGATTTACTCAAGGAAACTTTTGACGAAAAAACAATTTCACGAAATGGCCCAATTAATTGGTCCCCAAGATCGTGTGATTTAACCCCATTGGACTATTTTCTTTTGGTTATGCAAAGTCACTTGTCTACGTCGATACACCACAAACAATTGAACACCTGGAAATCAACATTTGAAGAGTTATCGGCGAGATACGACCGCAAATGCTGCGAAAAGTTTGTGAAAATTGGTGTTCCAGATTGCGCCGTGTATGAGCTAGCCGTGGAGGCCACATGGCCGAAATCATATTTAAACATTAATGTCATAAAATTTTCTATCCAATTAATCTATTGATATTAAAAATATATTACTATGTTTTATTATGATTTAAACTTGTATCACTCTATAAAAAACACCCTATACCAGTTGTGTCCTCTGAGTCTGGGTCAGAGATTAAAAAGCTCCAAAGAGAGATTAATAGTTGTATTGCTGCACTTCAATTGTACAATATTGCGATAGATAATTAGGATGCTATTTTTATATTTCTGTGTTCTTATCGACTTCCTGAACAAACACTAGCTCTTTGGGAGCAAACGATCCAAAACAAAATGGATATCTCTGTTTGGAAAAATCTTGATTCTTTCCTCACCAGGCGATATCAAACACTTGAAACAGTAGCTGACATCTGATCTTCTACGAGTTTCAAGCTTCAAAGTTTGAAAAAATCTAATTTCAATCCACCTACTTCTGCTCTTAAGAGAGTAAATACATACCACACAAATGTTGGTACTCCCACATGTAAGTTGTGTCCAAATAAACAACATACCATTCGAAACTGCTCACGATTTCTTCAAATGCAACCTGAAAGAATAAAGCTTGTTCAAAAATATAGACTTTGCCTAAACTGTCTAGCAAAAGCACATTCAATAAAAACTGCAAAAACACTCATAATTGCTTCACGTGTAACAAAAGACACAACACGCTGCTTCATATGGAAAGATTTTCATCAAATTCCAATCCATTTCCTCGCCTTCCATCCAAATTCCCTGTACATTCGGCAGGAAATTTAAATAGGTCAAGCCAAAATTCCATAGTGTAACGCTCCCACACATCTCAAATACAGTCCACTAACAATTCCGATTCTATCAATAACATTCAGTCCTGCTTCGCATCCAATTCCAAGGGGACTCTCTTAGGTACCGCGATGGTACGTATCTGCCATTTAGGTACCTTTTCCACTGCTTGGGCCTTTTTGGATTCCGGATCAGAAGGGACATTCACTACTGATCGTTTATTCAAACTTCTCAAAATTCCAAGTACCGCCACAAGTGCCCTAAATTCTGGGCTGAATCAGGCTATCTCTGGCAAAATCCAAAAGTCGTGTTCTTTTATCCTAAGTTCTCCTATTAATCCTGACATGAAGATAGAAGAAGATGAATAGCTCTAGTGCTACCACATCTCACAGATGACATGCTACCAACATGCTCGGTAGATTCGTCCATCCTATCAGAACTGCCCAATCTACAGTTTCAAGAGTTCACATATTGACCTTCTTATATTTATTTATTTATTTTTATTTATTTATTCGTTAAGCTTAATACAAGCTGATTAACTAAGAACTAATCTTATTCTAACAGGGTCTTAACTTATTCTAACAGGGTTTATTTATTTATTTTTTTTTTCTCTCTCCTTCCCTTGTTTTAGTGTTCGAAAGATATCCAAAAACGTAATTATAAGAACACGTCAAAAGGGAAATACGGAGAGAAAAGTAATAAAGGGAACTTACAATAATTAACAGGGAATATGTATCATATCTTAATTGTAAGAAAAAAATTATAGAGGGGGAAAAATGGCGTTGGAGTTAAGAAGAAGTGGCGTTGGAGTTTAGAAGGGCATTTCGGAGTCGAGATCTGCTCAGATGAAAATCAAATTCGCTGATCAAATTGTTAGTTACACGAAGCATCCTGGTTACAGGTTCACTGCAACCATAGTCGGTACGATAGAAGTTGAGGTGGAAGAGAGGAATAGACCTAAGGTTACGTGGGTTGGTATTAAAGGATATTAATTGGAGTAGTGCAGGGCAGTTAATGGTACCGCATACAAGTTGATGAATGAAGAGTACATCTGCAACTTCTCTTCGTTTTGCAAGAGATTGCATGTTAATCAACTTCAGGCGGTCTGCATAAGGAGGTAAGTTGAAACTGTCAGAACCGGGAAGACCGCGTAGTGCGAACCTAATGAATCTTCGTTGAACGGCTTCGATTCGCACAGAATGGATGTTGTAGATAGGAGACCAAACCTGGCTGGCATATTCGAGGATGGGTCTAACAAAGGTAAGGTAGAGAGATTTAGTAACGTAAGGGTTGGAGAATTCTCTGGACCAGTGTTTCACAAAACCCAGTGCAGAATTGGCTCTACTAATGATATTATCAATATGAGACCTAAAATTAAGTTCCTTGTCACATATTACACCTAAGTCCCTTAAAAAGCTTACAGGAGGAACTGGCTTGCCGAGTAAGTAATATGTTCTTGGGGGAAGCTGGAGACGCTTGCGTGAATATGTAATAGCTTGACATTTACTAACGTTGAGCTCTAGAAGATTTTTTTGACACCAAGTGGAAAAACTAACTAGATCTTCTTGAAGATAGTGAGAATCGTCGTTAGTTTGTATGCGCCGATAGATTTTCATGTCATCAGCATACACAGAGAGATTGGATTCTTTGATGATGCCATCTACATCAGAGATTGTTAAGACAAACAACAAAGGACCAAGGTGACTACCTTGTGGGACACCAGAGGTAGCTGAAAAAGAATCTGAATTGGAAAATCTAAAGATGACATTATAACGGCGTTCTTCGAGATATGATTTAATCCAAGATATAAAGAGTGATGGAAAACCAAAGGCTTTAAGCTTAAGAAGAATGATAGTGTGTGAGATTTTGTCGAACGCTTTACTAAAGTCGGTAGACACTACATCAACTTCGTACCCGCTTTCCAACGAGCATAGAGCGTTTGAAACAAATTCTGCAAGGTTAGTGGTAGTCGATCTTCCTTTGAGGAAGCCGTGTTGGCTGGGAGGAAAAATAGATTTGCAATGGAAAAAGAGAATGTCATAAATAATGCTTTCAAACATTTTTGGAGTACATGAAAGTTTTGCAATAGGTCTGTAATTGGAAATATCGTTTCTTGGACCTTTCTTATGCAGAGGTATTATGTATGAGCTCTTCCACAACTTAGGAAAAACGGAATTAGAAATAGAAAGTTGAAAAAGAGCCAATAGGGGATGAGCCAACACGTCCGCGAATTTTTTTATAACAATAGCAGGCAAGCCATCGGGTCCTGGAGAATAATCGTCCTTCAGATTATTTATCTTTTCTAACACATCAGCTAGTGTAATATCAACAGAAGTTAGCGACGTTTGAGGACAGTCCCTTTACAAAGAAAAATACTCGTAGTCTAGTTCGTCGTTATGATTAGTGTATGACTGACTGAAAAAATTTGCAAATAGGTTTGCAATTATTTCCGGGTTGTCTGAGGAAATGTCCGAAAAAGTAAGGGTAGATGGGTAGTTGTCAGATTTTCTTTTAGTATTTATAAACTTGTAGAAGCTTTTAGGATCCGACAGCAATTTACTTTGAATATGAGCAAGATAAGACTCGTATAGCGTTTCACAGAGTGCGGAAAAAAGGTTAAAGGCGTGAAGATAATTTGTGAGATCAAGAGGAGAACGAGAAATTAAATATGCGCGCCATAGTTTGTTCCTTTTGTTGCGGAGTATACGTAGTTCCTTATTGTACCAGGGAGGACATGACGAAAAGTTTTTCTGCCTGGTGAAGGGGACAGAATGTGTGAAGCAGCCGAAAATTATGTCATAGAAGTGAGCAACTGCAGAATCAACGCTTTCATAACCATTATCGAAGAGATGTTGGAAATCGATTCTACTGAATAAAATTTCTAGTTTTACAAAATCAGTTTCCGAAAGTTAAAGCTGTACGAGTGCTCGAAATGTGTATTTTTGATATCAATGTGATATGATAAGGTAAGGGATAATGGTGGATGGTACTGATCGAGTGTTGAAAGAAGATGGTTACTTGCGGAGACTACGCAGTTATCTAAATCCGAAGAAAAAATTAGGTCTAGTTGTCTACCTAAATTGTTAGTAACTCCGCTCATCTGGTAAAGGCCGCAGTCTGAAATACAACTAGTAAAAAGAATTTCTTTTTCAGAGGTAGGATTTGAAGAAAGATAGTAGGATTCATCATCAGAGAGGACCCATTGAAGGTTGGGAAGATTAAAATCTCCCAGAAAAATAACGGTGTCAAATGGATCCATAAGGTCCAAAAGTGAATCTATTGCGTCTACTGCGAGCTGATAACCATTCACTGGTTGAGACGGGCAAATATAACAGCAAATAATGAATACATTACGTTTTGTGATGCAAGCTTTGGCACATATAAATTCAAAGTTGGCAGTGTGGGAGTTTTTTATAATGGTAGGATTGAAGCGATTGTGAATAGCGAGAAGGACACCACGACCTGAGGAGAGATCATCTTTGTCGAGACCATCGTCTCTGAAAACCACGAAATCGGACGCGAAGACCTCAGTATCCTTAAAGTCGGGCGTAAGATTGGTCTCAGTAAGGGCAAATATGTCGTAGGGAAGCTTAAGAGAATTAAGAAACACTGTAGAGATTTTGGTGCGTAAGCCTCTTACATTTTGGTAGTAGAGAGAGACAAATAATGGGCTGGGAGAAGGGTTTTGAGTAGAAGTAATAATTTGGTTAGGAATAATATTGTTGCTGCTCTTTACGGGACTTTTGAAGATAAGAGATATGTTTTGACCTCACATGAGTAGCATATGTGTCAAGATCTTCTTTGACTTGATGGCTCGTCAAGCCAAGTAGCTCGTGGAATCTGGTAAATAAAAGGCTTAACTCATTGACATCGGTAGGTAGACCTTCTTGCTGAATCAAGACTTTGAGGTTTGTCTTGGTCTTGCCTTCTATACAGGTAGAGATCGGTGCTTTATGCAAGTAAGCAAGATAAAGACGCACATTGTTGTAGACACTATTCTCTCTTAGTCGAGAAAGGGCATATCTATTATCTGTGTCAACACAAGAGTTCATCGTAAGTTTCACTCTTGGTGGTTGAAGAGGGTCAATAAAAGATGTGGGGCTTCCAGCTTAATTAGAAGCTTCACTAGTGACTGAAACAGACGGAGATGGGTTTAAAGTATGGGAATGGACGAAGTTAGGATAGAGTGTGTTAGTCTCATTTTTTCTTGCTGTTGTGTCCAAGTGAGGATTAAGATTGAATGAGACTCGTTTAGGGTGAGACGGCTGAAGAGTGTAATTTGTTCTATTTGAAATAGATTTGATCTGAGGAGTAAAACTAGGAAAGATATTAGTTTTAAGTTTCCAATTGGGGTCAGCGCTAGGACGGGAATTAGGTAATTTATTTCCGGATGGTTTGTGGACAGGATAAGGCAAATTAGGATTTTTATTAAGTAGAGTTTTCTTTGGATTTAAATAAGACTTAGAAAAAGCGTTATACGTATTTGTATTAGAAAAATTATTATTGCTAGCATTATCGTTATTAGAATTTTTATTAGAGTTAGAATTGGAATAAGAATTAGGGACGTTACATGACTTAAAATTTAACGTAGAGTTAGAGTTTGAGTGTGAATTAGATTTATAGTTGGAGTTGAAAGGAGAATAGGAGTTAGAATTAAAATTAGAGTTAGCATTATTCCTAAGTTTACTGGTAGTTTTACTTGCATAATGATTAGACTTGTTTTTAGAATTAAAATAAGAAAAACTGTTCTTCTCGCTGTTAGATCTACGTGTCAACGGCTTGTCTCCAGGCTTATTCATCCATTTGGCAAATATCCACTGGCTATGCATAACACTGTCACCAGAGGAGCTGAGGAACAACCACGCATATTCTGTTGGAATATTAAGTTTAAAACTGCAAAATTTCCTGGCATTGGAAGACATCTTCTGGCAGTTAGAAATTACGATACCAAATTTCTTTCCAAAGTAATTACGCATCCAGGATACGCTAGTTTTAACTGCTACGCCCTTAATAAACAATGTAGTTTTAGAGCTTTCGTTCACGTCCTCTAATTTTTTGATCCTGCTATCCCATTCGGATGACGTCCATGATGTTCCGAAATGATGGATTAATTTGCGAGGTTCAGCGACAGGATTAGCAGGATTAGCGACAGGATTAGCAGCTGGTTGCTCGTTTGGATTAACGAAGAGAGAGGCTGGTGGTGGAGAAAAACAAAGAGCCGATGGAGAAAGTGTAGTTGCTTCCAGGATTTCTTGAAAAATGGAAGATGCATCATGGTGGGGGGAAACTGGCAGGTTTTGAGTATGGTTTGGTGCGGAACTGATGACAGAAGTTTTTTGAGGAGAAACCAACTCAGGCATAATTTCCATTCCATTTGGTAGAGACCTGACCGCATATGATATTTCGGCAAGCGCAGCTCGAAATGCGTACAAATCGTCACTTATGTCATTGACTTTGTTGTATAAACTTTGTGTGAGTGGATCTGGCTGATAAGGTGTAGGCAAAGGCTTAGTAGAAGCTGATTGCATTGCAATGTCTAAATCATTCTGTAGTGATTTGATACTTTGACGTATGTCTTGCAATGATTCAGATTTTTTCAGTTTATTAAAGTTTCCATTAATTTCATTTTTTATATCACTTATCGCGGTCTCGATGTACGAGTTTTTTTTATTGTCATTTGCTAGTTCCGTTAATTGCTTAATGTTTCTTAATATATTTGTTACATTATCTTTAACGGTATTAGTCGAAGCCTCCAAAGTGGCACTAATGTCTTCCGATATCTGAGTCAAGCTATCAAATTTGGCAAATTGTTTTGATGCCTTATTAAAAAATTGCTTGTTTTCAGATAACAAGCTAGCAAAAGAGTCGTGAAGGCACTTTATTGCAAGCATTATATGAGAGGGTGAAATTTCTCTGCACTCGTCACAGAAAAACAAAAAGTTTGTTGCATATTCTTGCATGTAGTTTAGGCTTCTTTTAGATAAACCAATACAGTTATAATGAAAAAATCTAGCACAAAGCCCATTGCAATTGATTTTGGGCGAACATTTGTCCTCAGTCGTGCAATTATCTTTTCCACAAGACATATTAAAATCTTAATTAATTAAACAGAGATATGTTTTTTTTTTATTATTATTGTAGGTCAGCAAGCGAAAGAATTAAGAAGTGGAACAGAGATATGTATTGATTTTTTTTTTATTATTAATTGTATGTCGGCACACGAATGTTTACAATATTGGTTAAATGCTTACTAATGTATTTTGCCGAATTGCTGTTAATTACTTTATGCCGGTATATTATTGTTGATTTTTATTTTTTATGGTCTTTGATTCTAGTAGGTCAGCTGTTGTTGTTTTTTTTTATTTTATTTTATTTTTAGGGTTTTGTGTAAAGATTGTTTTTGGTCGGAGTTGCAGAATTGCACTTTAGTATTTTTGCAATAATAGGTCACAAAATTTGCACAAAGCAATGAGTTAAGATTTTTTATTATTATTTTGTATTTTTTGTATAACAATGGTAAGAGAGCTAGCGGAGCTATTTTTCACACGTCCGATCGGTTTGACTGATAACTATTATAGTGTGTGATCTTCTTTCATCCGTAATTTTAGACGGTGTTCAAAATCGAGTCGTGGGCTGTTTGTTAACACAATAAATTATCTTTGAATGGATTTTGTCTGGTCCAATTTCCGACAAAGTATATGCTGCTCCGTCGACAGTTGTATCATATTACAGTGAAGTCGCACTCGACAAGCAAATTTCTCGTTTTTGATAGGTGGAGGATCTTCCACAAAAACACCATATGACCAATTCTGAGCGTTTTTGCGAAGAAAGGTATATTCGAACTGCAAGGAGAAGAGATAATGGTCAATATGTTGTTTCTCTACCTTTCAAAAACGAACTCCAGAGTCGCTCCAAGCTAGGGTTCTCTAGATCGATTGCTAACGCACAGTTTCTGCGAAATGAAGCCAGATTGTGCAAAAGTTTAGACTTCAAAACTGAATATTACAATGTTCTCCATGAGTATTTGAACAGTAATCATAGGAAAATGGTTGCTACTCCACAGAATTCCTACACTCCAAATCCTACGTGACAATCCATCTAATAAAATAAAAGATTATGAGCTACAAACCGTGGCTTTTGGGGTCAATTGCGCTCCTTACCTTGCGATTCGTACACTTTTGCAGTTGGCACAGGACATTGAAGAGCAATATCCACTTGCAAGTAATGTTCTCAAAGAAAACATGTACGTTGATGATGCTCTCGCAGAGGCTCATGATCTTCAAACTGCGGTTTCACCGGTTTCTCATCTCCAACTCCAAAAATCTTCTGAAAGCACTCCCTCGGGAGGACCTTCTCAAAGAAGATTTTCTTCAACTGAATGACACAAGTCACGTTAAAGCTCTAAGAGTAAGCAGATATGGCTTGAGAAAATTGATTGGGATGAGAATATTTCTGAAAATTGCCTCCAAAAATAGTACTCTTTCATCACGAGCTACAAATTCATAGAAAATATACAAATTAATTGGTGGATAGAGTACTCTCCCGATTGCGATATCCAGCTTTACGCATTTTGTGACGCATCTGAGAGGGCGTATGCGACAACCATTTATGTTCGTATAGTTCAAAATTCAGTTGTTGCCACTCATTTACTGGCAGCTAAGACAAAGGTAGCGCCAGTAAAAACCATTTCACTTCCAAGGCTCGAACTTGCGGTGCAACACTTTTATCTGACATGGTTGATCATATTTTTCCCAAGCTCGAAGTCCCAAAATGTAATATGTTCTTTTGGACTAATCTAGCTTTTTTTTTTTTTTTTTTTGGATTCGCCCGGAGGTATGAAATCTTCCCAAGATACGTATACCCGACCTATACGCATGCACGATTCACATTCTAAAATCTACCCGAATCAGCCGGGACAGACAGAATGCACCTACGTACTAAAACATACCCCCTATTGGCAATTAGGATTTTCCACTAAGCACATTAATTGGCTTTTGAGCGGAATTTAAAAATTGAATATATATAAACGCGTATTTAAGTATACTTGAATCTATATAAATAAGCAACATCGAATTAAATAATAGTAATTATTAATTTAAGGTACCCGAAAAACAATCAAAAACACTAAACTCATTTTAACTGGTTTGCGGCCATTGTCCAACCCAAGGACCAACGTGGAAATGAGATAAGTCTCATATCCGCCAAATCAAAATCCCAATTAGTTGGATATGCATTTGTGCCAACGCAGGCATAAACTTGTATGGAAAAGAGATATACTCTGGCACACCAATCCAGGTGATAGTGTGAGTTCAGTCTAATTTCAAATCAGGAAACCACGTGAGCGCGTAAATCCCAATTCGATTAAAAATTAAAATATTGAATAATTAAAAAGTAAGTTTTAAAAACGATTCATATTTAATGGTGCTTACTTTATAAACATAATATCGAGACAAAAAAGAGAAACAGAACAATCTCAATTGCCAATATTACATTGTTATAAAATTGCGTTAGGTATAATGGGATGAAGTTAAAGTGATTTAATTATTTAAATGTAATATAATTTTCCGTTTTAAGACATCTACCGAATCAGAAAAATTAATCATATTGAAGTTATCATTGAAATCACTGCACATACATCGTAAAGGTTCATGAAGAGCGTAATTAGAACTGCACTGACTCAACTTGAAAAACAGAAAATGTCTAGTTCCTCTCCTTGGGATGTTAAAATTTAGAGCTGAGATGAGATATTCCGAATTAATCACGCCACGAAGTAATTTATACAGAAACATGACATTAAGCATCATTCTTCTGCTTCTTAGGGAAGGTAGTAAAATAATTTTAAGGCGTATTTCATACGATGGAAGCATAATATTGGGGTTCCAACGACTATGACGTAAAGCAAAAAGTAAAAACTGTTTTTGAACGGATTCTATGGCGTCGATGTAGACATTATATTGTGGGTTCCATACAACTGATGCATATTCAAGAATTGGCCTTACGAGAGAGGTATATAATAATTTAGTAGTAAAGGGATCACTGAATTCTTTAGGCCATCTTTTAATGAAACCAAGGACTCCTCTTGCCTTATTTATCACCATATTAACGTGGAGATCGAAGAGAAGTTTTGAATCCATAATAACACCAAGATCGAGAAAACTGGAAACTATTTCTAAGTTAGTGTTATTTATAGTGTAATTTATGTTACTAGCAGATCTTCGCGAGAATGTCATTTGCTTACTTTTTTTTAAGTTAAGATTTAATATATTTAAGCTACACCAGTCCACAAGTCTATTTAGATCAGATTGTAAAAGATGTCGTTCTTCGGGTGATTTGTAACAAAGAAAAAGTTTCACGTCGTCAGCGTACATTAAGACGTTACAGTGTTTTATTACCGAAGGAAGATCATTAATGAATAGTAAAAATAAAACCGGTCCAAGATGACTGCCCTGAGGAACACCAGAAGTGACCGAAATACTTTTTGAAAGAGAATTCTTATATAAAACCTTTTGAGTACGTCCAGATAAATACGAATTTATCCAATTTAATAATGTGACAGGAAACCCAATAAGGTGGAGTTTTTTCAAAAGAAGATTATGATTAACACTGTCGAAAGCTTTGCTAAAGTCCGTATAAATAACATCAGTCTGCAGTCCCAAAGTAAAACCATTTATAACACGCGTAGTAAACTCTAAGAGGTTTGTTGTAGTGGACTTACCCTTCAGAAAACCATGTTGAAAGACAGAAATGGTGGAAGACACGGAGTGGGTTAATTGATCAGTTATGATTTTCTCAAATAACTTAGGGATTGCACTTAATTTTGCAATTCCTCGATAGTTAGAAACATCTATCTTGGAGCCAGATTTATGAAGGGGTATTATGAAGGAATATAAGAATTCTTCCATATAATAGGAAAATAACCACTATGCAAGGAAATATTAAAAATGTTTGCTAGAGGAGTACACAGGTTTGCACATTGCTTTAAAATACAGCTTGGAATTTTATCAGGGCCGGTCGTAAAAGAAGATTTTACTTGTCGAAGATAACACATGACAATATTTGGGTCTATTACAGGAGTTTCAAAAGAGTTAACTGGCGGAAGAAAAGGATACACCGTGCTAGTATTAAATGGTATATCGGAGTAAGTTGATTTAAAGAAGTTTGCAAACATGTTAGAAATCACATTGTCACAAGATGATTCTTCCTGATTGAATTTCATAAGGGGTGGAAAACTGGAGGCTTTACGTTTTGAGTTAACAAAACTATAGAAAAGTTTTGGATCATCTTTAAATTGAGATTTTATGTTAATTATATAAGCAGAATAGCATTGTTTATTTAGTAGTTGATATCTATAACGACAAGAAGAATAGAAAGCAAAGTCTAAACTAGAACCAGATATTTTATCTATATATATAAAAGAAAGTGTCCGAATGCGATGTAATCCCATAACTCGAGATCGGCCGAACCGATTTTGATGATTTATACTTTGTTGGAAAGGTATTTTTTCAGTTCGGGTTTTAAAAAAAAAAGAAAAAAAATCGAAAAAAGTGTAAAAAAATCAAAATTTCAAAATGTATACATATCTATATAAATAAAAATCAAATGTCGTTCGTTGGTAATTGCATCAGTTGAGAACGGCTGAACCGATTTGGATAATTTTTTTTAAAAATGTTTGTAATAGTCCAACTTAGGTTTTACAGAAAGAAAAATTGACCACGCCCACTTTGCGCCCACTTTTTTTGATTTATCTAAAATCGGAAAACGGCTGGACCGATTTGGATAATTTTTTTTTTAATGTTCATAGTAATCCAATTTAAGTTTTGTCGGAAAGAAAAATGGACCACGCCCACTTTTGCGCCCACTTTTTTCAATTTATCTAAAATCGGAAAACGGCTGGACCGATTTGGATAATTTTTTTTTTCAAATGTTCGTAGTAATCCAATTTAAGTGTTTACTGAAAGAAAAATTGACCACGCCCACTTTTGCGCCCACTGTTTTGATATCTATATATATAAAATTAAGTGGCAAAACTTCCTGTTCGCATACTCCTCCTAGATGGCTTGCCCGATTTCAATGAAATTTTCAGGGGTGATTGGGGTCTGTGTGGAGGGTGCACATAAGAAATTGCATGTGTGTATCTTTGCAGGTTTTGTACCACACCCCCTTTTGTCGCCCACAAATCAATAAAAATGCTGTATTTAAGACGGTTTTGGTCGTATGAAATTAAAATTTGGTAAATAAGTTCGTATGATATCTATAATTAACTTTGAAAAAATGGGCGTGGTCACAATTCATCTACGCCTACTTTAAAGAAAATATCAAAATACTTCAAAACCATTGGTCCGATTGAGCTCAAATTTTGTAAGTACGCTTTGCTTTGAGTACGAGATAGTTTAAGGGGCAATGCCACACCCCCTTTTACCTCCCACATATAAATAAACAATTGTTGTTATCGAATAGCTTTAGTTAGAGTTATGGGTCGCACAGCTTAGAAATTCGGTATTCGACCACAATTTAGACGTACCGTTTCTGTGATGAAATTTTATGGGAGTGGACAAGGGGGAGGGGCACCTCCGATACAACCCAAATTTGTGATATCGAATAGCTTTGAAGTTATAGGAATTCATCTTTGGAATTCAGTTTTTGACCTCAGTTTACACATGCAGTTTCAATGGTTTTATTTTATGGGCGTTGGACAGGGAGGCGTGACATCTCCCTTACAACCCAAATTTGCGATATCGTATTGCTTTGAAGTTATAGGTTGACAGCGTAAGAATTCGGTATTCGACCTAAATTTATACATGCATTTTCAATACTTACATTTTGTCGTCGTAGGGCAAAGGGGAGTGGCACTTCCCATACAACCCAACTTTGTGCTATCAAATAGTTTTAGAGTTATAAGTCGTACAACGCCGAAATTCAGTATTTGACCTCATATATATACACATGCAGTTTCATTGATTCAATCTATGTTCATTGGTAAGAGGGGCGTGGCACCTCCCATTTAACGTAAATTTGCGATATTGAATATCAGCGTCAGAATTCAGTATTCGGCCCCAATTTATACATGCAGTTTCATTAATTACATTTTATGGGCGTACGACAAGGGGGCGTGAAACCTCCTATTTAACCCAAATTAAAGATATCAAATAGCATTGGGGTTATAGGTCTCACAGCTTTGGAATTCAGTATTGGACCTCAATGTACACATGCAGTTTCATTGATTACATTTTATGAGCGTTGATCAAGGGGGAGTGGCACCTCCCATACAACGAAAATTTGTGATATCGAATAGCTTTGTAGTTCAAGGTCGCACAGCGTCGGAACTCAGTATTCGACCAAAATTTACGCTTGCAGATTTACTGATAAAATTTTTTAGAGTTTGTCGGGGGGGCGTGACACCTCCAATTTAACCCAAATTTGCGATATCGAATAGATTTGGAGCTATAGGTAACTCAGCCTCAAAATTCAGTATTCGACCTCAATGTACTCATGCAGTTTCATTGCTAAAATTTTATGGGCGTAGGGAAAAGGAGAGTGGCACCTCCCATACAATCAAAATTTGTGCTATCGAATAGTTTTGGAGTTATATGTCGCACAGTTTTGGAATTCGGTATTCGACCTCCATGTAGACATCCAGTTTAATTGATTACATTCTATTAGAGGTGATGAAGAGAGAGTGGCACTTCCTATACAACCCAAATTTGTTATATCGAATAGCTTTGTGGATATAGGTCGCACAGTCTCAGAATTCAGTATTTGACCTCAATTTAGACATGCTGTTTAACTGATAACATTTTATGGGCGTTTGAATAGGGAGAGTGGCAGCAACGCGCCGGGTTTCAGCTAGTATTTTTTAAATAAACGATTTTTTAAATTTTTAAGTGCCTTTAGATCATTTGTTAGCCAGGGTGGATTTAAAGGATTGGAGAAACACCTTTTTTTTGGGACGGACAATAAGAAACACCGTTGCAGAGTATCATTGAAAAACTGTACAGAAGATTCGACGTCATAATATGAATATGATGTTCCGCAAGTTAAAATTGGAGACCAATCAGTCTGCGAAAGTAAGGAATTAAGTTTTACATAGTCCGTTTTCTTAAAATTATAAACTTTTTTATTTCGCGCATCAGAAGTTACTTTATCTTCTTTTTCGTGGGGGAGTAAAACTGTTATTTCAAGAGTTGGATGATGTACATCTTCTGGAAGAGATACGGGATTCGAACAATGGAGATTAAGAGTAGTGCATCTATCTACAAATACAAGATCTAGGGTTCTGTGGTTTATATTTAAAATATCATTGACTTGTTGAAGACACAGATCAAACAGCTTATCTAAGAAGTCATTTATCCAATCACTATTGGAAACAGGAGTAAGAAATGAAGAATCGTCAGACGATCTCCAAGTCACAAAAGGTAGGTTAAAATCACCCAGCACAATAAGAACGTCTTTATTTTTTAACAAATTATGAACTTTTTCGATGGCGTGTAAGTGTTTTAAATACATTGTTAAGTCACATTTAGGAGGAATGTAAGAGCAGGTAACATAAATAATACTATTATTTAATTTAACTGCAACACAAATGAAGTCAATGTCACTGTCGTCAAGAATTGTCAATTCTTCAGATACAAGCGAGTTTTGAACAGCTATCAAAACACCACCAGCGATCTTATCATGACGATCTTTACGAAAAATTTGATATTTATTGCACATTATTTCAGAATTTAAGATATTAGAGCGAAGCCAAGTCTCTGTAAAAATTATAATGTTATATTCAAAATCAAAACTGTTTATGAAAATATCGGAAAGTTTGGAATTAAGACCCCTGACATTTTGATACACAAGTTCGAATTTAGACTTGTGGTTTATTAATCGTTTTTTGGATGAGATTCAGGGCTATTTCGGGGACGCGGCAAATGTCCAACATTTACCGGTCTTGGATTGCTTTTAAATTCAAATTCGCGTACAATTGTGTTAGGCGGCCAAAAGTTTACATCAACTATGGAATTAAATAAATTTTCAGGAACTGTAATCGATCTTACATTTGAATATTTGAATTTATGAACTGAAAGATGCAATGAACAATTCAACTTTGATTTAATGAAAAAATCTATATCAACCTCTGTTGTATCCGCAGCTAAGCGAGAAACAAAGATTGATTTAGTTGGTGGAATTGCAATGATTGGCTTAGGTGGAAAAGAAACCTGAGTAGTAAGAGGAACAACCTGCTTATCGAGGCTTGGCTTCGAAAACCTCCATGCCATTGGGGAACTTTTGTTGCAAACAGAGTTTCTAAAACTGTACAAGTCGTTGGGTCAAGCAATTGGTTTCACGTTGATTCCGCTTCAAATCCAGTGGATCTGGCAAGCCATGCGGTACTTCCGCAGGATCTAGTTGGTAACGATCTGTGGTGGCATGGCCCTGACTGGCTTCAACTTTCTCCAACACACTGGTCAAGTACGAATCTAGACAATTTCACAGAAATACAACTTGAAAAGAAACCAATTAAGTCTAATTATACATTTTTCCAAAATTTTGAGGACATAATCGAACGCTTTTAAACATTGCCAAGAGCGCTAATAGTGCTTGCATACCTTTATCGATTTTTTCATCATACGCATCCAACGCATTCTTCCATTTTCCAAGAAAAATCTCTACTTGTAACTTCCCGCGAGGTTACTCACGTTAAAACATGACTCATGACTCTTACTCAGAACCAGAAAACAACTTATAGCAGCATCCAGGTGTTATAGGTTGTTTCTACCCAGCACCATGAACGGCATCCAATTATACTTATAATTGCCATTTATCTCGTCTTCTAGTCCACTTCACTCACCAAATCTCCCTCCATGGAGGTCGTTTAGTTCTCGATTAGTAGGTCGAACTAGTTTTGCGACTTATTAGATTGCAATTTACGATTCCAAAAGTAAAAAATCTCATAAAGACAATTATTCACAAATATAAAGTGTGGGTGCTGCAAAGGTATTCTTGCAAAGTGGCAATATTATAACTTGATCAATTAGCTATTTTTATCAGGCAGTGTTTATAATTGTCGATAGTGCATTTGCAGCATATATGTCAGCTGCAATATATTGTCATATGCTGCGTATGTTGTCAATAAGTTGCTAAGTTGTAATATTCAAAATTACTTCTGAAATTTTGAGAATTAAATATTTGTTACATTTGTTCCAATTCACAAACTCTTACCTCTCCCTAAGAGAAATTAATTGAATTTCGAAAAACAAAAACAGCTGCTTTATCATATAAGTTTGCCACCTCGTTTGCTCACCTAAATCAAAGAGCAAATATACTATGTGGTTTGTGCAAAGACTTTGTTAATCGACCTTAGCGGAAAATTTTTTGGGGTCTAGATGTTGTTTGGCCCTGCATTCAATAATAAAAAAATGCTTTTATTGCAGCTCGCACCAGTAGCTTATATTGAATGCCCGAATGTGACCTTCCGGTAGCTCGTTTCGTTCTCAGGGGAGGAACGACCCTGTCACATCCGGTTCCGGCCAGTAAGCAAAAAGAATTGTTTACCTGTTTATTAAACTACGAAAATAAACAAAAAAAAAATGAAAATAAAAAAAATACATGAAATCACAAACGAAATCCACATATCGACTAAATTAATGATTAGTATTAAAAAAAAACAAGAAAACAATCAAAAGGAAAGGTGAATCAAAGTAAACAAAATTTAAATTGCAAAATAAACAGGATTCATTTTTTTATGTTTGGCTACTTAAAACTTAAAATAAATGAAAAAAAATTTATTATGATTCCGCCAAGTAAAACTTACCACCTAACAATCACAACATTCGCTCCACGAGTATGCCCATCACGCCACGCGCACTGTCACCCCCATTACGTATCCAACCTAGCCGCTCATGTTGACCACAAAATTTTATTCAACTTAATGCAGAAAACAAACTTGATTTTACATTCGCCAACAAGGCATTTTATATTACTTTTAGCACAGTAGAAGTTGAACTGGTTCTCCTTAAATGTAACAAACTAAATTCTGGCACGTTTTAGATTTAATCTAATTAAACAGGTACGTACCAAAACATTAATACAAATAAAAATAAAACGAAATTTTACGAGCTACTTTGGTATATCTAATATTTTAATATTAAAATAATATAAAAGTTAGATACGGATAAATTAAATCTAAGAAACCTACACAACCATTTGTCACCGGCATATACTTCCTTCGATTTATCGTCTTACTAAAGTATCTACCTCAATAGAGCTCTTTGGAGGGATGTTTAAAGCATTTGCTTCTATTCCGGAAACGGAAGTAAAAACTATCGGTTTATTCGTTCGTTTAGGCCTAACATTTACTGACGAAATAAATAGAACAAAAAAAAAATAAATATTTACAACTTATAAATCTTAACATTTATTTGAATTTTCCTTTTGTTTCAGGAATAAATTTTAGTTTCTAATAACACATTTTCGTTACATTACGACTCTTTTCGCAACATTTTCAAAAAGCCTAGTTTTTTGCCTTTATTTTAAAATTTATTCTTAGACTTTTGTTTTCTTTTTCAGGTATTTTTTCTTCTTCTAATTTTTTTTTGCAATTTTAATTTCTTTCTAATTTTCAAGCTATTTTATTTTTTTATTATTTTCAGGTGATTTAAAATTTTTCTTATTTTCAGGCGATTTTAATTTTTTCTTATTTTCAGGCTATTTTGATTTTTTTATTATTTTCAGACGATTTTCATTTTTTCTTATTTTCAGGCGATTTTGAAATTTTCGAATTTTCAGGCGATTTAATTTTTTTCTTATTTTCAGACTTTTTTATTTTTTTTATTATTTTCAGGCGGTTTAAAATTTTTCTTATTTTCAGGTGATTTTGAAATTTTCGAATTTTCGGGCGATTTTCGGAGAGAAATCCGTTGAAACACTTTCTTGCGTTGGTTTTATTTTCTTCGCTGCCTTTAATTTACGGTTTTCCGGGATATGATAAAAAAAAGAAAATAATAAAAGGAACTCACCAAGGATATGAGCAGTTGCCGTTATTGGATCGACTATGAGAACACTTTGAAAGACTCTTATCTATTTTTAAGTATGATGACGTTCCTTTGTTCTAATTCGACGCGCGTCGATTTCATCACGGTCTTATGCAACACTTTGTAGCTAAATATTGAAACAACAAAAAAAATTTCTTACTTCACTGCTGAAATTCATAGATTTGAGTCTTCATATTAATGGTTTACCTCAATATCCTTGGTGTATTCTGCCTGATAAGCTTCTTATCCTTTAGCTTGATTGCTCCTTTACCACTACTAACTAACTATGAAAAGTGTGATATTACTGAATTTTTGTATTATTTAAAAAAAAAAAACAAAATGCTCACTTCTTTAGCTCGAAGAAAATTTTTAAATCCTTATTGATCCTTTGAGATAAAAATCCTGTCCAGCTGAGTTGCCACTACTGCCACTAATTTCACCGATGGCCAATTAAACTTAACTTTTCACATTTTTTAAAAAAATTATTTTCTTTTATGCTCTCTATGAGTTCGACTGACTTATCCCGCTACCGAAAACCTTTTGACTACCGCTACCCAAAACCTTTTAACTCAGCTTTCCACAAGCAGGTCTAACGTTGCTAACCTATTATTAATTTGAGTCCTATCTGCAGTGATCTTTACAGTTTTTTTCGGAATCGCATGATCGCAGAAAGTAACTGCAAAATTTTTTTTTTGGGAAGTTGTTCCGACACCAAAAAAAGCAACAATTCTTCTATTACGGCTGTGCTGCTATAGAAGCTTTGTTGATTTTTTTTTTGTTTTTGTTTGTATATGTTTCAATACTAATCATGACTTTTTTTTAGGGAACCCAGAAACGGGTGAAATATCTTTCTATTTCAGAAAAAAAAAATCAACAGCACTCACGAAGGATTTAAAAACAACAACAATGCAAACCAAATATTGCCTTGCTGCTGTGTGTGCTCGCGTAAGAACAAGTTGGTTGTTTTGAAACTCTGGAGTTCATCGCCCTTTGATGGTATATAGATCATTTGATATGTGAATCAGCTGCTGATAAATAATTACATCTATTAGGTACTAATAACATTATTTTCTTTTTTCAGGCTTTTGCGGTCTTCGGCCACCACGTTACGAAATTCTGTGTTATCAAACGCATGCGAAGAAAAGAGGCCTTATGGAATCTGATTTAAGAACGCCCGACGTAGGAAAACGCTCATCCATGAGATGTCTCAAACTCTACCGCAGTCTAGCCGGGCAATAAGCCTCTTGTTCATCGGTATGGTTTTAAAAGAAAAACTTAATTTCTGCGTGATTATCAAAGTTATAGTCGACGGGAAGAATACCACTCGTTTTTGTTTAGGTTAATTTACTTTGTGCAGATTTGATTTCTTTTCAGGTATTTGCGTAGAAGTGACATAATTAATCGAACTAAACCCAGAAGAAATAAATAGAAAATAAATATATCGTGACCTTATATATATATATATTAGGGCGGGTCGATTTGTAGGGAGTGAAAAAATTCACCAATTTCCCTATGATTTCCGTATTCTATGGGTTATTCTATGAAAATTTGCCGAAGGAACCATACCTCTATCGTTAAAATCGAGTCAACTACTTTTTGTTAGTAGATTTTTTCCCAAATTGACGTTCGTATGAAATATTACCTACACGTTCACATCCATTACTCAAAAACTATCTATCGGGTTTAATCGCCAGTAGGCGCGTTGGAAAGGTGAGCTCATTTTGATCAATTTACAAAAAAAAAGTCTCCAACATTGGTCCAACAGTTCAAAAGTTACGGGCATTTTTGTCCAAATTTTGGACCATTTTTCCATTTTTTTCATGATTTTGTCCAAGAATATTACTTTCATGGCCATTTTTTTGGCTCAATCCATTATTTAATTCAATTTACAATTCAAAACGAAGAGTTTAAGCCCAAATTTATCGAATTCAGTTGATTAATTCATGCGATATTGCTAAAACAAAATAACACATAAAACCAACTTTTTGATTTTTTTTCCCTTTTTATTTTTTTTCTACAAAAATTCAAATTAAGAGATAATAAAGTATCTATCAACCTATTATCAAAAAAAAAAATATTCAATTTGAGTGTAGTAAAAGAGTCCAAAATTTGGACAAAAATGCCCGTAACTTTTGAACCGTTGGACCAATGTTGGAGATTTTTTTTTTTGTAAATTGATCAAAATGAGCTCACCTTTCCAACGCGCCTACTGGCGATTAAACCCAATCGATAGTTTTTGAGTCATGGATGTGAACGTGTAGGTAATATTTCATACGAACGTCAATTTGGGAAAAAATATACCAACAAAAAGTAGGGGACTCGATTTTTACGATAGAGGTATGGTTCCTTTGGCAAATTTTCATGGAATAACCCATAGAATACGGAAATCATAGGGAAATTGTCGAAAAATAAATCGACCCGCCCTAATATATATATATATAAAGAAAGTATAAAGAGAAAACTAAACAGCATAAAACACACAATTACAACTAAGGAAAGCAATAAACTTTTATCACAGATGGTGGGTAAATTTGTTTATATTTCTAGGTTCTATTGAGCTTATCCAGAAGTGCAATACTTCTGATATTTTTATTTTGGATAGCTTTTTCCGTTTTTATAGCTTCATAGACCCTCTCATTGTTTTAGGTCCTTGGCGTTATATACCCCTATAGGCTTGCCTTGCATGTTTTCGATTTGATACATATGTTTGCCTAAAGCCTTAGTAACTTGGCATTTAACAAACTTGCTGCAGAACTTGGAGTTAAGATTATTCTTGAAATCGCTCAGGACGAAATTTCTATTAAAAATTTCTTGACAAGGCACAAAATTTACTTGCCTAGCGCGGGTTTTCAGACGATGTTCGTTTTTTTCGTATGCTTTCTGCATATTTTCTTTAAGCTTTTCTTTTTTGCATTTCAGTCTGTCTTCTCGATATAAAATTCGTTCATCTTCCAAACTCTGCAGCTTTCTTGCTAACTGGTAGTCTGTTCCAGACGTAAACAGATGCTGTCCAAATAACGCAAAGTACGGGCTTACTCATGTAGAGGCGTGTACTGCGCTACGTAACGCAAATTCAATTTCAGATATATGTAAGTCCCAGTCCCTATGGTCAGTATCTAAATATGCCCTTATCGCAGCCAGAACAGACTGGTTCACCCTCTCTGCGGCTTTAGATTGCGGCGCATAGAACGCAGTCTTTAGATGTTTTATTTTGTAAAGCGTAATTAAATTTTGAAATTCTTTAGCGACAAATTGTTTTTCATTGTCTGAATTTCAGTAGCCAAAAATTGAACAACGTTTTGGGCAGTCGCGTCTTTCATACATTTAAGGAAAACGAACTTCGAAAAGTGATCGACCGCAATAAATATATACGCATTGCCACGTTTTGACCTCGGATATTTTCCTAGAAAATCTATATATAGTTTTTGGAAAGGTCGGTAAGTCACTACTTCGGTTCCTATTCCTGGTCGTAAGTTATAATTGGCGGGTTTATTTTCTTTGCATACTACACAATTGCTTATGAAATGCCTAACTTGAATAGTCATTATTGGCCAAAAATAAAATTGGCGTAATCTATGAAGCCTTTTTGCAATCCCCCCATGGGCAAATATCTTAGGCTCTTAGGCTTTGGCAATCAATGTGGTAGTCAATGCTTCGGGAATCCACATTGTCCATTTTATTCCACCGAATTCGTCTTGGTTATAATCAGTGCGTTTATATAAAATTCCATTTTCCACTTTAAGATCTGGTAATCTTTCGCTATAGTCCAAGTACTCGGGCGATTCAAATTCGCTTGTCTCGATATCAAGTAATTCTGCAGACTCCACTTTCGGACACTCGAATGACCTAGACAGCGTATCTGCTACGATGTTATCCACACCTTTCCTGTGTTCTATTTCAAAATTGAACGTTTGCAATTCTAGCGACCATCTATCTAGTCGTCCACTTAAATCGCGTAGACTCATCAGCCATTTAAGGCTCGCGTGATCTGTTATGACCATAAATGGCATCAATTCGACGTAAGGTCTAAACCTTTTAACAGCCAAAACGACAGCTAAGCACTCCTTCTCAGTTACACTGTAGATCTGTTGTGTACTGTTCAGCTTATGGGAAAAAAACTATAGGTCGATCGTTCTTCTCCTCATCCACTTGAAACAAAACTGCTCCCACGCCGATATGTGAGGCATCACATTGAATAAAAAATCTTCTACCAAAGTTCGGATGCACCAGAACAGGAGCGGTCGTAAGGGCTTGTTTAAGCTCTTCAAACGCTGTCATCGCTTCAGGGGTCATTTTAAACGAAGTGCTCTTTTTTAGAGTGTCACTCAGCGGGGCTGAAAGTGAAGCAAAATTCTGTATATATCGCCTATACCATCCCGCAGTTCCTAAGAATCTGCGGACTTGGCGCGCATTTGGAATGGGGATTTTAGATATCGCTGACACCTTTTCAGGATCCGTTTTGAGCGGTCCACCTCCAATGATGACCCAAATACCTAACTTCTTTATAACAAAATTTAGATTTTGTTAACCCAATCGTCAGATTAGCTATCTTAAGACACTCAGCCACTTCTTTCAATACTTTAACATGAGTCTCAAAATCTCTCGCAATAACTAATAGGTCGTCTAAATAAACAAAAACATTTCCGTTCAGGCACGAGGGATGACATTGACATCATGACATGACATCATCAGTCTGCACAATCTTTGAGCCGCATTACATAGACCAAATGGCATGACATTGAACTGGTATAAGGGCTGGCCGGGTACCGTAAAGGCCGTATATTCTTTACTGCTCCTATCCCGTTCAATCTGCCAAAACGCGAACTTAAGTTCTACGCTGCTAATAAAAATCGTATCATCGATTCTGCTTAATATCCCTTCTGTATTTTGAAGGGGATAAGCAACCTTGATGTACGATCATTTAATTTCCGCGCGAGCTATTGATCTCCTCAATTACTCCAAGTTCAAGCATTTTACCGACTTCGATGTAAAGCAGGTCTTGCACAGCAGGCGATACAGGGTACCATCTGTCTTTCACAGGTTCAGAGCCTTCTTTCAGTAGGATAGTGTGTTTCTCCACATGAGTTTTCCCAACCCATGCTCCTCAAATGTTCTGAAAGCTCCTTTAACCTCCCTCAAGCTGTTTTATTTGTTCTTCGGATAGTTGGTGTTGTAAACGATCTGAGCTAGTTTCTACCGCGGGCGAGCTAACGTATGTTTCCGCGACACCTACTACATCTGGAGCAAGCTCAAATTTCCGCCAGAAATCTATCCCTAAGTACACTTTCTGTTCTAATGAAGGCCATAAAAAGAATTCCATTTCATTCCTTTTATTTTTATACACTACAGGCACCACAATTTTCCCTATAATTCGATGATTTCTACCACCCGCAGTTTTGACCAGAGAGCCATATCGACGCATTTCAAGACCGAGATGTTCAACAAGTTCCCAGTACCCTTTGCCCAGTAAACTTACAGATGCACCAGAGTCTAGCAAACCGGTTAGCTCTTTTCATTCACGCAAATTTCAGCATAGATTCGGTTATCAGAGACTTGAGCTGAATTCACAGCTTCAGATATTACCTTCCACATGGCCTTTTTGGCTCGATATCGCTCGCGTGCTTTCTGAGTCTTTTTTGAAATTAAACTATCTGCGAAGATGCGATTGTGAAGCTCTAAATAATTACGTCCTTTTTTTCGAAAGGTTTGATTATAATGTTAGCTGTTTTAATGCTAGCGCTTAAAATATCATTATTTCTATCTCTTTTTAAAATATTAATTTGATTTTTTCTTTCAGGACCTTTATTTGGAATTTAAGTCCACCTTGCTGGCTGGATTTCCGCGGAGGTTGGTGTAGGGCGTGGTTCCTCCGCTTTTATCACGCATCTTTTCCAGTTTCCCTTACTACAGTTCGGACATTTCGGGCTTACTACATTTTCCAAGCCACAGCGATAACAAAAAATATTTCGCACTTCAGCTTCACAGTCGAAATACGTGTGCCCCTGTTCATGGCAGTTCCAGCACGTGAGAATTCGCTTAGGCGGTGGTTCCGCCTGCAAAGCTTCAATCTGCGAAATTTCATTCTCGAAATCACTACGGCTTGATTTGCCTCCAAAATCTAACTCATGAACTTGGGATATTCTTTATGGATACCGTGATTGTGTTGGTGGTTTAAAAGACCTTGTATCTCGCCTCGGAAAACTTAATTCGATTTCATGGCACTCATGGCATAAGTGCTCGATGGTATAAATTGTTGCCGGAAATACAATACGTGCTATATTTTCGTGAAAATTACGTTTGAGGATCCTAATCATATCGTAGTCAGATATCGGAGTCTTTAAACGCGCCCTAAGTTTGATCATCGCCTGGAAATAGGAATCAATCGGTTCATCTAGCTGCTACGTACGCTCGACTATTTTGCGCATTACTTCAAAATCAGAACGATTCGAACTGTACTGTCTCGCTAAAGCTTCTTTCAAAGTGGGCCAATCTAACACCGATCTTGTACTGAGTAATAACCAAAACCATTCCTTAGCCGGGCCGGTTACTAATCTGTGAAAATCACGAATGACTTCAGATCATGGCATCGCATAATGGGTCTGCATGTATTCTACGCGGAAGATAAAATCTTCCACGCTCAGTTTGCTATGATCTCCATCGAAAACTAAATCCCATTTGTCGACTTTCACGCGCGCGTTATATGACCCTATCGGACCGTTACTAAAATTTAGAAATTCATTACTTTGGATATTTGGTTGTTTCATCTGCTGACTTTGATAGTTACGATTTCGATTTCTAGCACTACCTTGATTCTGTTGATTTAAAACGCTGTTCGATTTTTGCTGATTGGCGTACGATTTATTAGTGTTCGCATCAGAAACAGCATCTACTGGACGATGGTTAACGGGTAAGCTATGTTTATCTTTTTCAAAATCATTTGCTTCCACATTTGCGTTTAGTGAACCTAACTGCTCATATTGCTTTAAAGTTTTAGCTGGTAGGCTAGTGGCACTAGCATTTGAGTTCGAGTCATTAGTCGCAATGGATTTTGGAGAAGACTGGTCACGTTGTATAGGCCTAGCAATATCATTAATTTGTTTCATGAAATCCATCACGCTGGCTTTCATGACTTCTGAAAACTCGCCTCTCATTGACTCACGGTACGTTTCATGCGCCTGCATAACAGCTAAATTAATCGCCGATTGAAATTCGATAGATAAGGAGGCAGTGGCCCTCGAGGGGGTATAAGTATTATGGCTATTATATCTTTGTTTTTTAACTTATAAGCTTCTTAAGATTTCCTACTGCACAATCAGGTGGGGGGACAGAAAACTCCGGCAATAGGTTTGACTCTACCAACTCCTGGCGCGCCTGGACATTGTTCTTAGAAACTGCTCCTTGACTACTTTGAGCCGCAGCATTATCTCTTTCCTGGATATTAAAACTTTCAGAAATGTCTATGATGGCTGGGTCTAAAAAGACTTGACTGATTGGAGAGTACACAACTGGAGGGTTAGTTAAACTTTGCTCAACTGCAGGAGGAAAAGCTAAATTCTTACGTGACATCTAGCTCCGAAGGTTTCTTTCATTACTCGTCTTAAAATACAGCTGTTTTAAATTAAGGTAAACAAATAATATGGTTTATGAAAAGTAGTTATTAAAAAATTTGATTTAAACTCTGTATATGTAAAAAGGGGGTTGACAGTGATTAGGCGGGTTTGGCTTAGGTGATTAGAACATTTGTTTATGGTCACATTCACTTTCGTTTCAACTTGGCGATAGTTTATTTTTTATTGCCTCTTTGCTAGACCACGCATTTGGATTTTTAAATTAGCCCACATTGTACGAACGTATGCTACAATTAATCTAGCATTGCTCATAAGCTGATTAAGCCAGCAAGTTTCGAACATGCTTGGATAGCAGCCTCCTCCGACAGTGCTCTGTGTAGGTGCAGATAGTACAATAAGCAAAATTAAAAGTTCACTATGACACCATACACAGCAGTAACATTGTCAAAAAGAAGTTGTATTCCATGGGCTAATTTGAGACAATAATAATTAGATCAGCCATCAAAGCAATTGAAGGTTAGACAAGATGACACTGAATATCCTGTCCGACTCTCGTAATTTTTTGGGCCTCGTTGTTGTAAAGGGTCCGCCAAATAACTTTTTTTTTTTGAAAATTCTATAAAAAAACTAAAAGATATTTTCTCAAATTTCTTTTTTTATTTAAAAGTACAATCCTATCGGTTATTGATGGATAATAATTTCATTCAAATAGTTGCCTCGGCTGACCATGCAGTAGCCTAAACGATCGGTCCAATTTTTAAGCACATTATCGATTGTGTGCAGCTGTATTTCACCAATGGCTTCATGAATATTGTCCTTTAAAGCGTCAATTGTCTCTGAATTGTCAGCGTAACACTTATCTTTGAGGGCACCCTACAAATAATAGTCCAACGGTGTCAAATCGCAGCTCCGAGGTGGCCAAACGACATCAGCTCTGCGGCTGATAATGCAATCTTCAAAAACAGGGCGCAAAACATCGATTGTAGCTTCGGCTGTGTGGCACGTAGAGCCGTCCTGTTGAAATCAAATGTTGCCAATATCCTCCTCTTCAATTTTTGTGAACGAAAATTCGTTCAACATGGCCCGATAATGATCGCCATTGACTGTAACGGCCACTCCTTGCTCATTTTCGAAGAAAAATGGCTTAATTATGCCTCTGGACCAAAATCCGCACCAAACAGTGACTCGTTTTGGGTGCAGCGGCTTTTTTATGTTTGCTTGCGGGTTTTCTGTGCCCCAAATGCGACAATTTTGCTTGTTTACATACCCGCCAAGATCAAAATGAGCTTCATCTGAAAAGATGATTTTTTGGCAAAATCGGTATCTTCTGTAAGTCGATCGCAGGCCCACTTAGCGAAGCAAAAACGCATTGGATGGTCAGTTGGCTTCAACTCCTGAACCAATTGGACTTCGTATGGCGTCATTCCAAGGTCTTTATGCAAACTTCGTCTCAATGATGTCTCCGAAATGTTCAATTGTTGAGAACGACGGTGAATTGATGTTGATCGCGTTTCACGCACACTTTCTGCCACAGCAGCATTATTCTCGGGTGTACGCACTATTTTTGGCTTTTCACGCTTTGGTTTATCGATGAGGATGCCAGTTTCTTTCACTTTTTTCAAAAGATAACAAACATACGGAGCTGTCGGTGCTTCTCTTCTTCCAAAATCCATACGCAATTTTCGCACACATTCTGCAACATTACCATGATTTTCAAAGTAATGTCGCAATATTTCCCAGCGTTGTTCAAGCGTATACACAACCATATTCGTTCAGCGGAAGGATAAAACTAATTATCTGACATGAGCTAAGTGTTACCATTCACGAAATAAGCACTAGTTGAAAAAAAACGTTAGATGGCGGACCCTGTACATCACTTTTAAAGAAAATTAGCTTGGGCGCCATTTTGTAACTCGACCTTAGCGGAAAATTTTTTGGGGCCTAGATGTTGTTTGGCCCTGTATTCAATAATAAAAAAAATGCTTTTATTGCAGCTCGCACCGGTAGCTTACATCGAATGTGACCTTCCGGTAGCTCGTTTCGTTCTCAGGGGAGGAACGACCCTGTCACATCCGGTTCCGGCCGGTTAGCAAAAAAAATTGTTGACCTGTTTATTTAAACTACGAAAATCAACAAAAAAATTTAAATTAAAAAAAAATACATGAAATCACAAACGCAATCCACATATCGACTGAATTAATGATCAGTATTGAAAAAAACCAAGAAAATAATCAAAAAGAAAGATGAATTAAAGTGAACAAAATTTAAATTACAAAATAAACAGGATTCATTTTTTTATGTTTGGTCACTTAAAACTTAAAATAAATGAAGAAAAAATTTTTATTATGATTCCGCCGGTGGTGGTAAGTAAAACTTACCACCTAACAATCACAACATTCGCTCCACGAGCATGCCTATCACCACACGCGCACTGTTAACCCCCTTACGTATCCAACCTAGCCGCTCATGTTGACCACAAAATTTTATTCAACTTAATGCAGAAAACAAACTTGATATAAGAAAAATCACGAAATTTTTTTTCTATTTTTATAAAGATTTTGGTTTTATTTTAACTTCATAGGAATTGAGTTTCGATGAATCTTTAAATATTTGTACATCAAAAAATTATCAGGTAAGTATTTTATATTCGCCAACAAGGCATTTTATATTACTTTTAGCACAGTAGAAGTTGAACTGGTTCTCCTTAAATGTAATGAAAATAAATTAAACAGACTAAATTCTGGCATTTTTTGGATGTAATCTAATTAAACAGGTTAGTAACAAAACATTAATACAAATAAAAATAAAACAGGAAATTTTACGAGCTACTTTGGTATATCTAATATTTTAATATTAAAGTAATATAAAAGTTAGATACGGATAAATTAAAACTAAGTAACCTACACAACCATTTATCACCGGCATAAACTTCCTTCGATTTATCGTCTTACTAAAGTATCTACCACAATAGAGCTCTGTGGAAGTATGTTTAAAGCATTTGCGCCTATTCCGGAAACGGAATTAAAACTATCGGCTTATTCGGTTGTTTAGGCCTAACATTTACTGACGAAATAAGTAGAACAAAAAAAATAAATATTTACATATTATAAAAGTTAACATGCTCCAGCCAACCTAATTTGCGACACGTCAGTACTTCCAGCCAGCCACGCGCATGCAGGTGAAATACGATCCTCGAAGTCACGGTCACCTCAGCGTGAGAACGTCGCTGAAGCGACGTCGGCGATTAAACTCATGGGAAGCGCAACGTCAGCATTTTAGGCTAAGACACATTAGCAAATAGTTTACCTAGTAATTAAAATAAGACTTGTGCGTACTCTTGTCTTGACGACAGAAGCTAATGGAAAGGAAAAGGAGTCAGTGGCCGGCTCCTAACTTTAATTTTTTCGAGTGTGCTGAGGCAAGCTCGTTAACTGGCGCCCGAGCAGGGACCCATTTCAAATGTGGGCTCCTGGAAAAGGATTCCAATAAATGTTGGATCCTTTTGCAACAGTGACCCTACAATGGCTGAGCCTTTGCAACATCCCTGTGATAGGTGAAGATACAATTTATAAAATAAAAAACAGCTATTGTTGCAAAACTACTCCCCACTCGTGGTAAGGGGTTTTGCAACGAAAGTAGCATCAAGGAAATGTAGAGATTCCCCCCACCAGTGGTAAGGGTCTCTAATTAGTTCCCTTGATGAATAAAAAAAACTCGTGCTGTAAAGCCTCCCCCCACCCGTGGTAAGGAGCTTTGAAGACACGAGAACATCAAATGAAGCCTTAAGATTCCCCCCACCAGTGGTAAGGATCTTAAATCAGTTTCATTGATGAATAACAAATACACTAAAGGTGTGATAATAGAATAAAAAAAAACAGCTGCACTTCAGCTAAATAAAATAAAAAAATTAAATCACTTTCTGCTTGTACACATAAGAACACTAGCAGAGATCACAAAAGGAACTTGCAGGGGTCAGCAAGGATAGTTGCAACATTAACATTGGCTGGAGAACATCGTGCACCTATACTCCCAGGCCGGTGTTCCTCCACGATAAAGCCAATTGGTTAACGGGTTTGCGATCCTGCAATATTTTTTCAGTGTTCACATGGGAACACACTGAGATTGCTAATGGTCCAAACTTCCGTTGTGAAGCAAGTCATGCCTTAGTAGGTTGCCTGCAATCTGATTGCAGACGACTAAACAGGATCCCATGACCCTTCCCTGACCAAAATAAAAAGACTTGTGTTTGTGGCACATGTCGCCGTTCCCATTAGAACACGGAAAAAAATCACTAAATAACTAATTTTTATTTTATTTTTTTTTTCATTACAGGATTATTTAAAAGCGTAACCCGAACAACTCCTATTATATTGTGCAAAAAAAGTTTTATAAAAATATATAAATACAACCAACAAATTGTGTAAAAATATAAGGAAACAAGAAAAATATAATATAAAATATTCCTGAACAATTTTTCGAAATTCTAGACAAAAATAAAAATCTGAAATTGAGTAAAAATATTAAAAAGCAAAAAAAAAAGAAGAAAATATTGAAAAAATTTTTGAAAAAAGCAAAAAAAGCTTACTATTGTGCCTTGTTGCTTGTTGCAATTAAAAAAGAAAAAATAAGTGCTAAAAGAAGAAAAAATTGAAAATTTTTTTTTTGAAAAAGTAAAAAGTTTACTATTGTGCTTGTGCTTGTGCTTGTTACGTTTAAAAAAAAAGTTACAGTTAAAAAAATTCTAATAAAGTAATTGTGCGTTTACTTGGAGCAACTCAGAGTGACCCTGCAACAAACAAACGGTGAGTGATACATAGACTTCTTTTAGAAAAAAGCATTTTCTTTTGATATTTTTGTGCCATGGACGCTCTTACTGCTAAAATTAACGAGCTTAATGGGGGAATTAATGCTCTACTGGAGCAAATTAGGAAGATTGAGGCACGCCTGAGTGGCATAGAAAATCATGGGGTCGCCCTAGAACAAGACATCCGTAGAATGGAAGGTCGAGTAGGGCAGATAGAGCTAGGCGATGATGCTGTTCAGCCTCTGAGGCCATCAGTAATAATCTTTCGGGGACCGATGAACGAGCAAGAGCTCAAGGATATTGGTAGACTTCCCGACTGTGTTAGGGAGTTACAGGTTTTTGAGGGAAATCCCTCACAATATATCTCTTGGGTTCATTGCGTGGAAACAATCCCCAACGACTATGAGGTCATTAGAGAGAAACCACTGTATCGGTCAATATTGCAACATATTAGGCAGAAGATTAGAGGTAAGGCGGACTCGGCTCTCGTATCTTACAATATTTTAGATGGCAATTGGCTAGAAATAAAAAGGGTACTTTCCCTCCACTACGCTGACAAGAGGGACATTTGCACGTTAGAACATCAATTGAATCAATTGACTCAAAAGGGATCGAAGCTCGACGAGCTCTATGCAACCGTCAATCACCAACTTTCACTGATAGTGAATAAAATAAGATGCGATGATTACTCTCAGGAAACCATAGACGTTCTAACGGAGACGTACAGGAATAGGGCCTTGGATGTTTTCATTAGAGGGCTAGATGCTGATCTATCCCGAATGCTGATCGTGCAGAAACCTCGGACGCTGCCCGAAGCATATTCCTCCTGTTTGGTTATGCAAAATTTGTCCTTGAGGAATAAAATAATCCATGTAAGTACTCCAAATAGAGTCACAGCTCCTTTAAATGGTATGGCGCGCGTAGACCAACGCCCGCCACTTCCTCCTCGTCCACGTTTCAACTACAGTTGGGGTAATAGGCAATATAATAACAGGTTTCAGGGAAATAACAGGGGTTACGGGCAGCACCAGAACCGATCATTTACACCTAGACCAGTCGAAAAAATGGAGGTCGATGGATCGATTCAAACAAGGCAGGTCAACTATATGAATCGGCCTTCAAACAATAACATGTTCAAAAGGGAAGCGCCTTCTTCCTCAGGAGCAATACCCAAACAGCCCAGGCTTCATAATATGGAAGCTGAAAAGAATGAGAGCCAAAACTCAGATTTAGAACAGTCAAATTTTATGGCAGACGGCCCACCAGCCTTTTTTGTATGAAAGAAAATATTTTAAGTAGTTTTCCTAGCTCCAGTATACCATATCTCAATTGCCAGTTAGGAAATAGTAAGTCATTGTCATTTTTAATCGATACTGGGGCAAATAAAAACTTTGTCAGTACTAGCTTATCAGCTGGTTCAACCCTAGTAGACCCTTCTTTTTCCGTTAACACTGCAGCGGGACCTATACGTATTACAAAAAAGGTTTCCGGTCGATTTTTATCAAAATTTGGGCAGTAATGCCTTAATAACGTTCTATGTGCTTCCAGGCCTTGATTCGTTTGACGGTATAATAGGTGATGATACCTTAAAGCAACTCGAGGCCGCTATTGATAGGAAAAACCACACTCTTACGATACAAGATAACATTAAAATCCCTCTGAACAATATGGATGTTGGTGGCATCCACCATCTTAAAATTCCTGGTGTTCCAAAAGAAGCATCGACCGCTATCAACTCTTTGATTGACAGGTATCCGGAATTGTTTCAGCCATTAAATGCTAGAACAAATATCAAAACCGATATTAAAGCGGAAATAAAAACAACGACTTCTGAACCCATATATACTAAATCGTATCCCTATCCCGTTAATATGAGAGATGAGGTGGAAAAACAAATTGCTGAATTACTCGAGGAAGGCATCATTCGTCCATCAAAGAGCCCATATAATTCTCCAATATGGGTTGTTCCGAAAAAACCCAAGCCTTCTGGGGAAAAACAATACAGGATGGTCATCGATTTCAAACGATTAAATGCTGTTACAGTGTCCAACGCATATCCAATTCCGGACATAAACGCAACTTTAGCGAACCTAGGCTATGCTAAATATTTCACGACAATCGATTTGACGTCAGGGTTCCACCAGATCCCAATGAAGGAATCGGATATACCAAAGACGGCATTCTCAACTATGAATGGGAAGTATGAATTTACGAGACTTCCGTTCGGGTTGAAAAATGCTCCCGCCATATTTCAGAGGATGATTGACGACGTACTGAAGGAATACATAGGTAAAATTTGTTATGTGTACATCGACGATATAATCGTCTTTGGTAAGGATATGGAAGAACATCTGAGGAATATCGACACTGTGTTCAGAAGACTATCTGAATCTAACCTTCGCGTCAATATGGAAAAAACTAAATTTATAAGGACAGAAGTAGAATTTCTTGGATATGTGATCACGTCGGATGGCATAAAACCTGATTCCTCAAAAGTTAGGGCAATTGAAGTCATTCCACCACCACAAAAATTGAAGGAACTGAAAAGTTTTTAGGGATGACCTCATACTACCGTAGATTTATTCGTGACTACGCTAAGGTCGCAAAACCTTTATCAAACCTCACCAGAGGTGAAAATGCACAGATAAAGGCCAATCAGTCGAAAAATATACGGATAAGCTTAGACACAGATGCTTTAAGGTCATTTGACGATTTAAAGAAATTGTTGATTTCATCAGATATCATTGCATTTCCAGATTTCGGAAAAACTTTTAATTTAACTACAGACGCATCGAACTACGCCATTGGAGGAGTTTTGTCTCAAGGTGAGCCTGGCAAAGATCGACCCGTCGCCTTTATATCACGGTCATTGAGCAAGACTGAAGAGAACTACGCCACCAATGAGAAAGAAATGCTAGCCATAGTCTGGGCTTTGGACAACTTGAGATCCTACTTATATGGGGCAAAGAAGGCGAAAATTTTTACTGATCATCAGCCTCTCACATTCGCGTTAGGAAGTAGAAACTACAACGCAAAATTGAAGAGGTGGAAGGCCAGAATTGAAGAGTATAACCACGAATTGATTTACACGCCTGGTAAATCAAATTCTGTGGCAGACGCTCTATCAAGATTGCAGTGCCAGATAAACCATATAACAGATTCTCCGGTTCCCGACGATGGTTCAACAACTGAGACAGCTAGCGAAGGAGGCGATAATTTAAGAGATGTGACAGCAGGTGCTGATATAGGTTCCACAACTGAAACAGCAAGTGAGATTGGAACAATCCATAGTGCAGCCCAAGACTCTTCAGATCTAATTCCTCACGTAGAAGTTCCGTTGAATGTTTTCCGAAACCAACTCATAATTCGAGAAGGAAATGGAACTATTTTAACAGAAAATCCACATCCTGGTTTTATGCGACATTATGTAGCTATGGCCACAATAGAAAAGGACACACTTACCCAAATATTAAAAGAGCGTCTAAGCCCTTCAGTCATCAATGGGATTAAAATTCCAGAAAATCGCATACAGTTACTTCAAGACATTTACCTGGAACATTTTTTACTCTACAGAATAAGAATAACTCAAAGGGTGGTTGAAGATGTTACCAGAGAATAAAGAATTTGCGAAATAATTGAAAATGAGCACAGAAGGGCTCATCGAAATCCGCGTGAAAATAAGGAGCAAATCCTAGAAAAGTACTATTTTACTAGAATGACAAGCCGCATCAAGAGGATAACTGCAGCTTGCGAAGTTTGTCTACTAAATAAATACGACAGACATCCTCCTGTTCCACCACTTACAGATACACCAGTTCCTAGCTATCCATCTGAAATAGTTCACATTGACATTTTTGAAATTCAGGGTCATAAATTCTTATCCTGTATAGATAAATTTTCTAAATTTGCAAAACTGTTTCATATAAAAAATAAATCATCCACTTTAATTCGGTCTAAGCTTGCAAAGGTTCTTCACTATTTTACAACACCCAGAATGATAGTAACAGATAACGAGAGAGGGTCCATGAGCCCATTAGTGTCCAATTATGTTAGAGGTCTAGGCATAGAACTTTACCAAACTCCAATACAAAGGAGTGAGGTAAATGGCCAGGTTGAAAAATTTCATTCAACCATTATAGAAATATATCGATGCCTTCGTAAGGAAATTAGGGAAACTCGTCCAAAAGAGCTGCTATACATTGCTGTAGATCGCTATAACAACACAGTACACTCAGTAACAAAGAGGAAGCCTAGCGACATATTTTTTAATCGAACTCAGAGAATAAACTACCAGCAACTTCCGGGGTAGGGTCCACAAAGAAATTAGAGAACAGATTAGGAAAAACCAAGACGCCAGGAACCTTAGAATAAATAGGAAAAGGAAGAGTCAAAGGAAATATAATGAGGGTGATGTGGTATACGTAAAGGACAAGCAAATTAAAGGGAAACAAAAGCCTCTCTATAAAAAGGAGAGAATCGTCAAAGATAATAGGGTAACAGTTGAGACAGACAGAGGTAGAAAAATTCACAAAATACAACTAAAAAGTACTGTAACTCAAAAGAAATTATTATGGCACAAAATACGTTAAGGAAAGAAGAAGTCTTTAGATCACGACCCACCACAGCTTTTAAATAAAAGCTGTAAATAAATTACAATTTGATGAATGAAAACTATTAAATAAAAAAATTTGAAAGCACAAGAGCAATTTTAGTGAACTTAAGCACGTAATGAGAAAGAGTAAATTGCACGGCAAGACTACATAAAATATTATAAATATATCGAAATAAAAAATGTAAATTAAAAGCACAAAATACTAAAATTTGAAGGATCTTCCGATAATGTTAGGAACTAATATCAAAATATTATTTTCTATTTATTTTAAGAATTCAAACATAAAGATTCACAGGACTCATTAAGGTCAGAAATCTTAAGTTTTATTCAAAAAATCTTTATCTGCAAAAAATAAAAAAAATAATAAAAAAATAAAAAAAACAGAACCTAATACTGTAAGCCATAGACCATGAGAAACCTGTGAATATCTTGAAGAATATTCCTTAAATAAGATTAAAACTAAATATAATTTTACTTGTATGATATTTAATACACATTTTTATCTTTTAACTGCTGTAAGATAGATTCTTCTTAGTATCCGGAGTTTCCGGCTTCAACATCTTTAGCTACAATTCTCCCTTGGTGACAATTGAGCATGGGCGTGGCTGGATCGTTAACGGACACTTCAACCTAATACACATAATAGACCTCGACTACTTCAACACGGCCTTGATGAGACTAACTGAGTCAGCACGATATGATGTGAAAAATGAAGCTATCAGATCAGTTCTACTGTTCCACATAAACCAAACCGGCTTGCGCCTCGAGGAATTACAGACGAGAAAAAGTAGAAGAACGCGATCCATTGATTGGTTGGGCTCTGCGTGGAAGTGGTTAGCTGGTTCACCAGACGCGATAGACTGGGACAACATCTTAAGGAGCCAAAATAAGATCATAACCAATAATAATCAACAATATCTTGTGAATGAGAAAATATTTAATTTCACTCGCGAAGCGATTGGAAAAGCTAATGATATGATGGCTCACATCAATACCATCAGCAAAGACATCAACGAGGAAAACCTGGAACTGCTGGATATAAGTAAAGTATTAATCCTTAAAGAACAGGTATCGGAAGTAGTGCGGGCATGTCAACTGGCAAAAACTGGAACCGTCAACACGAATCTACTGGACCGAGAAGAAATCAATAAGTTAATTATGGAAGAAGTTTCGTTACCATATCAAAATGTTATCGAAGCTATCGAATATGGGTCAGCGTCGGTCTACTCTAATGGAACGATGCTTTTGTATGTGCTGTCGATGCCCAAGGTAAAATCAGACAGTTATCGCATGTTAATAACTCGAGCAGCTATTTTGAATGGCCAACATGTCGAACTGATTTACGAAAAAGTTTTAATGAACCAACAGGAAATCTTTGGTCTGAAGGAGGATTGTCCATTCATAAGCAACATATCCATTTGCTCAACAAAATCTTTAAATAAAATCTTTGAAGACGAATGTTTGGCTAAACTTTTGAGAGGCGGCGATGCAAGATGTCATTTCGAACCAGACAACAACAAAATAATCGAGCTGATTGATGAAACTACACTCTTTCTGACCAACTTTCAAGGAAAAATTCGAAGCGAACGTGATTCTAGGAATCTCAATGGAACATTTGTCGTTTTGCTTAGTAACGAAACTATTTATATAGGAAATCAGTCTTTCACCAGCAGATCTGCCAGTATGTTACAAGCACTGCCACCCGCACTAGTGAACTTAACGAACAATGGTCTCAAGCTGAACTTAGACTACATTCATGAGCTCAGTAAAGCGAATATCCACCATCTCAAGAAGCTTGGACGAAACTTTCATTCATCTCTTATCGCTGATGGAGTCCTCCTGTCAATCCTTGCTGCTGTCTGCTATGTTATTTGGAGGAAGCTTACTACAAGTATACATTTTTCCAGTCTCGGCCAACCCACAAATCAAGATCCACCCGGCCAAACCACAATCCCAGACCAGGTAGTCATCCACTCAAAAACTAAAGAGTCGAATCTGCGGGACGCAGATCTTTAAAGGGGGGCCAGCCAACCTAATTTGCGACACGTCAGTACTTCCAGCCAGCCACACGCATGCAGGTGAAATACGATCCTCGAAGTCACGGTTACCTCAGCGTGAGAACGTCGCTGAAGCGACGTCGGCGATTAAACTCATGGGAAGCGCAACGTCAGCATTTTAGGCTAAGACACATTAGCAAATAGTTTACCTAGTAATTAAAATAAGACTTGTGCGTACTCTTGTTTTGACGACAGAAGCTAATGGAAAGGAAAAGGAGCCAGTGGCCGGCTCCCAACTTTAATTTTTTCGAGTGTGCTGAGGCAAGCTCGTTAACTTAAATCTTAACACTTATTTGAATTTTCCTTTTGTTTCAGGAATAAATTTTAGTTTCTAATAACACATTTTCATTACATTATAGATGTACGACTCTTTTCGCAACTTTTTCAAAAACACTTTTTTTCTGCCTTTATTTTAAAATTTATTCTTAGGCTTTGGTTTCCTTTTTCGGGTATCTTTTCTTCTTCTAATTTTTTTTTTGCAATTTTAATTTCTTTCTAATTTTCAGGCTATTTAAATATTTTTATTATTTTCAGACGATTTAAAATTTTTCTTATTTTCAGGCGATTTTGAAATTTTCGAATTTTCTGGCGATTTTAATTTTTTCTTATTTTCAGGCTATTTATATATTTTTTATTATTCTCAGGCGATTTTAAACTTTTCTTATTTTCAGGCGATTTTGAAATTATCGAATTTTTTAGGCGATTTGAATTTTTTATTATTTTCAGGCTATTTTAATTTTTTTATTATTCTCAGGCGATTTAAAATTTTTCTTATTTTCAGGCGATTTTCGGGCAGAAATTCGTTTAAACACTTTCTTGCGTTGGTTTTATTTTCTTTGCTGCCTTTAATTTACGGTTTTCCGGGATATGATACAAAAAAGAAAAGAATAAAAAGAACTCACTAAGAATATGAGCAGTTGCCATTATTGAATCGACTATGAGAACACTTCGGAAGACTCTTATCTAAGACACTTTGTAGCTAAATATTGAAAAAAAAACTGTTCTTACTTCTAACATCTTCTGCTAACATTTATAGAATTGAGTCTTCATATTAATGGTTTGACTCTATATCCTTGGTGTCTTATCCTTTAGCTTGTTTGCTCCTTTACCACTGCGAACTTACTATGAAAAGTTCAATATTACTGAATTTTTGTTTTATTTAAAAAAAAAACAAAATGCTCACTTCTTTAGCTTTAAGAAAATTTTTAAATCCTTATTGATCCTTTGAGATAAAAATCCTGTCCAGCTGAGTTGCCACTACTGCCACTAATTTCACCGATGGCCATTTAAACTTAAACTTTTCTTTAACAATTCTTCCATTACGGCTGTGCTGCTATAGAAGCCTTGTTGATTTTTTTTTGTTTTTGTTTGTATATATTTCAATACTAATCATGACTTTTTTTTTAGGGAACCCAGAAACGGGTGAAATATCTTTCTATTTCAGAAAAAAAAAATCAACAGCACTCACGAAGGAATTAAAAACAACAACAACAATGCAAACCAAATATTGCCTTGCTGCTGTGTGTGCTCGCGTAAGAACAAGTTGGTTGTTTTGAAACACTGGAGTTCATCGCCCTTTGGTGGTATATAGATCATTTGATATGTGAATCAGCTGCTGATAAATAATTACATCTATTAGGTACTAATAACATTATTTTCTTTTTTCAGGCTTTTGCGGTCTTCGGCCACCACTCTACAGCTTCTTCATACAAATTTATAAGGCTGATAAATTTATACGCTTTTTACTATTTATAAGGGTTTTGCCCATATGCACAAATCCCCATAATATGTGAAATAATAGCGGAATTCACGATCCAGTGCATTTGGCTGCGCATTAGAACACTAGCAAAATATTCATGGCTTTCTCAATTAACACTAACAAAATAATGGTTTTCACGATCCAATGCATTTGGATGTTTCATAAACAGTAGCTCGTTTCTATAAATCATTCGAGAAATACTCGAATGAAATGGACGTCAGCCATTCTCGAACGGTCGTTCTCGTACGGTCGAGTAATAATGTTTTTGCAACTTCAAAAACTCACCATGCGAGAAAACCATGGTTAATTTTACAACCGAGTGGAACAGCGAAATTAAAACATGACTTTTGACTTGTCACTTGTAAATTGTTTTAATTTTTAGAACAATTCTAATTTGAAAATACAAATTTATATTTTTATATTTTCCAATAAGTATTTGTAAAGGTAAGTATTTGAATGAATTAAAAAATAATCGTAAATTCAGTTTAAATTTCTTATCATTTCCATTAAAAGCTTTCACTATGGAAATGTTAATTTTTATTCTTGCAAACGCAGATGATCAAAGGAATATGCTGCGAATTCACCGACGTCACTTGAGGGATAAAACCGATCCTTTTCAAATACCGGAGGCACGATTCATTGAACTTTTTCGCTTTAATAAGAAAAAAAACCATTTCATTATTAAGCGAAATCAGTTCACATATGAAAAGTGGTATAAGAAAAACTTTTATACCTAAGAGCATACGATTGACTGCTGCGCTACACTTTTATGCTACAGGTTCATATCAGAGAGATATTGGACAGGACTTTCTTTGTCCAATGTCCAAAACAATGATTTGCCGAATTGTTAAGGAGATTTCCTTTATAATTCAAAATAAGTTGATGGACATATATTTGAGGTTTCCCACGACTTTAAAAGAACAATATGCTCTTCAACAACGGTAAGCAATGATAATAAATGAATTTATATTTATTTTTAATAATTTGTTGCAGGTTCTTTACTTACACTGGATTTCCTGGAACTGTTGGAGCAATTGACTGCACTCATGTCAAAATTAAGAAGCCCGCTGTTGATGTTGAATACTGCTATCGTAACCGCAAGGGTTTCTTTTCTAAGAATGTTCAACTTATCTGCGACTACGATCTAAAAATCTTGGGGTGCATTGCTCGGTTTGGAGGAAGTGCACACGATGCATTCATTTGGGAAAATAGTCGCATAAGAGAATATTTAGAAACCCAACATCGGCGAAACAATGTTGCATGTTGGTTGATTGGGGATTCCGGATATCCACTTCAACCATGGTTGATGACTCCATTCAGAAATCCTGAATCCGTTAGTCAGCAAACATTTAATTTTGTTCATGCCAGAGCAAGAAATTGCGTTGAGAGATTGAATGGAGTCTTCAAAAAAGTTTTTGCGTGCCTATCACACGATCGTGGTCTCCTTGTTGATCCCGCCTTTTCTGGAGTTATTATTAATGCTTGCTGTACTCTTCATAACTACAGAAGATTGCATCACATGCCTCTTCCTGATGTGATTGATGAGCTGGCAAGTGAAATGGAAAATTATGAAGACAATGTATCCTTGTTAAATCAAGGTAGAGTGGCTCGTGATAACATTGTCAGAAATTATTTTAGAAATTAGTTTGATACCAATGTGTTTTGCATTAATATGCCAAGAAGGTTTTTAAGTTTCATTTAAAATAAAAAAAAATAAAACTTAAAATATAGTGATTGGCTCTATGCAGAGTTGTTGTTGTTGTTGCCTTCTTCAAGCATACATGGCTAAATAGCTAACAATTAAAGTAATGTAAAAATTCAAATAAAAGATTACAATTATCAAATATTTTAAATATGTTAAAAAAAGAATGCATTTTTATTTATTAGAACTTCTTTTAAAATCAAGGGTATGCAATTAAATACTATAATTTAATTATTTATTTTGATTAAATTTTTATATATTTGTTTATGCAAGGGTTTTGGGCCGTGAACCCAAACAAACAAAATTTTTTTTAAAAAATAGCTTTGGAACTAAATGTCGCATAACAACTGAGTTGTCCTTCTACTGGGAAACTTAAACGGGTATTAGACAATGAGCGTGATGCCAAGCTTACAGTTGGCTAACAGCTAACCCAATAACAGTTTTATGTATATACTAATTGTTTCTTATAGTTGCTGTTGTTGTTGCATAAATGTTGTTCGGATAATTCCCGATTACAGTACTTTTAAAAAATTACCTGTTTTTTTCGATATTCAATCAAAAAGAAACAAATTTAAATACATTGGTTTTCAGGTACTTTATATTCATTTAATTATTTATTTTTAATAATATCAATTAATAAACAAATATTATTATTAATATTGCGTACTTCAGAAATCATTTCGGAAAGCATATTTTCTTGCCTGTCTTATCTTCTCTCATATTCATCCTTAACTTTTTGAAGTTCCGAATTTATTGAACTCCTTACGCTCCTTCCATCAGACTCTGTTTTAGTAGACTGTGGTTTTTCACTAAGTACGTCATCGTCAAGAATTTCTATAGATAGGTCCATAAAATTGGGTTCGCTTATATTTGCAGCAGCCTTTATAAAAATACTATGTATTAGTAAAACAGTCAGTAAGTAAAAACTTTTAATATATATATAACACAGCACAAAAAAAAGAGATATGTAAGTCAATTCTACATAAGAGGTCGTCCATAAACTACGTTACCGATTTTCAGTTTTCTTTACGCCTCCCCCTGAGTTACTTTTCGTAGTGCATTTCAAAACCCTTCCCCCCTATAAAGACATATGAAATAAATAAATTACTTGATTTGAACATATTCAGCCCAATCATGAAACTTTTCTCAAGGGGAAACGGAAAAGGCAGTTTTAATTTTTGAAATAAAGTTAAAGAACATTATGTAAATTTTTAATGCAAATTTATTCATCAGCCGCTAAAATTCATGAGTGTAAAGAAAAGTGATGTCTTTATCTGCTATCTTAAAAATGAAAACTACCTTTTCGGATTCTCCGGAAGAAAAGTTTCATGGTTGGGCTGATTATATTATTTGACACAAAATTTGTTTTTCTATTAAGAAAAATTTAGTGGTACCCCCTTTGATTTTTGCAACGATTTGAAATTTTTAACATGTTGTTTTTATAAGTTATACAAAATCCTAAGCCTTCAAGAATAATTTCTGGTTATTTTTCCATCTGCTAGAAACAAATACAACTTCTATAAATTTAAACTACTGAAATCATAAAAATATTTTATAACACACTCTTGCAAATCTTCCCTTTTTTACAGAAAATTAAAATAAAACCACAAAAATAACAATTTTTTAAAAATTCTTTATGCTTGTCTTAAGTAATTTTATTAAGAATTTTTTGAGTTTATTAAAGTTGTTGGTTACGTTACAATATCTAAAATCTCTCCCCTCCCCCTACCATTACTTATCGTAGTGGATTTCAAAACACCTCTCCTCCCCTCCCCTAATTTGGTAACGTAGTGTATGAACGACCACTAAAACGCAGATGCGAAAAATCATGGCACTAGAGAGTTTAAACGTAGTCTTCTTATAATTCCCATAATAAGCAAAAATTTTTAATCATATAAACGAGAACAATATACATATGTATGTATGTATGTATGTAACAAGTGTTATTTTTTAAAAACTCTTGCAACTTCAATTTTTTTTCCAATTTGTTGTGCTATGTTTGTAAATGCTGTGTTTTTAAAATAAATTGAAAATATAGTAAACAGTTTAAAAAACTTACTTAAAAAAAATGAATTAATTATTAATTAATTATTTAAAAATTAATAATTAGTGATTGCATTCATTTTTTCAAATCATTGATTGTGATTTAAAATTTCAAGTCCCAATCAATGATTTGAAAAAGTGATTGCATTAATTTTTTCAAATCATTGATTGTGATTTAAAATTTCAAGTCCCAATCAATGATTTAAAAAAAATGAATGCAATCATTTTTTCAAATCTTTGGTTGGAACTTAATTACGGTTTAAAATCTTGGAATAAATTTTCCTACAGTTAAAAGTATATTACATATTTTTTTAACCTTACGGTTTAAAATTTAAACTTTCACAAATACTAACCCATAATTAAAATTTTTCTGTACTAAAATTTAAACCAAAGAAATATTGCACTGCTGAAACTCAATATTAGGCTATTCGGTTCATATGCATGGTTATTTCTTTTGTTTCGTATGGTGCAATAGCCCAGTGGTTAACGTAGAAATAAACAGGCAGTACAATTAAATTGTCGTGAAAAAATGTTGCTCAGAAACATATTGCGATAACTTCACGCAGCGGAACAGAGTACTGCTCTGACGAAAATGTTGAGAAAATTTCCACGCTTTAAAAATTGGAATTTTGTTACTTCTAACATTATATTTTATATTAAATAACAAAAAAAAACAACAAATGATTTTTATGAATGAATGCATTCATTTGTGATTTAAAATCATTTAATTCCCAATCAATGATTTGAAAAAAAGAATGCAATAATTTTTTCAAATCATTGCTTGGGATTTTAAATTTTAAATCACAATCAATCACAAATGAATGCATTCTTTTACAGCTCTGATACCTTCTCTAAAAATTCAATTTTTTAGAGATTTTAAATTTCAAATCACAATCAATGATTTGAAAAAATGATTGCATTCTTTTTTTAAATCATTGATTGGGACTTGAAATTTCATATCACAATCAATGATTTGGAAAAAGAATGCAATAATTTTTTCAAATCATTGCTTGAGATTTTAAATTTTAAATCACAATCAATGATTTGAAAAAATGAATGCAATCAATTTTTTCAAATCATTGATTGAATCACAATCAATCACAAATCACAAATGAATGCATTCTTTTACAGCTCTGATACCTTCTCTAAAAATTCAATCTTACAAAAATTGGAATATCTCTGCAAACGTGGAAGTCATTCCAACCAAAATCAATAACATAATCAAAATTTTTTTTTGTTAAATTTTATTAGCTGATATGTAGATATTTTTGGAGTTTTATTTTTGGATTTTTTTGGTTTGACAATTCATACAAACAAAAAGCTTGCCCATACAAAAAGTGATTTTTTTGCTCAAAAAAAGGCACATTTCTTAAAAAAAGATCAGCTAGCCTGTGGGTCAACACATCGCGGAATACTTTTGTGGATGGTGCTACAATTAGCCAAAGAATGTTTTACACCTAGTTTATCAAACACTTATTTTTTATAGGTGCTAAATGTTTATAGTTCTTAATATCTCATACTTACTTCTGCTGGGTAACCTCCTTCACGAGTTGAGTTATCATCAATTGCGAAAAAATTAATAACTTCTAGGTCCAAGCCTTCAATAGGTTTTGGACCATCGACTTCTGGAAGGTTCCCCGTTCTATTGTTAAAGCGCTTAATGGCGGTATATTGCTTCTTAACCGCACCTTTCCAATCTGCCCAAGACTTTTCAAAAAGTAATGGAGTTATTGCTACGAAGTTTAATTTTTTAAATAAATAATAATAACCTTCTTCCATTGCTCCCAGCTTTTGTTAGCTCCTCCGGAAGCATTTAATTGTTGAGCAATAGTTTTCCAAATTGCTTCGGCCTTCTTGTTGCTATCTGGGCCAAAGAACTGCCCACATGCAACTTTCCGATTCGCCTTCATTAACTCTACTAATTGGATCTTCTGATGCTTGGATATTCTGCCTGCAATAATTTTTTTCTAAAATTGCAATAAAGAATTTTAATTAACTTACATATATCTAAATAAAGCCGAAATTAATTTACCTCACTCATTGCTTCACACGTTGCCAAAACCAATTGGAATTTAATACAATTTCTTAAATTCAGCGCCCAAGCTCACTTGCCTAAAACCAAGTGAGAATGAACTCGTTTGACAGATGGCAGGTTCTCGGTTCACCACACTTGCAGAAACAGAGCAGTCGAGAATAACGTCAATTCGAGAAAATCATACGAGAAAATCATTCGAGAAGAGTTATAGAAACGAGCTACAGGTTTCGTTCATGTGCTTATTAAACAGCTGGCATTTAACGAGTGAAAATGGATGAAAAACAAAATGCACCGAACGTACCAAGTGCACCAAGAAATGGTCCATTGATGAAATTAATTTACTAAATAGTTGATTATTTAAAGCAGCCTGAGGTTTTTATGGTATGGTTGATATGTTTATGGTTTATTGATAATTATTATTTTATCAAAAGTTTCATATGTGTTCGTTAAAAATGTGTTACATGATATCTTCCCAGCGAGCAAAATGAGCTCACGAAACCAAAATTGGGCGTAGCTATTAAGCGATCACCCCTATTTTTAGTACAGTTGCCGAAAGTAACCACACAAACTCAATCACCAAGTTTTAGTCTTATACGGCCAAAACTGCCTGAAATATAGCTTTTCACTGATTTGTGGGTGGGAAAAGGGCGTGGCAACTAATTTTTAGTACAGTTGTTGATGGCAACCATACAAACTAAATTACCGAATGTAAGTCTTATACGACCAAAACCGACTGAAATAAAGCATTTATATTGATTTGGGGGCGGAAAAAGGGCGTGGAAATCCATTTTTAGTACAGTTGCCGACAGTAAGCTCACCGACTGAAATAAAGCATTTATATTGATTTGGGGGCGGAAAAAGGCGTGGAAATCCATTTTTAGTACATTGCCGACAGTAAGTGTACGAACTAAATTACCAAATTTTAGTCTTACACGTCCAAAACCGTCCGAAATAAAGCATTTTCATTGATTTGTGGGCGGTAAAAGGTCCTAAATTTTAGTCTTATCAACTTCATTGTAAAAAAAGTTTTTTGAAGCCTTTGTACAATTATTTACTTATACCATGGTTTTAAGTTATAAAATTAATTGACTTTATATGATTTAAATACAAATTCTAAATGTTTGATAGTTTAAATCATACTTGATTTTAAATACAAATTCTAGTTGTTTGATAGTTTAAAATCGTTTATTGAGCTTAAGGTCAAAGTTAGAACAATTAATTGTTCTAACGAATCTTTCCAAAGAAACAACAACAACAAAGTTATTCAATATGAAAAGGAAAAAATCACTAGCTGATCTTATTGCAATTTCGGCCTGGCTAAGGGCTTCATCAGAAATCTTTGTGATACCCGTGCAAGCGCGCACTAACGCACTGCACCACCGGGGCGGTGAGATTTGAAGTGTCAATTTCTCAGTTTTTCTCAATTTCATAATTTCACATTTGTTGTTGTATTTTTGCTTTACTTTAGTCTCTATGCTTATGTTATTATATGGAGTCCAATAGCCTGCTGGAAGTCTCCACTAACAAAGCATGTTTACTGAAGTTGTTTTTTTAAATAATTATTTCATAAGGAATCTGGGGGGCAATCTCTAACAATGTAACATGTCTGACTGTCTCAACCTGGCGAAGCCAGCATAATCTTTGTGAAATCACCTCAAGTCGACTCAAATCTCCACGTGGTGTTTCCTGGGTAACGTCAAAACTGACAACCGTTAGTTTGGCGGCTAATCTGAGCGGCGGGCCTCCCTAGGCTTAAAATAGGTTGTGCGTCGGGTTTGAAGCCCACCCGTAAAAACCCATTTCAATGAAAACTAATAAGAATAGAAGAAAACTGATCCCCAAATCTGATGACGACTTCCGCAAACGAAAAACTTATAATGATTTACGGATATTCACCTGGAATGTCCGAACCCTTAATTGGGAAGGTGCCTCTATCCAACTGACTGATGTCTTGGAAAGATACAAAGCTGATATCACTGCTATCCAAGAAATGCGATGGAAGGGACAGGGTTGCATTCGCCATGCACCCTGTGATATCTACTACACCGGCCATGCGGAGAAGCACGAGTTTGGATGCGGATTTGTAGTTGGCAAGAGACTACGGCTCCACGTCCTGCGATTCACACCTGTGAACGAACGGCTTGCCATAATCCGCATCAAGGTTAAATTTTTTAATATAAGCCTAATATGTGCGCACGCTCCGACAGAAGACAAGGACGATGAGATCAAGGAAATTTTCTATGAGCGCCTTGAAAATGCTTACGAGCGCTGCCCCCGTCACGACGTAAAAATCGTGCTTGGTGGCTTCAGCGCTAAGCTGGTCAAGGAAAATATTTTTGGTCCATTGGATGTACGCACGATCTGTGGTTCAAACATTGATTCGGATCACTATCTTGTTGCAACCAAGATCCGTACACGTCTGTGCGCAGCTAAGAATACACGCAACCCTACACAGAGAAAGCAAGACGTCGACAAGCTGCAATCGAAACAGACAGCCGATGCTTTCGCCACTCGACTCTCACTCCTGCTTCAAAGCACTCCTCTAATCGATGATATATGCGCGCAGTGGACACACATTTCCAACTCCATGTGTGCGGCTGCTGAAGAGGTGATTTGCTACCACCGCCCTCGCCGAAACCAGTGGTACGAGCAGGAGTGTCGCGACGCCACTGCAGAGAAAGACGCCGCCCACAAAGCCACCCTGCAAACGGTTGTAACGCGCGCTGCTAAGGAGCGATACAAAGAAAAGAAGAGGGAGAGAGACGTATTTTCAGGCGGAAAAAATAGAGGCAGAAAAGCGCGAGCAGGAGAAGATTAGCATGTATGGTGACAGGAATAAGGCCTGAAAATTTTTCGAAAAAATAAGACGCCTTGCCGATGGTTTTAAAACCGGGGCCTCTTCCTGCAAGGATGAAAACGGGAATCTAGTGACAGATGTCCAGAGTACACTGACGTTATGGAGGGAACACTTCTCTACGCTTCTAAATGGCGACGCTGACAAAAATCCCGCCCATAGAGATGATATTCCGGAAACCCCAATTTTGGATGACAGCGTCGAGGTTCCGCTGCCCCAGTGGTATGATGAAGTTCTGATAGCTATAGCTCGGCTTAAAAATAACAAAGCCGCGGGAGCTGATGGCTTACCTGCTGAGCTGTTTAAGAACGGAGGCGAAGCTCTACTTAAATGCATTCACGAACTTCTATGCAGAATATGGTCGGAAGAATGCATTCCGAACAATTGGAATCTCAGTTTGCTATGCCCAATAAACAAGAAAGGCGATCCCACTATCTGTGCCAATTACCGTGGGATAAGCCTTCTTAATATCGCATATAAGATCCTGCCGATCGTTTCATGTGAAAGATTGAAGCCCATTGTAAACGAACTGATCGGACCTTATCAGTGTGGCTTCAGACCTGGAAAGTCCACCATCGACCAGATTTTCACGCTACGACAAATCTTGGAGAAGACTCAAGAAAAACAAGTCGACACCCACCATCTTTTTGTCGACTACAAAGCCGCCTTCGACAGCCCAATAAGGAAGCACCTGGAAGCACTCCACCATGTCTGAATTTGGTATTCCTGCAAAACTAATATGACTTTGCAGGATGACACTGAGCAACACCAGCAGCGCAGTTAAAATCGGGAAGGACCTCTCCCCACCATTTATTACCAAACGAGGTTTCAGACAAGGTGATTCCTTATCGTGCGACTTTTTCAACCTAATGATGGAAAAGATCATCCGAGCTGCTGATCTGAGACTTAGTAGCACAATATTCTACAAGAGTGTTGTGCTGCTTGCGTACGCTGATGACATAGATATCATTGGCCATAATACGCGCGAAGTCAGTGCAGCATTTTCCAGATTAGAAAGAGAGTCAAGGCGAATGGGTCTGGCAGTGAATGCAGTTAAGACAAAATACTTGGTGTCAACAAACGAACAGTCCCAGCGTCTTGGAACCCACGTTACCGTTGACAATACCTCCTTCGAGGTTGTGGAGAACTTTGTTTATCTGGGTTCCAGCATTAAATCAACCAACGACATCAGCATTGAGATCAAACGAAGAATAAGTCTTGCCAACAGGTGTTACCTTGGGCTCAGTAGGCAATTGAGAAGCAGAGCCCTCTCTCGACGAACAAAAATCACGCTCTATAAATCGCTCATCATGCCCGTCCTACTTTACGCATCACAAACATGGACGCTGAGCAGTTTAGATGAAAAGACTTTAGAAGCATTCGAGAGAAAGATTCTGCGTGAGATCTACGGACCAATCTGCGTCAATGGCGAGTACCAAATACGATGGAATGATGAACTGTATGAGCTGTACGCTGACATCGACATAGTCAAGCGCATTAAAAGCGAGCTGCTTCGCTGGCTTGGTTATGTTCAGCGCATGAAAGACGATGCTCCAGTGAAGAAAACATTCAATTCGATACCCAGTGGCGGTCAACGCAGAAGAGGACGATCGCATCTTCGTTGGAAAGACCAAGTAGAGGACAACCTGATGAAGCTTGGAATTTCCAACTGGTGCCAGCAAGCGAAAGACAGAAATGGCTGGCGGAAATTCTTAGATGAGGCCAAGACCGACATAGGGTTGTAGCGCCAACTAAGTAAGTAAGTAAGGTAAAAATGTAGGCCAAAAGAAACTGCAATTTGTAAATTTGTTTGTAGCAGCACAATTTGTGAATTTTTGTGAAAAACATTTGACATTTGCTTGTTCTTTTTGATGCTTGTTCTTAATTTACTCGAATTCTTGAGTTCTAGCACGCTCTGTGCACATTCTGTGCTCGAGAGAGCAATTTTATGCTTGTTCCTCTTCTATAATTTTATTTAGCCCCTATTCACACGGTGATTGCCCATCTACTTGTTTTATTGTTGCTTTCAATGGGAATCTGTCAAAAGCACTGAGTGCGAGAGCGGATCAACACAGATTGCAGCAATCAAATTTGTTCATCTTTTGATTGCCGTACATGGCAGCAATCAGCAATCTGAACAGTGTTGCCGGGTGGCGTAATAAAATTTTTGCTGAGTTTAGGTAGGGACTTCCGGTTTTGACGTGATTGAGTGTAGTCGTTTTTATTTTCCTCAAAATTTGTATATGCTAAAAAACTAATATTTATAAAACTGTTTTCCGAACAATGATAATGCAAGATTAAGGCCCCTATTATGTATGACAACTCAACTTAAGTTGACTAGATTCAACTAATTTTTTTTCATATAACTTATTACATATATTCTAGTTGAACTATGTAATTTGTAAATTTTTGAAAGATTAAGACAACTACATGTTTCAACTAAAATGTATGTAATACGTTTTATGAAAAAAAATTAGTTGAATCGAGTCAACTTAAGTTGAGTTATTGTACATAATACGGGCATAAGTTTAATATATTTCTGAAGGTTATTGGAATATACAAGGAACATCTGCTGTTACTTTGCTGGTGGATGAGGTACTGCTGGATCGTTCCAACAACGAGCCGCAATGCTGCGGCCATTGCATTTTATCGTACTGCAGCTGCGGCCATAACCTCAAACTTGCTTACTGAGTGGTGGCATGTAGAGTGCCGGTAGCGTTGGCACGGGCATGAAACTATATTAAATATTAATGGTCGACATAAAACGCCGTTTGGCAAAGATGTCAAAAGCTGTATTTGATTTCTTCGCCAGTTCGGGGAAGTTGGATGCGGCTCAACAACTGATGCGGCTGTCTGCGAGTCGACAACCGCTATTTAAATCAGCGCAAGACAATAATGTAATGCAATGCAATTGGACGACGCAACAATAAATGTTGCAAATTATAGAATAATGAGGCCATGAATAATGACTGGCAAGAACTACATAAGAGAGCTCGCCATTCATTGGCTAGCTGTGCAGAATCGCATGAATTGAGAATTTCTTGAAAAATATAAATAAATGTTTCTCTATTCAGGAAAGAGAATGCAATATTTGGCACTACTGAATGAAGTATTTCGCTTCATTATGAAGCGACATATAATGATATTGAATTATTGCTTTCAATGTATTGTCCTTGGTAGATCATAGCAGGAGAGTTGATTGGCAGAAACGTTGAGTCTAGGAACAATGGATTTCCCAATGTATTTATGTACAGAGAAACTAATGTTATTCCAATTTTGAAATATGCCACCTTTCTAACAAAAAAAAAATCATTGACAACTTGATTGCTTCTTAAATAATTAAAGAGATATATTCTTCACAATCCGATAATTCCTGGTAAATCAATATTTATCATTCGCCGATGGGTATTCTCCTTGAGAATTTTGAGACGGTTCCCGATGGGCCACCAATACCTTATTACAAAAAAGCCATTCACGGGTATAACGGGGCGAAAACTCGGAGTCGACAACTTGGCAGCGACAATGTGGTTAAACGTAAAAAAAATCAAACAACAGATCGCTTTTATTTTCGGGCCCCACGTTGGGCGCCAATCTGTAACGATGCGAAGTTTTTCAAGGCACTTGACCAACGTTCAAAAGAAAACAGCCAAATAATTTAAAAATTGTTAAAAAATGCAACTCGTCGTTGTGGAGCGGTGTTGCCATCTTGGGAGACGATAGTCCTGTCTATATTATTTTGAGGGCGCCCGATTAGAGTGCCCCTGGTTTACACTATTCAGACGTACAGGTGCTGCCTCCTCTTCAAGGTGGCATCATCTCTCCTTTCAGTGACCCTCGGACAAAAGGTTGGCACAGACAGCATGTGCTTGTGTGCCAGATGCCAGCAGTTTGGGAGTTCACTTCTGCACTGTTCAAGAAAAATGCAATACAAATGCTTTCGTTAAAGGCAAACCACTAGTTTTTCGGACAAATTCTAACTATAAAAAAAATTATATCTTAAAAATTTATGCATGGAGTTTTATGTGTCAAACCTCGTAGAATAGATACGCGCATTACCTTTGTTTTAATACCCATAAAGCTAAGCTTAGTTGAAAAACTAGGAAAACAGCACGACTTTAGGTAATTTTTCTATATTTGAAGGCCTATAAATTCTAAACTTGAACTTAAATTACAAATGAAATTAGATTAATTTTTTAAAATAATTAGTTTTTGGGTGTTTCTGCCTAGTTGTTGTACAAATATCAGAAAAATTTAACATAAAGGTACTAAATCTGATTCACTATACTGAAAACAAGAGCGTTCAAAAAATATATTCTACTGTGAAAAATTACTGCGCCCCTGAAGCAGTGTTTGTGTTTTGACGGATGTGGTGTGATCAAACTGGCGCAAAATCAACGGGGTATATTTATTATTTATTTTATTATTTATTTATTATTTATTTAAGTAATCATAAGTACAATAAGAGCTATGCTCTTTTATAGTACAACATAAATGCATAAATATAAATAATTTACATTAAATTAAATTAAAATTAATACTAAAATTTAAATTAAAATGAAAATGAAAATGAATAATTTTATATTAAAAATTTGAAATTAAAGTTAAAGTTAAAAACTAAAAATGAAGTATAATAACAACTGTTTAAAACAGAATCACAAATAATGACCTTAATTTTTAAACAATATTGGCTTTATGTTATTTTTTTATTTAAAGAATATAAAAAATAAAAAGAATTAAAGTTAAGTTAAGATTGAAAAAAGTTTCTGATACAAATAATAGATAAAGAATAGATAACATAGAGAAGTAAGAAAGTGAAAAGCTATTGAGTAGAGAAAAATGAAAAGATAGATTGCCTGAAAGGACCTCTCCCAGTGACCTCCCTAAGCCATCTTGGCAAAGCATTCCACAACCTAATGGCGTTAATGAAAAACAGGTGGGAAGAGTTTAATGAGTTGTGCCTTGGAACTATCAGAACATGGCTTCTACTTGACATACAAAACTGAAGTTTTTCATGCAGATAGCAAGGAGTTTTCCCATGGATTAGTTTGTGCAGGTAAATACAGTTTCTAGCATTTAGGTAAGCAGTTATGTCGCATCCAAGTATTGCATTTCGGAAACGAGACAAACGATCGTATTTTCGGAGACCATACACATAGCGCGTGGCGTAATTAAATGCAATTCGAATTTTTAACTGGGAAGATGAACCAAGCTTACTATAAACTATGACTGAATAAGAAATGATTGGTAAAATTAGCTGTATGACTAATCTACGTTTAATTTCAGTAGGAGTAACACTAGCAGACATTCTTAAGTTTCGTAGGACATAATAAACTTTTTGGACTATACTATTAACATGATCTACACAAGACAAAGAAGAATTAATGTAGAAACCTAGGTTTACTACTTTCGACACCACAGTCAGTTTGCTATTACCAATAAACAGATCAGGGACATCAACGACACAAGTTTTACTTTTACATATAGGAAGAACATACGATTTGGCAGCGTTTAGTTGAAGGCCATTACTTTTGGCCCACTCATTGATGCTACTGAGATCCTCATTTAACCTACAACACAGATCATCAAGAAGCCCAGTTCGTCGCGAAAGATAAAGCTGGATATCATCTGCATAAGCATGAACAGATGCATTCCGGCAAACAATAAAGATGTCGTTTATAAAAATTTGAAATAACAGAGGACCTAGTATAGAGCCTTGTGGAACACCACTTACTACTAATTTGTATGACGAGGATACCTGACCAACCTTAACTCTTTGCATTCTATTACACAAATAACTAGACATTAGATTAACAGCACTATCACAGAACCCAAAAAGATACCTAAGCTTTTGACACAAATAACTATGATTGACTTTATCAAAGTCCTTGGAAAAATCAAGTAAGCAGAGTAAAGTCATAGAGCCGGCATCATATTCGGGTCTAATATCATCAAGAACCTTTACTACCGCTGAGGAACACCCATGCCCTGCCCTAAAACCAGACTGATAGCGGGATAGCAGTTTTTTCTCAGAAAGATATTGACTAATTTGTTGAGCCATAAGTTTTTCACATACCTTTGACAATGGTGACAGTATACTTATAGGCCTATAATCATTCGCACCAGATGGATTTTGCTTTTTAGCTATAGGTGTAACGATGGCAATTTTCCACATGTCAGGAAAGTAGGATGTTATAAAGCAATGATTTATAATGTGCGTAAGAGAAGTTATTATGTGAGGTAGTAAAAGTTTAAAGAATTTTATGGGAATGCCATCTTCTGCAATTGCATTTGATTTTATCTGCATAACACAGTTTCCAACATCAATTTCCGTTTCAACTTAAAAGACTGTGGTATAGTCAGGTTGTCACTGGAAAGCGTAGAGGTATCATTAGAGGTAGAAAAAATGTCAACAAAAAAATTATTTAAAATCTCAGGATGTTCATTGCATTCATTACGATTTTTATTACATAACCCAAGTCTCTTTATGTTGTTCCACAACGTTTTTGAATTAAGGGATAAATCTAGTTTCTCAGAAAAAAATCGTGTTTTGGCCTGTCTTACTAACAGAACAGCTTCATTTCTAGCCAAGCGAAAAGATTCCCAGTTTTCAGGAGATGTTCTGATTTTCCATATTTTCTGTAATTTGTTTCTTTTTTTAATGCTATTAGACACGTATTGGGTGAACCAGGGACAAGAGACATTTTTCACGGTTGTCGTACGTAGCGGTACATGTTTGTCAAAAAGATATGTAATCGGTGCTAAAAGAGACCTAAGCTTATCGTTTATATTATGGTGAAGCCAACATTCATTTAAAGATAACATTGACACATCGAGAAACAGGGACTGATAGTTAATATTTTTGAAATCACGGAAAGAAAAATTATTAGAAGTTGAATTACGAGACAAATTAACATTTAACGAACAAAAGATTAAATCGTGGTCAGAAAGAAAATAGAGTTGATCGAACAGAGAAACTACTGAATGATCAGAAACAATAAAATAATCAAGTAGACTAGGAGTGAAATTATTGCAGTACCGCGTGAATACAGTATCATTTACAACTGATTTGCATTTTTAAAAAATCTTCCATTAGAAATATATACATTTATAATACAAATAAGTTAAAAAATATCGTTAAAAACTAAATAAAGCACTTTTGTTAAAAGAATTGAAGCCGTATGGAAATATTTACATGTGGAACGAAAGCGCATTGTTTTTAATTTTTCGGGAAATTTTACAAATATAACTGCACAACCCATGTTGCATTTATTTTCGTGGTTTTTTTCTTTGATTTTGTCACTTTTTACTATTCACTTTTTGTCACTTTCAACTATTTTGCTGAAGAGTCTTCCAATCAGATGCCAGGGTTCTCAGAAACGCAAAAAACACTCTCTGTCTCACTGTCTCACGTACAGTGTATGTGTTAGCAACACCATTTCCTTATATTTTACTTTGGTTTACTTCATTAATTCACTTGTTAAGAATAAGGGTTTCATGCAACGATTTTTCCATTGTGTTATTGTAAAAAGTATTAAGCCGCGTTTCCACAGTCAATATTTTTTTATGCAATGTTGGATATTGCATACAAAAACTGTTTACACAAAGTCTTTTTTTATACAAATGTCATCGGTTTTGTTTTGCGAAGCAGATGAAAGGCGAAAAACAAGAAAATAACAAAAGAGAATGAAAAAATAAAAAATTAAAAGAATAATAAAACGAAGCAGGCCATATTGAAAAAAGTTGTTATGTTATGTGCAACCTGTAACCAAGACACCTTTGGCACATATGCTTCATCTGCTCCGCTCCCGACTTTTGCTCTGGAGCAGTCATGCACACTGCCTTTGTTTTATACAGTTTAGAATGCACATTCCACATGCAACTGTGACTCTCGTATTCCTCTAGAAATTGTATGGTTCTGTCGCCACTCCACTTTTTGGCAGCTATAATCTAAAAAGATTTAATTATATTCAATGTTTTTTAATAATTTATTTCATAAAAATTACTGAACAGTAATTGAATCGCTTGGAAAATCAGAACAACGATAGAGAGGAGACAGAAATAAAACAAAACATCAAAAATGTTGATCACGTTACCGAATTGCGCAAGAAAAGTTGGAAGTCAACCAACATTTTTTTATTGCATGCAATTTCACGAAAGGCGTGAAATCAAGTATTTACACATTCAAAATTACGTGCAATGCCTATTTTGCGCAAGAAAAATTGACTTTGAAAACGCACCTTTACGTTTCTTCAACAAAAGTACTTTTAGGTACTTCAACTCAGTAGTAGTAGTAGTAGTAGTAGTACTTTATTGAGTCTTTTATAGCGATTTTACAATTAGATTATAAACTGTAACTTATTTGTTAATTTTACGGCTGTAATAGTATGGCCTGCATTTTCAATTAAAATGACGTTTTGTCTTGTATGTACAATAAATGAAAAATATAAACAAAAGGAAGAAGAGACAACGACAGCGTTGATACCCTAGTAGCACAAACAGTATTTATAGCTTCTTTTACATACCTTTTGAAGATAAGTACAAAGACAGGAACTGTATTTGTAAATTCTTTATTACGGCTTATAAGGCCAATTTTGCGTATGTGATATAAAGACATGCTTAGTGTCTTTGTAGAGACTCGGTTAGGTATCTTTAAGAGGTCTTTAAAAGGCATCTTACAAAGATTTTAAAAATAGTAGGTTGAATTCAGAACAGACAATTTTTTGTTGCCAGCAGCGTAAGAAAGAATTTTCTTTTTCCACCACTTTTGCTGGACACTTGATCCACTCTATCTCGGGCGGAGTTCCAGGAGCAATATTATTAAAAATGAATTCAGTTACCTTGTGATCGCTCTTTAGTTTTGGCCATGAGAGCACTCCACGGTTTTCCCAACTGGCTGGAACGAGTGCTAGCGATCGCTTTATTCCGTCCTTCGTGCTTATAATTTTAATGAAGCTGTCATCTACAATTTGTTTATTTATTAAGACACAATGAATTAAAGCACACATATATATTTTACCTTTAAATTTTTCTATTCAACTTTTTAAATTTTTTCTAATTTTGCTGTTCAACAAACACGAGGCATACGCAGGCTTGCTACATAACTTAAACTGCCTCGCATATCTTTATAATCATTTTATTACGCACATTATGAAGACATTACTGTGACATGCGGCAATGTCTTTATAATAACTTCAATATGAGCTCTAAAAATGCATATTGAATAAAACTCCCGTTTTATTTTTGATTATAAACGTACTTAAAGTGGGTGTAAACCACTTCAAGTCACTGTTTGTTTATTAACAACTGAAAAAGCTAAAAGTAAAACTTTATATAACAAACTTATGTTTAGCTAAGCAGTTTGGGTAAGCGTGTATGTTTCCCAAACTGTGGATGACCCACATCGTAATTATTGGTTAACAAGTATTTATTGCAACTCAGGTGTTGCTCAATTAATTAAAGAATCAAAGTTGACCGAGTTGTTGTGCGCGTGTGGCATTTTTGCTCAATTAATTAAAGAATCAAAGTGTTCAAAAGTTGATCGAGTTTATGTGCGCGTGTTGCATTTACTATGTCAACTAAAACGCGCGCACAGAAACTTGGACAATTTTAACCACTTGTTTTGCAATAAAAAAAGTGTTAAAAGAACAAAACATTTTTGTTAATTTCATCAACATTTTGCCGCATCCCAGGAAGATGTATGATTTACCAGGTAACTTCAAATGCCGGGTTATCGTTGCTTTTCATGTTCCGTAGCTCAATGTTGTTGCTGGACTTGGTTGATTTTTTACGCTGAATTAGGATTCGAATAAGTTTTAGTATTACAAAAATTATGAATATCGTTGTGAGTGTAGATGTTATTCCAGTTGTCCAAGATTGATGGTTCCATATCCTCTTCCAGTTTGTTTCATGAAGTTCATTTAATGCGTCTGTAGCAATTCTTTCCTTAAGATGAAACACTGTTGCTAAATCGTCAGTTAACGGAATTACTGTCTTATTAGAAATTTGAAGCATTGTGTGATTGTTGATTGTTGTGTTGAGGACGGCCATAGACTTTGTATAGTGAGTTACAACTTGAATGTCCTTTGTTAGGGTTGCTTCCAGCCTTATCGATCGGATTGAATAGTACAGTCCGGCGTGACGTGTATTATTCCTGTCTCGTTAAGAAAAACTTCTTCTCTCTTGTTACCACAGTTCACAAATACAGTGGTCTGGATAGGTGTAACAAACATCCAAGCATTCGAGGTCCACAGCTCCTTCCAAATTGTGCTTTCTAAATTGAGTAGTCTTGTCGCACATTTTTTGAAAGTTAGTCTTTTGTATAACTGCTGTATAAGATATGTACTTATTAGATGAATATTTATGTTATTGTCATCGCTGATTTTATACCAGGCTTGCATTTGATTTATAGCCTGCATGCCTTAATTTAATTTTTTTGTAAATTTGTTGATTTTCGTTGCGATTCTGGCTTCTGTCTCATCTACTGCAGCTTACGTAGATAACATAAGTTTGGTGTTGCTTTTTGTAGATTTTATTAAAGTCTTTTGATTTTGATCTACTGATTCGATGTCATGGTACACTTCGTCATTTACTCCAAATAATGCTGTCATAACAGTTCCTACAAGTCCCCTTTTTTGTCTTTGATGGCCCGTATTGAAACGCCTAAAAATTTCAAATATCTTAATCCATTCCTCATTTAAGTGACGTACTAATTCATTACACTGACTGTCACTAGTCAATCCTTTTGCCTTATTACACAAGCTTGCCATTTGTTCCTTTATTCGATTCAGATTTTTCTTGTCTTGTATGATGTCGTTGATTGGGAATAAAGACCTCGTGCGAAGGATTCCGCGTTGAACTTTCGCTGCTCCTAGGTTTTCTATGAATAGCCCAGGTCCACGGTGTGTTATGGTGTAGCTGGCATGCAATGAACTGAAGTTGGAGATCAACAGCAGTACTATCATAACCGTTGATAATGTTGATGTTACTGTAATCGACGTAGTTTTTTTATCTTTCAGATACTTTCCGGCCTCACTGGGAGTAACTGAACCATGAGACATATCTTGAGTTGTTGGTTGGCATCCTTGTTCTATTTTAAAGTTGTCATCAATTGGTAGCAAACAAATTTTTTGTATCGCTCGTTTGAGCATAGTTTTTTGTGTTTTAACTGTTGCAACTCGAGCAAGCCCATCTGTGCCTTTATGAATATCGATGATTCTGCCTAGTGGCCATTTTGATGAAACCATTGCCTCATCTTTAACAAGGACTAATTGACCGACTTCTAAATTTGATGTTTGTTTAGTCCACTTGAATCTTTGCTGTTGTATGCTTTTTAAGTATTCTTCATACCAACGTTTGCAAATATCCTGTTTGATTTTTTGAACCATTTTCCACCGCTTTAAAGTACTGTCTGCAAAATTGAAGATGCTGTCATGTGTTTTTGTCATCAAGGAGGAGCCCACAATAAAATGTCCTGGTGTTAATGCGTTTAGATCTTCAATGTTATCAGATAATGGACATAGTGGACGTGAATTTAGACATCCTTCTATTTGAACCAAAACAGTGTTCACTTCTTCATATGTTAATTTTTGATCACCTATAACCCTAATTAGGTGATGTTTAATAGATCTCACTCCTGATTCCCATAATCCACCAAAATGTGGTGATCCAGGTGGAATGAAGTGCCATTGAATACCAGTTTCTGCAACACTATTCTGTAGCTGCACAGTCTGTATAATATTATTCGCTCCTACGAAGTTGGTTCCATTATCGCTGTATATATGGTGAACTGATCCACGCCTACTTATCATTCGTCTGAGGGCTGCCAGGAATTCTTGTGTTGTAAGATCAGAAGTTAGTTCTATATGAACTGCTTTTGTCGCAAAGCAGACAAATATTGCTATGTATGCCTTATGCAATTTTATTCCACGAAATTGCGAACATTTAATGAGTAAAGGTCCTGCGTAGTCAACGCCGCAATGAGTGAATGGCCTTGAAAAATTTACTCGTGGTGCTGGTAACTGCCCCATCAATTGAACTTGTCCTTTGGCGTTGTACCGGAAACATTTCATGCATTTTCTGATGTGCGCCTTTACTACATTTGTTCCGCGAATAATCCAAAATTTATTTCGTACGTGATTGAGTGTTAACTTTGCACCCCCATGCAATGTGTCAATATGTGCTTGTTGAATAATAAGTTTTGCTAGATGGTTTGAATGATGCAATATTATTGGATGTTTTTGATTCATTGATAGATTTGTGTGCTCCAACCTGCCTCCAACGCGTAACAAGTCTTCATTATCAACAAATGGATGCAAAGAATAAATTTTATTATTTTTTGACAAATCTTTTTGTAATTTTAGATTTTTGATATCTTCTTCGAACACTTGTTGCGCACGCCTAACAAGTGCCTTTTCTGCAGCATTTATTTCTTCCCCGGTTATATGTCCAATACTTTTTTCTCCTATCTTGACACAATTGTTGATAAACCTTAAACAATAAGCTGTTACTCGAAGAAGTTTGCGAAGTGATGAAAATCGATTCGTTATTTCTTCGTTTCATTCTTAAGTTGTGCCACCGTGCATGTCAATGAATGTCGAACTTCTGGAACTTGGCTTATGTCGATTATAGTTTTATCCTTAGGCCAATTTGAATCATTCTCTTTAAGCCAATGTGGTCCATTCCACCACAATGAATTTGAGATAAGACTATCTCCAAATACACCTCTTGATGGAATATCTGCTGGGTTTTCAGATCCAGAAACAAATCGAAATTGTCCTTTAAAATTTTCTTGTATGAGTGATACTCGATTTGCAACAAATGTGGTCCATTTTACAGGATGTTGCTTAAGCCAATTAAGCACAATTTTTGAGTCTGACCATGCAAAAACTCTTTCGTATTTAGTTGAAGATCCGTTCTGGATATAGTTTATTAGTTTTGTCAGAAGAACAGCTGCACATAATTCCAGCCTGGCCAGTGATATCTGCTTTACTGGCGCTACTTTTGTTTTTGATGCAAGCAATGATATTGATATGTTGTTCTTATTGGTAACCTTTGCATATACAACAGCTGCGTACGCTCTTTCAGATGCGTCTGCAAACCCATGTAGTTCGATTATGCTATCTGTTGACTGCTGAGTCCATCTTTTTATCTTGATGCTCTGAACGGTTGGTAAACGTGATTTGAATTCATGCCATTCTGCTTGTAAATTAGCTGGAAGCTGTTCATCCCATCCATTGCCTTGAATCCAAAGTTTTTGAATAAAAATTTTTGCCTTTATTGTAACTGGTGACAGCCAACCAAAAGGATCAAATAGTTTCCCAGCATCACTCAGCACAGCCCTTTTCGTAATTTTGGTACTGAAGGATGCTGCATTGATTTTGAATTCAAAGTGATCAGTTTTAGGACACCATTTTATTCCTAAAATTTTTATTGTATGATCCTTGCTAAGCTCCATATCTAGGTCTGTTTCTATGTCTTCCTTTGGTATAATTTGTAACAGCTCTGGCTTATTTGATGACCACTTTCGAAGTTTGAAACCGCTTTTTCTTAGCATTTGTATCAGTTGTTGTTGTATTTCTTTACCTTCTTCTATAGAGTTCGAGCCTCCTAAACAATCATCCACATAGAATCCATTAGTTACAGTTTCATATGCTAATGGGTAATTTATTTTTTCGTCTTCTGCTAATGTTTTCATGGTCTTGATAGCGAGATACGAAGCGGATGCTGTAATGTTTTTTAGACTTTTGTTTAATTTACTCTTTTTTTTACCAGGACTCTGGTGGTCGTGGTTCAACTTTCCTCGAAGGACCAATGAATAAAACTCCCGTTTTATTTTTGATTATAAACGTACTTAAAGTGGGTGTAAACCACTTCAAGTCACTGTTTGTTTATTAACAACTGAAAAAGCTAAAAGTAAAACTTTATGTAACAAACTTATGTTTAGCTAAGCAGTTTGGGTAAGCGTGTATGTTTCCCAAACTGTGGATGACCCACATCGTAATTATTGGTTAACAAGTATTTATTGCAACTCAGGTGTTGCTCAATTAATTAAAGAATCAAAGTTGACCGAGTTTATGTGCGCGTGTTGCATTGTTGATCAATTAATTAAAGAATCAAAGTGTTCAAAAGTTGACCGAGTTTATGTGCGCGTGTTGCATTGTTGCTCCATTAATTAAAGAATCAAAGTGTTCAAAAGTTGATCGAGTTTATGTGCGCGTGTTGCATTTACTATGTCAACTAAAACGCGCGCACAGAAACTTGGACAATTTTAACCACTTGTTTTGCAATAAAAAAAGTGTTAAAAGAACAAAACATTTTTGTTGATTTCATCAACACATATTAAAGACATTTCTTACGTATTTCTTTTTTAATGGTCTTGTAAACGCTTTATTTAGATATTATAAAAGCAAAATTTTGCTATAAAGCACAGTAACTTTTAAATTACATTGAAGAGCTATTATAAATACATCGCTGTTTTGTAAGCTGTATTTTGTACTTATACAGAATAAATACTTAGCTGTATTTCGTACTTGAACTTCTCCTTGTGCTACTAGGGTATGAAATACATATACAATAGAGCACCCATGAAATATATGGAATGTGCAAAAGTGTTATTTTCTTCGCTCCCCGCGCATTTTCGTAGAGAACTAGACTAAGAAATAAGATCTACAAAAAAACAGGGTGCGTGTAGTGGTAAAATGCCAGTCGCATTTGACTTAAAGCCTCAAAAACACACTTTAAAAAAGTTCAAAATATTTTTGATCTGTAACTCTTTTAAAAAGTGTTTAAAGTAGTACGTGATTGGGACCTTAAATTTAAGAATAATCTAGCCAATAACAACAGTGTATAAACTTTTGACCAACTTGTATTATTTGTGGTAAAATCCACGTTTAAAGACAACATTTTTGAAATTTTTTGAGCACTTTTTTTGCAAAAACGGTTGCCATTATGGTTTTCGTACAGATAAAATTATGTGCTTTATTTCATAATAGAGATAATTAAGTAAAGTTTAAATGAAATTTTTTTTTTATAAAAAATATTTATTTTTAGCTCCGATTACGCGGTTCAAAGTAAGAATATATAAACCATTAATTAAAAAAATTTGCGACAAAGTTTTGAAATTATGTGAAAATCTAAATAAATTCATTCTGAAGCCAAGTAAAGAATAACTGCATGCTCAGCTTATCCAAAGACCTTCAGTAAGTCTAGTCGTACAGTTTTTCTAAAACATTTTGAAGCTAAATATGCTTCGTTGCTAACGTAAAATCCACTTGTCATTTTTGTTGACATTTTAACAATTTATATAGTGATAGCATGATACAGAGAACCGCAGATGAAGTATTGCAGATGTTTGCCATCTTTGCTGTGATGTAGAAGGTGCTCATTGGTAGCAACGTAGCCACAATTTATTCATAGGTTGTAAAGATTTTAAAATGTCAAAATTTTCTTAAGAAAACTTGTTTTACTGAAATGAAATATATATTGTTGAATAAAGCACATGTCCAAAATAAAGTAAATATATTTTTTAGTACTGTTTGTGAAAAAATTTTGAATATTTTCTAGGGGTGTTTTTCCCCCTTTTTACCGCTTTACACAAAAAGTGGTTATGTTGCTTGATGTGCTTGACAGAATTTTGACTGTTTTTTCATTTTCATTTTGCTATCTTCGTCTCTTTTTGACATTTTCTTTTGAATGTATTCATCATGTGTCACATTTGACGAGCACCAATGACGAGGTGCGCAGTAAATTTTTTTCGTTGCGCCGGGAATACATTAGCTATAGTTCTTTGTATCATGTAGTGATAGTGTTTGGTGTTCGCAGCTATATCAAATAAATTGTGAAAATGGAAAACAGACACTTGGGAGGAAAATGAAGACTATCTTGCTGCAAAATTAATTGTTAAAAAATTATTAGTCGTTAATGATATTGCAGAACGTGGTGTAGCATTAATTTCACGTTTTAATGCCGTTTTAACTCACCAAGAAGAGCAAAAAGAGATTAACCTGCATGCAATGGAGAAATATTATAAAAATTTGCCATCCAAAAATTTTTCTAAGAATTTTTACAATATTTTGATAAAAATTACCCAAAACAAAATTCCAGTCGTTAAAATCAAAAATTAACTTTAAGATATTTGTTTAATGTTCTTTGTTCTTAAATGTGTTACCAATGATTTAACTTAAAACGTAATGAATATTATTTCTGCTTGAATTATATTATTAACTATAATTGAATTATATAATTTTTTTGTATTATTGTTTTTAATTATTGTTTTATATATTCTTACTTTGAACTGCGTTATCGGCGCTAAAAATAAATATTTTTTATAAAAAAAAAATCTCATTTGAAGTTTACTTAATTATCTCTATTATGAAATAAAGCACATCATTTTATCCGTACGAAAACCATAATGGCAACCTTTTTTGAAATAAAGGTGCTCAAAAAAGTTCATAAATTTTATCTTTAAACGTTAATTCTACCACAAATAATACAAGTTGGTCAAAAGTTAATACATGTTATTATTGGCTAAGTTATTCTTAAATTTAAAGTCCAAATCACGAACTACTTTACACACTTTTTAAAAGAGTTACAGATCAAAAATATTTTGAACTTTTTTAAAGTGTGTTTTTGAGGCTTTAAGTCAAATGCGACTGGCATTTTACCACTACACGCACCCTGTTTTTTTTGCAGATCTTATTTTTTAGTCAAGTTCTCTATGAAAATACGCGGGGAGCGAAGGAAATAACACTTTTGCACATATGGGTGCCAATATACAAGCATACTAACTTATTATATACTTTGACGATATCATTTTGAAAGATGCAATTTGCCTTTGGCAAGAACGAGATAGCAATACGTATTTTAATTAATTTTTCTTTTCCTTGTTATATTTGCAATTTTTTTAAAAAGAGCTACAAACGAAAGCATTATTTGTGTTTACATAAAATTTTGTATGCACTGTAATAAAATTATATGCAATATGAAATTGTAACGAACTAATTTTCCGGCCGAGGATGCGCTCGCCGGACCCAGGGTTCGTTGCAATTATTTCTATTTTGTCTTCTACAGACACTGAATCAAACACCGAGGTTTCGGAATTCAATAACTTTATTTAAAAGTTCATGTGCTCTTTAAACTAACTTAACATGTCTTTCGTTAATAAATTTAATAAGTTTTATTCATATATTTCAAATAATTTGAAACTGAGTGTTTCAGTGAGCCCCTGATCGCCTGTCCTTACAGGAAAACTACCTTAACGGACAGCAAAGCTGTCTACAAGGCAGATAAGCTTTGGGCATGGTCAAGCCCAGCTATCGCAAAGCTTCTGCTACAAACATTTCCCGGTTGTGTTCGGATTTTAGAGAGTATAAGTTGACGCCAAGATTCGGCTACGTCCTTGTCAACTGACGAAAATATTCTAGATTTGGCAAAGTTGCCGTTTATGTGGCAGATCGGTTTGAGAGTGGTCAACCCCAGCTATTTCAAACCATCTGCAAAAATTAACACTGCAAATTCTAACTGAAATTATTAACACGAATCACTCCCTTATTCACGTCCCACTGTGATGTTTCGATGACCAACTAGTTGGAATTACACTCAAAATACTACCCTAACTTCAGCAATGGAGCCGCCCATGCAGGAGATCAGTTCAGGCGTGTTCAAGCCCAGCTATCCCGAACCATCTGCTGCAGAGGGGTGCGTCTGTGACCTAAGAAACCTAACTTTTCTTCAATTGTTTGTTCACTTTTCACTTTAGATACCCACTTATGTCTCGGCCCTTGCCCTTCAGGTAGCTCACACGTACACTTGTTCCATTTTATGGAAATGTATTTTATTTAATTATGACTTTACTTTAAATTATTTTCTTTACATTTACTTCAAGTAATTGAATTTAAAATTTCTTAATCACTCTATTAACTAGTTGCACTAATTTGCAATTTATAAAACACACTTATTTATACTTATAATAACTTATTTCGATACAAATTTATCATAAAACCTGAATCCTGTGCTGCTCCTGTGTCGCTTTATCGCTGTTTGGTACCGCTGCCTCTGTGCCGTTCCGTCGCTGCGCTATTCCTGTGCAGCTCTGTTGCTGTCGCTGCTCTATCCCTATGCAGTTCCCGTCGCTGCTGGCGTGCTGTCGACTGTGCAGCTCTTCTCCTGCTATTATGCTGCCAATACTGCTGCTCCTATATTTTCACTATTCTGCTGACTTCTACTGCTACTATGCAGCCAACTGTTTTCTCGTTTACTTGACCAGTCCGGTCACACTCGCGGAATTAACACAACTCAACTCTCGATCTCATGTTGTTTGCCCTTTTATAAGTTCCTTCCGTAGGCACGCCATGCTGGTTCTTCCTTCACTTTCCCCTCAATATCACGCCATCGTGCCGTTCTTGGCTATATGTGTAATCTTCTCCAGCATGATGAGTCTCCGTTTTATACATGAAAAATAAGGTAATAAAATATAACATTAGTGATCTACTCACCCCAGGAGGAAAATTATGGTCAGTGATATGAAGGTAAGTAATCGCGTAATTGGTCGTTGTCGAGGCCGCCACCAAAAGCTACTGCCAATTCCAAAACATTCCGGTGCCTTCTTAGAGGAAACTATTTAGGGCACAACCTACTTCAGCCAGGATTTGGCTAACCTTAAACTTGTAACTCAAGTTATTCCCCTATTTTTTTAAATGATTAAACTATGATATTTATGGATTATTTCAGTTTGATTATTTTATTTTATTTTGATCTATTCTACTTCTAAACTAATTTTATTTTCATTTATTTATTTTACCCTAGCTTAGGTTCAATAGCGCTTTGATAACGCTGTCATCCGATTGGATGGTTACTAATTATTTCATTCTTATTCCATACACTGAGTGAACTTAAGATTAGACCATCCGTAAGGTGTATAAATAGTATGCCTATAATAAAATATGATAAATTAAATATGATAAAGATAAAAAATGTTCTGCGCGGTGGCATGCTTTTCTGCATGCGCTGGCTTGGGCAGCCTACGTATGATTATTTCTAGCACGACGGTCGGCTTTTCGTATAGCCCTTACTCGCGTAAGGCTGACCGTGTCTTGGTGCTAGAGACGTTGTTCCCGCCGGGTATCTTTGGTGGTTGGTCACGAGTGCATGACCCAGTACGAAAGCTGTAAGGAAAGGTAAGGTGTAAAATAAGACATGTAGGGATAAAATTAGTCAAAATTTTATTCCTTACAAAATTATATTTAATTTTCTTTCTGTCAAGTGTGTAAGAATTTTCAAATAGTTACTCTTAACTTTTTGTCATAACAATTATAACAAATATAATAAACATAAAAATCGTCCTTAATATAAGATAGCTTCTATATAACAGAAACAAATAATAAAAGTAAGCTTTGTCCTCCAACAAAAACGATAATATAATTTAATCGACCTACAAAATTATAAAGCAAATAGAACATAGTTAGCCACGATTGTGTCCATGTAGCGGCACAGATTTATCTATTTCTATCTGACAGCTGTCACATTTTTTTTAAATTTGACAGCTGCCTCATATTGAAATTTTTTTCATCTGACAGCTGAAACATCGTTAGATTTGACAACCATAACTAAAAGGCCATAAGAACTAATATAAACAGGAACTAACTGCAAATGCATCTAACAGAAACTTAAGTTAAGCCGCGATAGAAACTTAAACTAATATAACCAGAAAATGAATGCAAATGCAATTAACATAAATTTAACTTAATAGAATAGAATAATAATAAAACTAAACCAAAAATAAAACTAATATAGAACAAAAGGTTGGTTCCAATGAACTCTTTTTAGATCTTTAAATGTTCCTAAAAGTTTAATGCATAAGAACAAACTTTAATAATTTGGGCCTTCTTTTACGATACACCCAAATACGGCCTTGTGTGATTGTTTCTGTATTTGTGTGAACCAACACTAATATAGAAAATACCGCACTTTTCTGCTATTACACCACTTCCCTATAATTTACTTCTTTAAAGTAACCAAAGAAAAAAAGCTTACAAGAAAAAGTGATTTTGAAAACAAAAAATAGAAAACAAGATAATGTTTTTATACTTACATACATACTTAGTTGGCGCTACAATCGTATGTCGGTCTTGGCCTCATCTAAGAATTTGCGCCAGCCATTTCTGTCTTTCACTTGCTGGCGCCAGTTGGAAATTCCAAGCTTCGTCAGGTTGTCCTCTACTTGGTCTTTCCAACGAAGATGCGGTCGTTCTCTTCTGCGTTGACCGCCGCTGGGTACCGAATCGAATGTTTTCTTCACTGGAGCATCGTCTTTCATGCGCTGAACATGACCAAGCCAGCGAAGCCGCTCGATTTTAATGCGCTTAACTATGTCGATGTCAGCGTACAGCTCATACAGTTCATCATTCCACCGTATTCGGTACTCGCCATTGACGCAGATTGATCCGTAGATCTTACGAAGAATCTTTCTCTTGAATGCTCCTAAAGTCTTTTCATCTAAACTGCTCAGCGTCCATGTTTGTGATGCATAAAGTAGGACGGGCATGATTAGCGATTTATAGAGCGTGATTTTCGTTCGGCAAGAGAGGGCTCTACTTCTCAATTGCCTACTGAGCCCAAAGTAACACCCGTGGCAAGAGTTATTCTTCGTTTGATCTCAATGCTGATGTCGTTGATTAAGATAATGCTGGATCCCAGATAAACAAAGTCCTTCACAACCTCGAAGGAGGTATTGTCAACTGTAACGTGGGTTCCAAGACGCTGGGACTGTTTGTTTGTTGACACCAAGTATTTCGTCTTATCTGCATTCACTGCCAGACCCATTCAACTTGACGCTCTTTCTAATCTGGAAAATGCTGCACTGACTTCGCGCGTATTATGACCAATGATATCGATGTCATCAGCATACGCAAGCAGCATAACACTCTTGTAGAATATTGTACCACTACGTCTCAGATCAGCAGCTTGGATGATCTTTTCCATCATTAGGTTGAAAAAGTCGCACGATAAGGAATCACCTTGTCTGAAACCTCGTTTGGTAATAAATGGTGGGGAGAGGTCCTTCCCGATTTTAACTGCGCTGCTGGTGTTGCTCAGTGTCATCCTGCAAAGTCATATTAGTTTTGCAGGAATACCAAATTCAGACGTGGTGGAGTACAAATGCTTCCTTATTGGGCTGTCGAAGGCGGCTTTGTAGTCGACAAAAAGATGGTGGGTGTCGACTTGTTTTTCTTGAGTCTTCTCCAAGATTTGTCGTAGCGTCAAAATCTGGTCGATGGTGGACTTTCCAGGTCTGAAGCCACACTGATAAGGTCCGATCAGTTCGTTTACAATGGGCTTCAATCTTTCACATGAAACGATCGGCAGGATCTTATATGCGATATTAAGAAGGCTTATCCCACGGTAATTAGCACAGAGAGTGGGATCGCCTTTCTTATGGATTGGGCAGAGCACACTGAGATTCCAATCGTTCGGAATGCATTCTTCCGACCATATTCTGCATAGAAGCTCGTGAATGCATTTAAGTAGAGCTTCGCCTCCGTTCTTAAACAGCTCAGCAGGTAAGCCATCAGCTCCCGCGACTTTGTTATTTTAAAGCTGAGCTATAGCTGTCAGAACTTCATCATAGTCGGGACCTCGACGCTGTCATCCGAAATTGGGGTTTCCGGAATATCATCTCTATGGGCGGGATTTTTTCAGTGTCGCCATTTAGAAAGTTAGAGAAGTGTTCCTCCATAACGTCAGTGTACTCTGGAGATGTGTCACTAGATTCCCGTTTTCATCCTTGCAGGAAGAGGCCCCGGTTTTAAAACCATCGGCAAGGCCTTATTTTTTCGAAAAATTTTCAGGCCTCATTCCTGTCACCATATATCTCAATCTTCTCTTGCTCGCGCTTTTCTGCATCTCTTTTTTTCCGCCTAAAAATATGTCTCTCTTCCCTCCTCTTTTCTTTGTATTGCTCCTTAGCAGCGCGCGTTACAACCAACTGCAGTGTGGCTTTGTGGTGGGCGTCTTTCTCTGCAATGGCGTCGCGACACTCCTGCTCTTACCACTGGTTTCGGCTAGGGCGGTGGTAGCCAATCACCTCTTCAGCAGCAGCACGCATGGAGTTGGAAATGTGTGTCCACTGCGCGCATATATCATCGATTGGAGGAGTGCTTTGAAGCAGGAGTGAGAGTCGAGTGGCGAAAGCATCGACTGTCTGTTTCGATTGCAGCTTGTCGACGTCTAGCTTTCTCTGTGTAGGGTTGCGTGTATTCTTAGCTGCGCACAGACGTGTACGGATCTTGGCTGCAACAAGATAGTGATCCGAGTCAGTGTTTGAACCATGGATCGTGTGTACATCCAATACACTGGAAAAGTGCCTTCCGTCGATCAAAACGTGATCAATTTGATTTTTGGTTTGTTTTTTGATCAGGGGACATCCAGGTGGCTTTATGAATATTGAGATGCTTGAATCTAGTGCTACTTACGAGCATGTTTCGTGCTGCAGCGAAATCAATCAGCCTCATTCCGTTATCGGAGGTGCTATCGTGGAGGCTAAACTTTCCGAATGTTGGACCAAAAATATTTTCCTTGCCCACCTTAGCGTTAAAGTCACCAAGCACGATTTTTACGTCGTGACATGGGCAGCGCTCGTAAGCATTTTTAAGGCGCTCGTAGAAAATTTCCTTGATCTCATCGTCCTTGTCTTCTATCGGAGAGTGCGCACATATTAGGCTTATATTAAAAAATTTAACCTTGATGCGGATTATGGCAAGTCGTTCGGTTACAGGTGTGAATCGCAGGACGTGGAGCCGTAGTCTCTTGCCAACTACAAATCCGCATCCAAATTCGTGCTTCTCCGCATGGCCGCTGTAGTAGATATCACAGGATGCATGCCGAATGCAACCCTGTCCCTTCCATCGCATTTCTTGGATAGCAGTGGTATCAGCTTTGTATCTTTCCAAGACATCAGTCAGTTGGATAGAGGCACCTTCCCAATTAAGGGTTCGGACATTCCAGGTGAATATCCGTAAATCATTATAAGTTTTTCGTTTGCGGAAGTCGTCATCAGATTTGGGGATCAGTTTTCTTCTATTCTTATTTGTTTTCATTGAAATGGGTTTTTCGGGTGGGCTTCAAGCACAACCTGTTTTAAGCCTAGGAATGCTCGCCGCTCAGATTAGCCGCCAAACTAACGGTTGTCAGTTTTGACGTTGCCCAGGAAACACCACGTGGAGGTTTGAGTCGACTTGAGGTGATTTCACGAAGATTATGCTGGCCTCACCAGGTTGAGACAGTCAGACATGTTACATTGTAAAGGTTCGCCCCCCAGTTTCCCTAACTATATAATGTTTTTATAGTACGAAATAAAGTGAAATGTCAAACGCAGATTGGCGTATCGTGTGAGCTACCAACAATCTATCAGCAATCAAAATTTAAAAGAGCGTAAGAAAAGTCAATTGATTGCCAATCAAAGAATCCCGTTGGCCATAACACAAAAAGTATGGAAACAGAAAATAGTAACTAACAAGTCACACTGTATGACTACGGAAACAGACCTTATGTGAAATGTCCTTAAGAAAGAGAGCACATGCAGCCCTTACACTAACTTGTCTAGTTCTGCCATGGCCACACCAAGAGAAAATACCCAGAAAAGCGATGAAAATTGTACTAATATGGAAAATGTGGTACCTCTTACTGAAGAATAAAAACGTGTCCAAAATTGGACGAACGTACTTACTTGTGCAACTTTGGAATTAATAGGTGTGTAGCTGTACTCTACACCAGAGATAAAGAGATGGGAAACTTACATTTTGTCACGTCAAAACATATGGCTGCCTGAATTTTTTCCATTTTTTATGTACTTTGGCTGTGTGTCAAAAGGAAACTTTGCAGTCGTGGTAGGATAGAAAATATTAAGTTGAATAAAATTTTTGTGTGTTGAAATAAATTTGTATTTTTTGCTGTGTCAACTGGACGATGAAATTTTGGCAATTACAAATTTTGACGTTTCACATTCGGTTCGGTCGCGCAAATATTTTATTTAATTTGCATTTTATTCAATTTGCGACATATTTAACTCGAGCGCTTGTACTTGCAACTTATTTCATAAACTTGTAATATTGTAAACTTAAAAAATAACAAAAAAGTAATAATAAAAAAACGAAAGTGCTTGAGTTTGTGTGTGTAATGCAGATGCAGCAAAGTTAAATTGCCTTTCTTTACTGACGAACGTCCTCCAAGTGCCACCACCAACAGCACAAGCAATTACAGTGCAAAATTTCTTGCTAGCCAACATCCTCCAAGTGCCATCACCAGCAGCACAAGCAAGTGGAGCCCAAATTTCCTGATTCTTTTGCTTGCCAACGTTCTCCAAGAGTCGCCACGAGCAGCACCAGCAAGTGCAGCACAATTCAATTGACTGGTCAACTCTCCAATATTTCAGAAGCATCACTTCAGCGTGACTCAAGCGCAGAGGCAAATTTCTGCCATTATAGTCCGGCGTGAATTAAATAAATTGAAAGCGGAGAATTTGTGCTTCATTTGCTAGTGCTGCTAATGATGGCACTTGGAGGATGTTGGCTAACAAGAAATTTTAAACTGCAATTGCTTGTACTTCTGGTGGTGGCACTTGGAGGACGTTCGCCAGCAAAGAAAGCCAATTTAACTTTGCTGGACTTGCTGATGTATCGGGAGATCGTTGGCCCACACACACGCAAACACAAACTCAAGCACTTTCTTTTAGTTAAGCTGGTAGTTTTCTGCACATATGATACCTATGCAGTAGCTAAGTGGATGTTTTTAAGAATCTTTTGACACCACACCCAACTCTTTAGCTGCATTGGAAAAGATTCACTACCAAGTCGTAATATATTTAAATAAAAATTGTCGCTGGTGCTCTCACGCATTCCAGGAGTTTTCTGCACATATGACAGCTATGCAGTAGCAAAGAAGATATTTTTATGAAACTTTTGACAGCAAAATCAACTCTCTAGCTGCATTGGAACAGATTGACTACCAGGTCGTAACCCAGCTTTGAAAAATTCATTAATAGGATCCCAGTAGTTTTCTGCACATATAACACCTATGTAGTTTGAAAGTTGTTTTTTGACACCAAAATAAACTCTCTAGCTGGATTGGAGCAGATTCTATACCAGGTCATCTATTTGAGGCTAAGTCCGATTTGGGTCGCTTAAGAGTTTTCTGCACATATCAGAAAGTTGGTATTTTTTAAAAAAGTTTGACATCAAAATCAACTCTCTAGCTGCATTGGAGTAGATTCCCTACCATCTAGTAATCCGTATAGCAAAATTGTCGCTGAACTCCTACGTTTTCCAGGAGTTTTCTACATATATAACACATACATAGCCGTAAAGTGGGTATTTTTAAGAATTTTTTACACCAAAATGAAGTCTCTGGTTGCATTGTAACAGATTCCCTACCAGGTCATCATCCGTTTAAATACTTTTGTGGATACTTTTTTACAAAAGTGGATACATTTGGATACTTTTTTGACCTTTTCATTGATATTTTTTCCAAAATCGTCGCGGCAGCACTGATGTTAACCTTCTAATTAAAACTGTTAAAATAAGTTACAAAATAGGTTCTTTTATTACAAAACATAACCCACAAATGCCATCAATATACTTTTTGAATATTTAAAAATATGGCTGGTAAAGTGTTAATTCGTGTTCAAGGATGTTTTATGTTTGGCTGATTGATCGAGTGAGTATGAGTCAATATTTTCTTTCGTATTACAATCGATCATGAATAAAAATTATTTTTTTTTGCAAGTTAATAATGTTTGCACAATTTTGGTTTTTATAATGTTATTTTACGCCAAGCAATTACATTTTTTAAAACTCATAATATAATTTTTAATAACAAAATAAGTAGAAGGAAACGTATTAGTCAAATGGGTCTTAAGAAATCTCGAATTATGAAAAAGTATGATATTTAGACAACTGAGGGCTTATTCGCTAAGAAGACGTCAAAATTTCTGAATAAACTTTTCATGCTACATTTGGCATAGAAAAAATGACCAGTCCATTTCAACAGATATAAGTTTTCTTCAACTCGGAATTTTCTATCCTACCACCAGTGAAAAGTTTCCGATAAGCACACACCCTCTGATGAGAATTTCTGAACCAAAAAAATATCGGCGGAGTGGTTAACATATGAAATATCGCCGCAGTGGTGACTTTCCTCGAGATTTTACTACAACAGCTATACATTTTAAGATAGTATTGACTAAAATTGGACAAAAATCAGATATAATGCTGTTCCTCTCTAGCAAAGTTTCCCATCTTTTTATCTCTGCTCTACACTGTGTAAGATTTGAGTAACTTCTGGTAAGCTCGAACTGAGAGAGTAAAAATTAAATTTTAAAATACCTGCAAAATTACGGAAACAGCTTCTAGCAAGTTTCTAGCACGAAACGGCTGATTCTGACAGCAGACGAGTCAAATATAAATAGCGCCAATAGAAATTGCCGTAATATTGTTTGTGAAGTAAATTTGTTTAAGCTATAAAATCTTTTAAGCTATATTTTAAGTTATAATATTACTTTAAATAATTTATTTATAGTTAAAAATGGAAGATCAAAAGAAACTGCAATTTGTAAATTTATTTTTAACAGCACAATTTGTAATTATTTGAGAAAAACAAACATTTGACATTTGCTTGTTCTTCTTGATGTTTCTTCTTATTTATGCTTGTTCTTAATTAACTCGAAGTCTTGAGTTCTAGCACGCTCTGTGCACATTCTGTGCTGGAGAGAGCGATTTTATGCTTGTTCCTCTTCTCCCATTTCTTACACAAAAAGTACGGAAACAGAAAATAGCGACTCACAAGTCACACAGTCTGAGTACGGAAACAGACCTTATACTAAACATAGCAGAATTACCCAGGTAGTGTTGACCGTTTTTATAGAAAACATAAGCTGTCAAAAAATTTACTCAAAAAGGAAGTGCTTTCAATCGGCCATTGTCAATATGTGAAAACAACCAATAGCCGCCGGCATCAATCGACCTATGGTAACGAGCTTCCTTTTGAGGCACAGAATAGAATTTAACATCATGAACTGAAAAGCTTTTCGCACAAAATACACACGATTTTTTTACAACTTTCAAGATTTAAAATTTTTATTTCTTTATTTAAACGCACAAAAATTCTTATTTGATTTTTATGATTTTAGTTTTCGACCCTTGCTTTCTTTTTTGCTTTTTTCACTAACAGCTTTTTTTGACAGGCTATGTTTTCCTTTTAAAGAGAAAATAAGCAGTTGTCAACACTACCCGGATAATAATACCATGATATTAGAGGGCTTACACATCAGCGAGCAGGTTCGTCGGGTAGCGGCCATGTTCAATCCAGTTCGCTAGTTAAGCAGCTAGTTCGACAGTTCGTCAAACCTGTTGGCTTGTTAGAAAAAATTGTTGATTTTCTCCGTCGCACAAGAGTTGTTCGACGAACGTGTTCTATCATTTGAACTTAACCCAGCTAGACACGTAGCTGTTAGATAACGTGCTATTTAACACGAGCACTAACACGCTAGCGGTAGGTAAAAGTATAACGAGGTTTGCATCTCTGACTCATACGTGTGTTCTGGCATCTCAGTCTGAACTCCATGTTTTATCCATAAGAAAAATGTATACCTGAACTGCTCACACCAATTACATTTTCAGCGTACTCACTTCTCCCCCCCCCACCAACTATTGAATCCTGCACCAGAGATAAAGAAATAGGAAACTTCAATTATGTGACGTCAAACATATGTTTGTTCCATTTTTATGCACTTTGGTGAAACTCATTTATTGAGTACGTGAGTTCACCTCAGATCAGTGTTGGCGCGATGGTTCTAAAAAAAGTATCCATGAAAAGGTCACAAATGTATGCACTTCAGAAAAAAGTATTTACATATTGTATCCACTGAAACTCAATTTTTTAAGCTTTGAAGACTAACAAATAGCTTTGTTAAAATGTAATAGTAAGAAAAAGCATGTACATACATAAAATAATAAATTATAATATTAAGACCTAGTGCTTGAATATTTTCAATATTTTTAGGATTTATTTTTTTAAAAGTTAAAATTATGAACAACGATATTTAAACTTTAAAAGTATATTGCAACACTCATAAAAATTTTTGATTATGTTCAAATTGGTGCTCAAAAAGAGCTTTTTGAAGAAAGAGATTCGGCGCTGTTATTGATATTTACTCTTCTATTAATCTTAAAAATTAAAACCGAGATTATAATTAGTTACTATGAGTTCAGCTATGGCCGGGACTAGAAAAAAACACTGAAAATTAGGCAGAATGACGAGCTTTTTAAATTTAAGTTCCAAAAACATTGTTTTTTACTGGTTATTCAACGTAAAATATACTATTTTTTTAAATTTTGATAGCGAATGCCACTGATGTGAATATCATATTAAAATTTCAGATGATTCTACTGAATAGCTTTTATTTTCGCTACAACACATTGCAGAAAAAAGTAGTTTTGAGATAAATGAGTGTAGATAGAGTGAGTATAGTACTTGTGCTGTGCACTCGATACCTGCTAAAACGGCTGTAGAAGCGGAAATAACGTCAGTATCCTAACAAAAATTTAACTGTAAATTTTCAAAAACTATACTTTTAAAAGATTAAGAAGAAATAGAAGATACAAATTTTAGACAACCGACGCCTGCCTTAAAAAGGAACATAAGTACATTCAGTACTTCAGTCTGTTATATTTTGTGTTATTTTTATATTTTTTATAAATTATGTTTTTTACATTAATTTTAAAGGTTTGATATTTATACAAAAAACAATATACAAAACATAGCTGTTAAATTGCGATTACGATTAAAAAACAATTAGATTGTATTATTATATTTTAAAAATAATTGTAATCATTATATAATCCTATATATAAAATAATCAAAAAATAATTACGACTACTTTGAAATTCGAAAATAATCAAAAAGAATAAAATTAATTAAGAAAAAATAGTCCGGCTACTTTTAGAAATTATTTCTGATGCTGCTTGAGGTCGACTCGCATCGTTTCATGGGTGAGGTTGTGAAGTGCAACCAGTCATTTTTAACTGAAATCGCCCATACGCTGATACGTCTTTTTCAGTTAACACAGTTATACGAAAACTTAATAATTTTTATTAACAAAAGTGTCGGGAGCTACAGTATGAACTTTGGGTTCATGGTTACTCTTTTGTTGCCGGTGCTAATGCTTATGCTATATCGATTAATTAAAGACTCAATAAAGTACTACCACTACTTTGATTCTGTTTGATTATTTTAACAATTTTATTTTAAAGTACGGAATATGTTGTAAAATTTTATTCATAAATAAACATATATATATATATACAATCATTAAAAAAGATTTTCAAAAAACAAGAAAGAAGAAATAAAGTGCTTGACAAAATTAACAAAGAAAATGCTGTAATGCATTTTTTCGTTCTTATTTTTTGACAATCTTTGTTTAATAATTAAACATCATGAACTGAATGCACCGAAACTATATTTGAAACTATATTTGTTTCTATGAAACGAAACTATGAAATGAAATTATATTTGTTAATCAAAAAAACTTAACAATATTTTTAGTATTTTAGATTGATATTTTTTAAATAATCAAAAAGAAACAAACATAGTTTCTAAAAGTAGTCGAATTATTTTTCTTGATTACTTTTAATTATTTTTGATTTTTTCGTCATCTAAAGTAATCGTAATTATTTTGTGATTGTTATTATTATATTACGATTACAAACAGAAAAGAATTATACAAAAGTACTTAATCAGTTATTTCACATTTCTAAAAAACTAACCGAATTGCTTATGAATATTATTAGTAATAATTATTTTACAGCTATGATACAAAATTATATATTGTAAATACATAAAACAGTGATTTAATAGCTTATTCAGTTTAGTGTAATATAAATTAAATGGGTTGATATTGCCCTTTATTTATATAAAATTAAAAATTTTTCGTTTTTAAGTATTTTGCTAAATAAAATACTTTTACATATTCCAAAAAAAGTCTACTAGTCTTATCGTTTATAGTAAGCTTTAAATTAGAAAAAATCATTCAGCAGCAGCTGTGCTATGAGGCAAACTTAATATATTTATCACAAAATTGTAAAGAGGTTGCGTTAGTGCATTTTTTGATAAAAATGTACTGTCCAAAAATGTCTCAATATCATAATTTTTCTTAAAGTTTTTGACGAATTTAAAGAAATGCATTCTTTTCATATTTTTGCAAATAAAAACATATGTTCATACCCAGTATACCATACAACAATAGCTGCTTTGTTTCGATGGTGTTTCGCTCCTGTAACGATATATCTGAAAACACATTTCTAGCTACTCGCTTCGTCATCTCTATTTTTTATTGCCGATTTTGAAGTAAGTGAAGTTTGATATTTATTTGTTATTTTTAAAATTCTTAGAAACATATATATTCTGAGTTTAATGTCAAATATTCTGTGAGTATTTTTTTTATTTAAATTTTGAGGAACAATTTAATCAGTTGGTAAACTAAACTCAGTTATTGCGTTATCTACTTATATTAAAATAGTTAAATGTGTTTTACAGGTGGATGAGTTTTTACTCGAAACAGCAAAGGATGGTAAAGAATTTGTATCAAAATTCTGGAGGAGAGTATTGGAAAATGGTGCTGAAAAAAACTTTTCCTGGCAAGGAGCTGCTGAAAAAGAAGTTGCCAGGAAAATGGCAACTGCCGCCATATGCTGTAAGTTCTGATATATTTTTCATTATGGGGACAGTACCCCCAGGCTTTTACAAAATGTAATTTTTAAAATGCAAATTTTTTATGAAAGGAAAAGATATCTAATTGAAACTTCACATATTATTTTTATGTAAAAAAAAGTGTAAATTTTTTTTTTGGATTTTTCCAGCGTGTGTTTTGGCTGCTGCAGGCTTTTGAAAATAATATCAAAAAATTACGGCGGGCGTTTCGAAACTGGAACGTCGAAAAAAAATTTAAAACGGGGTTTTAATCAGCATCAAAGCCGCTATAGATTGAACTAAAAGAAAATTTTTTGGTCAAAATTGACAAAATGGCAGCGTTTTTTCGAAATTAGCCGATTTTTGGAAACAAAAAATCCCTTGAAAACCAAAAAATTCTTTAACGATGTTTCTATCCGTAGTTCAATCTATAGATTTATATGTGTACAATAACAGATTAAAATTTCAGAACGATCAGTCCAGTAGATTTTTATTACACCACCTGTGATTTTTTGATGTTATTTTCAAATTCTTGTAGCAGCCAAAAAACACTTTTTTGTATACTCTTTTCTACAAAAAAAAAATATGCAAAGTTTGAATAGTATATCTTGTTCCTTTCATAAAATAATTTGCATTTTAAAAAGTTCAGTTTGTAAAAACCTAGGGGTGTACTGTCCCCTTAAATGACACGGGATAAAAATCGAAGTTTAAAAAAATTGGTTATAAAATGCTGATTTATTTTTTACTTTTATAACTAACCCTTATGGGCATTGAAATAAAGGGTATGCTAGGACTTATTCAGGAAGCTATTAAACATAAAAATCTATCCATAACTTTTGAAGATATAACTCTTTTTGTGCATAGAACATTTTTGTTTAAATATATGTATTTTTGTCCCGTTGATATTTTTATACCCATACACTTTCTGACGCTTTAGAAAAATTGACATATCTCGTTATTATTGATAGCTTTGTTATTAACGTTTTATTTTTAATTCCAGCTGCATTTCAACGCAAGTTTCCCGAAACAGACACTAAAGTTTTTGAAGAAAAAACAAAAATCTTCTTTTTATATGCAAAATATAGGGAAAACAAAAGTATTAAATACCACCAAAACAAACAAAAATAAATTAATTACATAACATATTAATAACGATTATGAAATACATATTAATAAATTATTAATTAAAAATTAAAGTAAAAACCATGTAATCACTGTGAAATTAATAAAATGGATTTCAATTAATAGAAAATATAAATTTATTGAACATTTTAATTATTTCAATGCGGTTTCAATATTGCAACGATATCGATTTTCGATACGAAAGTATTTCGGAAAATTTCATTATTTCGATATCGAAACGATATTGGAATCAATATAGAAATCAGGAAATATTTAGATGTCGGAACAATATTGAAAAATTTCAGTACTTAGATAACGAAACGATTTTGAAAAATGCCAATATATCAATATCGAAACGATATTACAAAATATATAAAATAGAGAGTATTTCGATATCGAAAAGATACTGATAATTTTGGCTTCTCAATATCATAACGATATTGAAAACAATGCTTAAAACGATACAGAAACGATATCGGAAACATTTAAAAATTAAGTATTGCAACAATATTGAAACAAGATATCTAAAATTATATTGTAACGATGGGTCCGAAATTTTCAAAAAGTGTATTGTTTTCGTATCGAAAACGATAATCGAAAATGATACAAATTTTGATTGCTATGATATTGTTTCTATATTGTTGCAATATCATTTGGTAGACTGGGTATATGAGGCTGAAAAAAGTATCCATAAATTTTTCCTAACGGCAACACTGCTTGGACTTATTCCTATGGTGTAATTATTCTAAGATAATTTCACCATGATGTTTCAGGAATGTTTTCCATTGCTATTCCGAAGTCTTTTGTGGCATACCTTTTGTTACCTATTTTGTTCCAACAATATGCAGTTTTGCAGTTATCGGACCTCAAACGTAACTGGTGAAATTCTTAAATCTACCATAAACCAGGGTTGTTTTCCGTTGATTTTACGACCACATGTTTTGTGCTAGTATTCGAGCCAATTTAACGTAAAATGGAGCATATTGCTATCTCTCTCCAACGGAGTTTCCCATCTCTTTATCTCTGTCATGCATAACCCATAGAACTCAAGCCTATATTTTTTTCAATTTTTAAACACAATTTTTGAATAAATTTCTTTAATGACGACTACATATAAATTGCGACTATAAAAATTAAAAGTAACGCTCACACGATAGTAAAAATACACGTTTTTTATCAACACCAGCAATAGCAGCAGCAGTTTGTACATGCATACTTGAAAATGTTTTTAATTGATATCCTTGGTAATCCAAAGTTTCCCAGGAGTCCATTTAGTTTCCTGAAAAGAAAAACTTTTAATTTTTAATTTGATAAATATAATTTGTAAACTTCCTTTTGATTGCACGGCTCTTTGTTGCAGCCACAGTTATGATACCACCATGATCCAAAAGCTCATGTTGTTTGGTGAATTATTGCTGCTGCTGCTGAGACGCTGCACATGGCGTTTAAAACTCCGATAGCATTGATTTTTGTTGATTCTTGAAAAATTGTAATATATTCAATTCATTATATTATTTTATTTGAAAATTAACAAAAATTAACACAGATAACTTTGATATGTTGGTTTATATTTTTGGTCTGTTAGTACATTTTAAGCGAGCACAAAAGTAAAGGCGAATTTACACATTTCACTCAAAACGATGATAGTGAACGTTGAACGATGACAGTGAATCAATTTTTAATTTACATTTTCCAAAGTGTAAATTTGAATTTTGATGTATGATTCGGTGTTGAATGTCAAAATATATTCGTTGGCTGATTAGTTTTACTGACGCTTAAAAAAATTAAATAAATAAAAGCAATTCAGCAATTATATAAAAAAAAATATAAACTTTTTGCTTGAAATTATGTTAACACCTTTCAATTGTGTTTCAGTACGAATGACACATCAGTTCGGTTTGCTTTCACTTTCATCAAAAGGAGGAAGACCTTCTACTTTCATTTTAAAGATGAAACTCAATTTACATTTTACAAATCAGATAATTCATCCAAAGTGAACGATGATAGTGAATCGTGTAAATTCGCCTTAAGATATACAAATATGACAACTTTCCTTGTTCAACATAAGCTAATAACTCAAGAATGTGTTAGTGAACACAAAATATTGTTTTATTGTGTGTGTAAACTTGTTAGAGCTGTCCAGCCGGAAAGCGTCATACCTAACGAAATTCTTTAGCAAAAATTAAATTCTTTATTGTTCATGTTGCTGCGTTATCAATATCTATCAATAAATTTTTGTTTATGCGCACTTTCTAAGCGACTTGAAATTTTAAGAACCGATTTGAAATTTACTTACTTACTTACTTAGTTGGCGCTACAACCGTATGTCGGTCTTAGCCTCATCTAAGAAATTGCGCCTCTATGCGTCGTCCCAAGTAGTATTTTGCGACCACAGGTTACTTAAGACACATTTTTTACACGACGACGTTGCAGCGATACTGATTTGGAAAACATTTTGTGGGAAAAGTTTGTAAAAATTCCTAGGATACTACTTTACCACTAGGTCACAGAATGTTGTAACGATTTATCAAGTGTTACCTTTAAAAAAGGCATCACTCGTCATTCATCAAGATGTACATTTTGTAACAATAAGCTAATTGCGACCCAGGTATAGGCATCTCTCATCATTCATCAAGATGTACATTTTGTAACAATTAGCTAATCGCGACCCAAGTTATTTAAAATGGTGGACGCAAATTATTATTATATTTAAACATTTTTTATTAATGTATGAAATTGTTGCAATATTTTCTGAATTCAGCTTGAGCTTAAATTTTTAAGAAGTTTTGGCTGTTATTTTACCGAAAATCTTCTTTCCCATCTATATTTAGCTCCAAATAATATCAAAAAACAATTAAGATTATGTTGTACTCCTATATATTATATAAATTTTAATTATAAAATAATTATATTTATAGCTGCAAAATGTAAACAAAACATGTAAACAAAATTAATTTTTTGCAACTGGCAACTCTGTAATTCATTTATATATAAATGTGTATACTAAAATGTGATAAGTCACTTCAAAGTAATTTCCACTAACACAATATCGGCATTGTGTTGCACCACTTTCGAATCATAGTGGTCTCTGTGACGTAACTAATACGTAACATCATGTCAATTTTGACACAAAAATAAACGCTACAACGTCGCTGCAACCCAAATGTGGACCATCAGTTCTAGTTGGGGTCCTCTTCTGCGTTGACCGCCGCTGGGTACCGAATCGAATGTTTTCTTCACTGGAGCATCGTCTTTCATGCGCTGAACATGACCAAGCTAGCGAAGCCGCTCGATTTTAATGCGCTTGACTATGTCGATGTCAGCGTACAGCTCGTACAGTTCATCATTCCACCGTATTCGGTACTCGCCATTGACGCAGATTGGTCCGTAGGTCTTACGAAGAATCTTTCTCTCGAATGCTCCTAAAGTCTTTTCATCTAAACTGCTCAGCGTCCAGGTGAAATAAAATAAAATAAAATATAAATTTGACTTTATTAAATCGCTTCGAAATTTTCAAACCGGTTTGAAGTTCAATTTATGCAAAGGTTTGAGTCATATCGACTTCGTCCAAATCGACTTGAAGCATTGGATAAACATGGTATATAACAAAATGATGGCGAAAAACAAGAAAAAAATCGCATGCTCGACGAACATGTTCGTTTAATTTGAACGCTAGTTTCTCCAACAGGTTCGCCCCGCCATTTTGTTCGACCAGCAAGTTCGCTAATGTGTAAGCACTTTTAATATGTAAATCGATTGTTTTGTTTGTATATTAAGTCATAAACTGTCAACGTTAAAAATATTTCATTATAAAATTATAAATCGTTTCGTGTTATTTTGAAAGATAAACAAATTAATAAACCGCTTGCACATGTCTATATCAACACATCTGTCAACACAAAGCAAACTGTTTTAAGATATTATTTGCTTTGTATGTATGGCATAAGTGCAGTTTACAGCCCACGAGTAAATATTTTTTTTTTTTCATTTTTATTAAACATATATGGGTCTCCTAAGTCCAAAAATGCAAAAGTAAAATGTCGGTCTCGAATGGTTTAGGACATAAAATTATCCAAAATTCAATTATTCAGTGAAAAGTTTGTGTGGAAGCTTATCTAACCTGTAACATTATAATACTTAAATTTAACACGAAAACCACTGCTTAAAATTACCGCAAAAAATACTAGAACTTTAACCCTCTTAGATCGCAGTTCTTTATTTCGGTACATTTTAAGAGAATTTAAAAGACAAAAAAATTGTTATTAATTATAAAACAATTTTTCGCCGGCGGCGCTTTTTCCAACCATCGCTTATGTTACTATATAATTTCCTATGTAAATATTTAAAAAATTGTTATTAAAAATCGCGGAAAAAGTGAGAAACGACTGCTTAATACTTGGCTTTGATGACCCAAAAGGAAAAAAGTCTGCAACTGAGTGGTCAATCTTATGAAAAGGTTGAAGGTCCAAGTCACCGCCAATGACATCTCGCACGCAAGTCACTTCAGATCACCAGCAAATCATCGAGGACCCGGCAGTGCAACCAAAGGTAACACAGTGTTAGTTAAGTTCAAGAGTTTGGAAGCAAGATGCAGAACTAAAGAATACAATATTTTTTAACGTCTACCTAACTAAAGAAACACTGCAACTATTCACCCATGCAAAATCTTTAAAAAAGGTTGAGTACAAGTTTGTGTATACAAGGGGTAATCGCCTTAAAAAAAAAATGAAGTGTCGCGCGCTGTGAGCATTCAAACGTATCAACGCGTAGATGAGCTACTTCTAGCATCAACAACCGCATCGGCTCGAGGGACAGGATTGCAGGGCTCCCAAGCGTCCTCAGCAGATATACCCCCGAATGAGGGGCGACGGAATCGGCCTCCGTGGGTGCCTGTCGACAGTGATGACATCGTCAACTTAATAAGTAATTAACAACATTTTGATGAACTTAATTGAATGATTTAACAGATTATATCTGTAAGAACGTACAAAGTATGAATTCAATTCATGATACTTATTGATACTAATTTTTCGCCTGCGGCGCTTTTTTAACCATCCTTTATGTTACTATATAATCTACTATGTAAATATTTAAAAAATTAAAGTTTTTTCCTAGATGACCTTGTTATTTATTATGTTGATTTTATATGATTTAAATTGAAATTCTAAATGTTCCTTTTCATATTGAAAAAGAAAAAATTGTTGTTGTTCTTTGGAAAGATTCGTTAGAACAATTAATTGTTCTAACTTTGACCTTAAGCTCAATAAACTATTTTAAACTATCAAACAACTAGAATTTGTATTTTAAATCAAGAATGATTTAAACTATCAAATATTTAGAATTTGTATTTAAATCATATAAAATCGACATAATATTTAACAAATTGTTATTACAAATCGCTGCGATTTTTAATAACAATTTTTCGACTGCGGCGCTTTATTTATCCACCGTTTAACAGTTGCTCAATATTTAAAAAATTCTTATTAAAATAATAATATTTTATGGCTTTTAACTGTATAACTTATCTGTACATGTTTTAAAAATTTCTCAGAACTTAATCGTTCATGTATCTATTTAACTTACTTCGTAAATACTCCTCCATCATATGTAAACGGTGTTTTTTATAGAGTGGTACAAGTTTAAATCATAATAAAACATAGTAATATATTTTTAATATCAATGAAACGGGCTTTATTGGATAGAAAATTTTATGACGTTAATGTTTAAATATGATTTCGGCCATGTGGCCGCCACAAGGCGCAATCTGGAATACCAATTTTCACAAACTTTTCGCAGCATTTGCGGCCGTATCTCGCCGATAACTCTTCGAATGTTGATTTCCAGGTGTTCAATTGTTTGTGGTTCATCGAAGTAGACAAGTGACTTTACATAACCCCAAAGAAAATAATCCAATGGGGTTAAATCACGCGACCTTGGGTGCCAATTAATTGGGCCATTTCGTGAAATTATTTTTTCGTCAAAAGTTTCCTTGAGTAAACCAATTGTAGCGCCCGCTGTGTGGCATGTGGCTCCGTCCTGTTGGAACCACATATCAGCATGATTAATGCCAGCTAATCGAGGTACGAAAAAACTTCGAATCATGTTCCTATACCGTTCACCATTGACATTAACTTTCTGACCATCACCGTTTTTGAAGACATATCGGCCGATGACTCCGCCAGCCCATAAAGCGCACCAAACAGTAATTTTCTGTGGATGTAATGGTGTTTTGACAAAAGCTTGTGGATTCTCCTCACTCCAAATACGACAATTCTGTTTAATTACGTACCCATTCAACCAAAAATGGGCTTCATCGGAAAATAAAATTTTCCCTGGAAATTCAAAATCAATATCAATTTGTGCTTCAGCCCATTCACCGAATTGGCGGCGCATACGATGGTCGTTTGGCTTTAATTCCTGCACAAGTTGAATCTTGAAAGGTTTAAAGCCAAGATCTTTTCGGAAAATCTTCCATAAAGTGGAAGGACACTTTATAAATGTGGTCCGAAAACGATCTATTGTTCTTCGATTTAGCAGCTCTGAAGGACGATTATGTACGCCATAAAATGGACGAAGTTCACGGTAAGTTCGGCGAACAGAACCATTATTTTGATTAAAAATTGCCACAAATTGCACGCGTTGCTCTGGTGTAAGTCGATCCATAATGAAATGTCAAAGCAAACTAAACAAAAAGCAACTATCAGCTGTTAAATGAGTGGTCAAATAAAGCAGTGATACCAAGTCAAAGTTGTATCACTCTATAAAAAACACCCATTACCTTATATGCCTTAGTTATACCTTAGTTACTTAGTAAATATTGTCAAAATTGTATTAATTTTATCAATTTATTTAAAAATCGCAAACATCGCCATCGGCACCAATGAAAACATCTTAGTCAATATTTAAATTTTCTCATTCGGAGCCTTCATGTTTTCATAATCTTCCAATGGTAATTTTTTTCGCACCTACACTAATTTTATCTGTCTAATACATTTTTAGAACTTCAATTATGCATTAAAAGTAAAAAGTTTTTTGTATACGGAAAAAAGTCACTTTTTGAAAATTTCACTATTTTTATCTCTTAAACCACTTGAGATGCGACTTTTTTGCACATTTGTATTGAGGGGCTCTAAATACACAATTTTACCTGTCTAATGCCTGAAAAGCAAAGATTTTTGTATACGAAAAAAGCCACATTTTTCAAACTTTTACGATTTTTATCCTAAACCACTTGAGACCGACTTTTTTTTGCAGATTTGGATTAAGGGGCTCTAAAAACACATTTTGAAAAAAGGGGGTGTGGGATGTAAAGTGCAATTATTCCTAATCCTTTTATATTATCGACAAATTTTTTGGAGATCTACAACGGCGTTTTGAACTATTAAAATTTGTCATTTATATTGCCTTATTTTAGCACAGCACACTCAACTGCTTTATGAGACGAACTGCGTTAACGCGTAAATAATTTTTTAATTTTTATTAAACGTCCTAATAGACCTCCATTTTAATTGTTTTTAGTTTGTTTAGTTTTAAGTGCTTATTGTTAAATGTTGTAAAAAATGTTAATGTTTTCGTGTTAATTATTCAGATTTTTCCTGAAGACGGACACCTGAAATATTGAAAGTTTTAAAAATTTCTCAAAACTAAATCGTTCATGTAACTATTTAACTTGCTATAAATATTCCTCCACCATATATACCTTATATGCTTTAGTTATACCTTAGTTACTTAGTAAATATTTGTATAATCTTATTAATTTTATCAATTTATTTAAAAATCACAAACATCGCCATCGGCACCAATGAAAACATCTTGGTCAATATTTAAGTTTTTCTTATTTGGAGCCTTCATGTTTTCGTAATCTTCCAATGGTAATTTTTTCGCACTTACACGAATTTTATCTGTCTAATACATTTTTAGAACTTCAATTATGCATAAAAAGTAAAAATTTTTTGTATACGGAAAATGTCACTTTTTAAAAATTTCACTATTTTTATCTCTTAAACCACTTTAGATGCGACTTTTTTTCACATTTGTATTACGGGGCTTTAAATACACAATTCATGTCTAATACATTCTTAGAACTTCACTTATGCCTAAAAATAAAGATTTTTGTATACGCAAAAAGCCACTTTTTTCAAACTTTCACGATTTGTGTATCCAAAACCACTTGAGACCGACTTTTTCTTTGGAGATTTGGATTATAGTGCCATTATTCCAAAAGTTTAAATAAATAGTTAATTATTTTTTACCTAGTGGCTTAAAAGCAGAAATATGGGCATAATCAACTTTTATCAAAAATTATTTTTTTCACTTTTTTTTTTGTGGAACATATATATTTAGAGCTTTTAATTACAAATCTGAAAAAATTAATGGCCGCTCTCATCTGGTTTTGATGTCAAAGGGGTCCAAAGTTGAAAAAATGGGATCGAAAAACTTGCTATATATTTGCTATACTTTTTAAGATATATCAATAATTTGCAGATAAATCGAAACATGAAAAAAATTATTTCTCTTATTTCGTTTTTAACATAAATGATTTTCTCAATAAAAAGTTTTATTTCATTTGGACTTCCACCTTAATATATCAAAACATGAAAAATTTTTATTAAATAGATCAATTTTTAAAACACTTCTTATTTTCTTAATCTCATTGCTATTTATATACTAACCTGGTTTAATGTAAAAACTTCGGGTTTACATCAATTTAGGACCATTTCAATGACAAAATTTTATATTACAAAAACATCTTCAACCTAAAATCCAAAAAGAGCTATATCTTCAAGAGAAATGCATGGATTTTCAAGTTTTATGCATTGTTGAATAGATACTTGCATTGCCTTCCTTTCACTATTAGCTTTTTTAGCTCCAAATACACATTAAAAAAAAATGAAAAAAGACCATTTTTGCTTAAGAAATATGTTTTCAAAACATTAACTATTTCTTATTTTTCTTGAAGATAAATATCATGTTTAAGACATTAGGATTTAATGCTTAGAGACATTGGTAGTTTGTTAAGTCACGAAAAGTTTTAAAAAATCTAACTTGGCAACTCTGATTTCAAACGTCAAAGTTGTGCGATTTTTTTGCAAATTTTCACATTATTTTTCAATAAAGTTGATAACTTTAAATATATAAAGTAAATTTTAACGCAGCAGTAAGCAAACACTATACCTCATTGAAGAATGCCACCAAAGCGGCAAACTTACCCAGTCAAATTAAAATGTAGGCGCTGTAAGCTTTTTGATGGGGAGGACCACATTCAATGCGACAGGTGCTCAGGATGGATTCATGACATTTGCAGTGGACGGAATAAAAAGCAGTATCGAGAGGTGGCTGCAGATGTTAACTCGGTTATCTGCACTGAATGCAAGGTCTCGACACCTATGTCCAACAATTTGCCGTTAAACCAGTTCAGCTCAATTATGTCTGAGCTCTCAATTATGTCTGAGATATGAAGAACACTTTAAGTTTCTTATCGAAGCAGTACGATGACTTTGTGAGCATCTTTAACGAAGCGCGAAAAAAATAGACTCTATTTGTTGCTGCCTGATGACATCACCAAAATATTTTAGTACTTTCAATACCTTTTTGTCCACTTTGGCAACTCTGTAAAAAACTTTGAATTTGAGATATAGATACATGAGTTTGCAAAAAGCACACGATAATAAAACGCAACCACATTTTAATTATTCAATTTAATATAAAATATCGAGTGTTTTATTTGTTCTTATTGAATAAGTCCTGCCACGGACAGCCGCCGAAAGTTCGCCATATTTTCAACATTATCTATTTTTACCAACTGCGTTTAAATGCGCAGAAGTTGTCGCGTAAATAAAGGAAAAGCGCCAGCTCATCTTAAAGAATACTTGTGCAGCATGTCGAACAGCGAAGAAAGTTCTCAAAGTGGTGATGAAAGCAACCAAACTCTGGTAGATGGACATGGCGCTGAAGTTATCGCATTACAAGAGCAGATTAAACAATTGCAGGTGTCTCTGGCAAACTCGAAAAGTCAAAGGGAGGCGCTCCTACAGCGCGTGCCAAATGCAATTGTTACAATGCCCAACGCTTGCTCTGCCAGTAATGAATTGCCGGCACATGCCATAACCTCAAAAATTGTTTCCAGCGCTGCCAGCGTCTGTATACCATCGCAGTTCGCCACATTAATATCTGCCAACTGCTCTGCTGCCAGTTCTACCGTCAATGGGCTGAATGCTCACGTCGGCGCCATAACCTCAAATTCAATTCCGTATGCAACTTCTGCTTATATGCCGCCGCATGCTGCTATACTGACGTCTCATTCAGCCGCTAATAATTTAGCGAACGTTACACTGCCGTATACCACACAATGTGTTACATCACACTCTGAAGCATCCAAGATTTCTTTGGCTGCTTACCAAACACATCCGGGCACGTCTGCCAACAATTGCCCGCCCGGTATGTATAACTATTCACGACCAGTTTTGCAAGCAAACTATTCACAGTATTTTAATTTCCCTAACATGTCATTGCCGCCTCGAACCAATGGAGATGCATCAGTTTTTCCACCGCCACATCAAAATTGTCTTCAAACCTCGCCCCCAATTAATAATCAGCACATTCGAAAACTGCAAGACTTGCCAGAGTTCTCTGGTGCTCCAGAACAATGGCCAATTTTTTCTGTAGCGTACAGAGAAACCACTGCCGCTTATCATTACACTAACTTGGAAAATTTATCGCGTCTACAAAAGGCGCTCAAAGGAGTTGCGAAGGAGCAGGTAGAGGCTCTACTTATTCATCCAAGTAGCGTAGATGCAGTAATAAATACGTTAGAGTTTCGATTCGGATGCCCGGAACTACTTATCAAAAGTCAAATTGCAAAAGTTCGTGCCTTTCCCACAATTTCTTTTTCTAAAATGAACGACATAGTTCCCTTCAGCACTATGGTTGTCACCTTGGCAACATTTTTAGAAAACGCCGCTGCAACTCAAAACCTGTCGAACCCCACATTGCTGGGAGGAATTAGTAAATAAGCTGCCACTGAATAAACGTGAGGAATGTAATGTAATGAAATACACATTTAGTATTATGCCGCGATATCCCAACGTACGAGAGTTTTCAAACTGGCTACAACAAATCGCCATGTACATATCAATGGTTTTTGAAATTTCGTCCACTAAAGCAGCAAATAGTGAGCACATTGACAAGAAGGGTAGAAATTTAAAAACAGTATGTACTGTGGCACCCGAAAATATAAAGTTAAAATGCTTAATATGCCAAAAAGAACATCGTTTATACCAATGCAATGAGTTTAAAGCGTTGACTGTTGCTAAACGTTGGGAATTTGTAAAAGCAAATCGGCTTTGTTTCTGCTGTTTTCGTAATGGTCACGTTACTAATAAGTGTTCTCAGCGTCGAGAATGTGGAATTTCTTCCTGCCGCAAAAGTCATAACCGCCTTCTACATAACCAAGATGAAAGTCAAAGTATATCTCCGTCACTTCCATCAACTGCTGTTCAATCGGAAGTCCCTGTCAAGATGCTAAATTCGTCATCGAATAATAGTAAGCCAAGCCTGCAAACTGCCACCATCGGAGCTATAGCAAACGAACCGATAAATAAGAAAACGCTTTTTAAATTCTTGCCAGTAAATTTGTATGGTCCTAAGGGACACTGTCAAGTCGTTGCCTTTATTGATGAAGGGGCACAAATTTCGCTTATTGAAGAGCAAGTGGCAAATACAATTGGTACAAAGGGCCCGTCAGACTTGCTGTCACTGGGATGGATTGGTGGACGGAAAACGAATGAAGTTTCTCAGCATGTTGAAATGGAGATTTCTGGTACTCACGATGGCGCAATGCGTTGCGAACTTAAAAATGTTCGCACAACAAATAAATTACTTTTGCCTGCTCAGAGCCTAAAAGTCGCTGAATTTAAAGAACAATACGCCGAATTAAAAGATATTTCAAGGTATTTTGATAGCATGCCACAACTCTTGATTGGACTGCCTCACATGGGATTAATAAGACCATTGGAAGTATTAAACTTCGACGAAGGGTTTTCGGCACATAAAACCAAACTAGGTTGGGTGCTTTTTGGTTCCAATGAAGAAAATTGTATTGAAACAACAATAAACCACATTGATTACAGACAAAATATTTTGGAAGAACTTCAGAAACAAGTTCAGGATTATTTCAGTATCGAAAACTTCGGAGTGAGAACAGTCGAACCTATCGTTTCGGAGGCAGATAAACGTGCACAGAAAATCCTCGAAAAACAACTAAAAAAGTCGGAAACCAATATGAGACGGGACTATTATGGAAAAGCGATGATATACATTTTAAAGATAGTTACAGCATGGCTTTAAAGCGCCTTGAATCTGTTGAACGTAGAATGAAGAAAGACCCTGAGATGGAAAATTGGTACATATCGAAAATTGACGAGTATATATCCAAATCTTACGCCAGAAAGCTATCAACGAACGAAGCAAAAAATATTGACGAACGTACGTGGTACTTGCCACATTTTGCCGTACGTAATGTAAACAAAGGCAATAACATTCTACTAGTTTTCGATGCTACAGCCAATGTCGACAACGTCTCGCTGAATTCAATGTTAATGAAAGGCCCTGATGCATATCAGCCAAAACCATTGTTGGCTATCTTATTCAAATTTCGTCAAGGCAAAATCGGTTTGTATGCCGACATACGAGAAATGTTTCATAGAATAAAAATCCGAGATGAGGACCAAAGTGCACAAAGATTTTTATGGAGAAACGGAGAAGTATCCAAGCCGCCGGAAACGTACGTAATGTGTGCCATGATTTTTGGATCTGCCAGCTCGCCGTGTTCTGCACAATTTATAAAAAATCTGAATGCTGAGCAACATAAAAACACGCATCCACGAGCTGTCATCGCCATCACAGATTGCCACTACGTCGATGACTACGTAGATAGCTTCGATACACTGGAAGATGCCACCGAAACTGCAAAAGCCGTTGTCGCTATCCACAAAAATGCAGAATTTGAACTTAGAGGTTTTGTGTCCAATTCTTTGGATTTTATTAAAAATTTAACAGAAGCTTCGGTGGATTCGCGGCACTCCAGTTCAACAAATATATGTCATGCCGAGGCAAATACAGAGAAAATCCTTGGGTTGTTTTGGGATTCAGAAAACGATCAATTTTGTTTTAATTTCAATTTCTTTAAAGTTCCGAAAGCTGTACTGGATGGTATTAGAAGACCAACAAGGCGAGACGTTTTGAGCTTCACCATGTCCATTTTTGATCCACTTGGTTTCCTAGCAAACACGATAATATATTCGAAACTTCTACTGCGAAAGTTATGGAGGCTAAAAGTCGAATGGAACGAACCCATTTCAGAAGATATTTATTTAAAATGGTATAAATGGTTTAAAGAGCTCGCATACGTAAATAACTTCCAAGTGCCAAGATGCTACAATCTAAATTTTGGAAATGATTTGTCAAATTTGGGGCTCCATGTTTTTGTTGATGCTAGTGAGCTTGCATTTGCCGCCGTTGCATATTGGCGCATACGCTGTGGAGAAAATATCGATGTAGTGTTTGTCGCGGGTAAGTCAAGGTGTACTCCCATCAAACCCATTTCCATTCCGAGGCTGCAGCTCCAAGCAGCTGTGCTAGGAGTACGTTTAAAAGATGCAATAGTGAGTAGCCATGAGAGAGCGCCAGGTGAAATAGTTTTTTGGTCGGACTCAAAAACCGTTATCCAGTGGATAAAGTCAGATAGCCGCCAGTACAAGCGGTTTGTCGCACACCGCATTGCCGAGGTTCTTGACACATCTGAAATCTACCAATGGAGGTGGGTACCAGGATCCCAAAATCCAGCTGACGATGCGACGAGGTCGCTTACCAACAACAGAGTATCATCAAGTTCCAGATGGATATGTAGTCCAAAATTTTTAAAACAACCAGAGGCAAATTATAGAGTCGATATAGAATATAGAGTCGATATAGAAAAGAGACAAAACTATATTTTTTCAACTAATGCTGATCCGAATTTTATTCCATTCTATAAATTTTCAAACTACTACAAATTATTGCGAGTCATGTCTTGGGTTCGACGAGCCATCAAGAACTTTAAGCTTCGAAACAAAACTATAATAATACAAAAGGAACATATTTTCCGTTGATTGCGAGTGAAGTTAAATCAACGGAAATATTTATTTGCTGTTTCGTGCAAGAAAGAAGTTTCCCTCTAGAAATGCGCCTATTGTCATTAGGTAAGTCAATACCTAGAAGTAGCCAAATTTATTGTTTGACACCGGTCTTGGACGAAACAAATATCATTCGATTGGGTGGACGCCTAGGTAATGCCGAATGTGTGCCTTTGAATATGAAAAGACTATAATCCTGCCAAAAAATCACATTTTATCAATTTTAATTGCACGACACCAAAATGAAGTCTTTCATCATCAAAACCAGGAAGCCGTTATTGCCGCGATACGTTGGAACTTCTGGATTCCAAATGTCCGTAGACTGGTTCATTCGATTAAATCAAAGTGTCAGCTTTGCAAGAATCTGAGCGCTGTCCCAAATCAACCGCTAATGGGCCAAATTCCCATCGACCGACTTACGCCATACGTTCGTGCCTTCACGTATACAGGAATAGATTATTTCGGACCCGTTCATGTGGCGATTGGGCGTCGAAATGAGAAAAGGTGGGTTGCACTCTTCACGTGTCTAACCGTAAGAGCTGTTCATTTGGAATTGTCAAAAGATTTGTCCACTGACGCTGCCGTAATATGTCTTCGCAATTTTATAAATCGTCGAGGGACTCCAGTCCGTATGAGAAGCGACCGAGGCACAAACTTCATTGGTGCAAGTAAAGAACAGTGGGCAATTGTTACCCAGAGTATGCAGGATGAGTGCACTCGCCGTGGAGTTGAATGGATTTTTAATAGCCCAGCGAACCCATCAGCCGGAGGAGCGTGGGAACGAATGGTTCGCAGTGTTAAAAGAGCGCTGTCACACACACTAAAAGAAAAAGCTCCTCAAATCGAGACTCTGCAAAGTTTATTGATTGAGGCTGAGAACTTAGTCAACTCGCGCCCGTTAACCCATGTTCCATTGGAAAGTGCTGCAGCTGAGCCATTGACACCGAATCATTTCCTGTTGGGATGTCCGAATTACGCTCAAACACCAGCCAACAATGAAAACGTGTGCCTGAGAAAACAATGGCATATATCTCAGCAGATGAAACGTCCGTTTTGGAAGAGGTGGGTGTTAGAGTATTTGCCTACCTTGACGCGCCGAACCAAGTGGTACCAACCATCAAAACCGTTGCAGGAGCAAGATATCGTCATCATATGCGAAGACAACGATTAAAACTTTTCCTGCACCTGACGGTCAAGTCCGTATTCAGGTATTCTGCAGCGACCGGCATCTAAATTGGCCGTACTTGACATTTGTAGTGAATGTCCATCGACGACACCGATTCACGGTGGGCGGGATGTTGCTGCCTGATGACATCACCAAAATATTTTAGTACTTTCAATACCTTTTTGTCCACTTTGGCAACTCTGTAAAAAACTTTGAATTTGAGATATAGGTACATGAGTTTGCAAAAAGCACACGATAATAAAACGCAACCACATTTTAATTATTCAATTTAATATAAAATATCGAGTCTTTTATTTGTTCTTATTGAATAAGTCCTGCCACGGACAGCCGCCGAAAGTTCGCCATATTTTCAACACTATTTCTTAGGAAAACTCTTTGCTACGGTGTGAGTTATACAAAGTTAAGAGTGTTCATGGAGGAAAAAGTGAGAAACGACTGCTTAATACTCGGCTTGGATGACCCAACGGGAAAAAAGTCTGCAACTGACCTAGTGGTCGATCTTATGACAAGGCTGAAGGTCCAAGTCACCGCCAATGACATCTCGCACGCAAGCCACTTCAGATCACCAGCAAATCATCGAGGACCCGGCAGTGCACCCAAAGGTAACACAGTGTTAGTTAAGTTCAAGAGTTTGGAAGCAAAATTAAAGCTGCTGGCAAGAAAAAAAGAGATCAAACAAGATGCAGAACTAAATAATACACTACCTACTAAAGACTATATATATTCTATTATATAGTCTATACCTAATAGACTACCTAACTAAAGAAACACTGCAACTATTCAGCCATGCAAAATCTTTAAAAAAGGTTGGGTACAAGTTTGTGTATAGATGGGGTAACCGCATTTATGCAAAAAAAAAATGAAGGGTTGCGCGCTGTGAGCATTTAAACGTATCAACGCGTAGATGAGCTGCTTCTAGCATCAACAACCGCATCGGCTCGAGGGACATGATTGCAGGGCTTCCAAGCGTCCTCAGCAGAGATACCCCCGAATGAGGGGCGACGGAATCGGACTCCGGGGGTGCCTGTCGACAGTGATGACGAGTCAACTTAATAAGTAATTATGATCTCACTTTTTTTAATAATAATAATAATTATAGTAACATTAACTCAAACAATTGTTTGAAACTCCTTTCCTTCCAAGCAAGAAGTATAGCGTCGCTTGATAAATTTAATAGTTTTCGTACGAAATTAGCATTTTTTAAGGAAATACCGCAAATTATTTGTATTCAGGAGACGTAGTTCTCCAAACATAACCTAGATATTTATATCTGGGTTTAAAAAAAGTTGGTTGTTTTAGAGCCGATTAGTATGGTGGCTTAGCAATATATATTGCGAACCACCTACAATTCAATACAGAATCGTTTATCAATCAGGATTTCTGTCATATTATAAGAGTGTCACTTCCCTCATTAAAAATAGACAACAAAGCTCTGACTATTATAGGATATTATAGGTCATCTAAATGCTCTGTTGATTTATTTTTGGAAAAGCTGGAATCCCAATTAGAGGAATCTAATTTGAATTCGCAAAGTTGCATAGTAGCAGGTTATTCTAATATTGATGTTTTGAGAGACTCTCCGGAAAGACGAGCGCTTACCATAATGCTTAACTCCTACTGCTTGAATATATTACTACGTTTCCATGGCGAGTTAGGTTTTCGTCCAGTTGGCAAAATGGCGTTTCTAGCTCATCATCGAGTTGAGTTGGACATCGACCACTCCGTTCGCCATTTCTTCTTAGTATAAATGTGTGCGTTCAGAAAGAGCAAAATTTACTAATCATTTTGAGACTTTAATCAGTATCAGTTTCCGCTACTTTGTGTGCCTGCTGAATGGTATGTTATATTTTATGTCAGCGCAGTGGCAGAAATAAAATAAAATAAAAAATAATCAATAAATTCAATAAAACTTTCTTCAACAGTTGAACAACTGTTGCACATTCTAAACGCATCCAATCGAACTCAGTTAAATCTAACAAGTTTCGTGGAGTTTCGTAGACTTAACGAAACTCAACTCAACTCGCGTTTCCATGGGAAGTTAATCCCTAGTTACCCCAACTCAACTCGCCATGGTAACGTAGTATATGTCACTTTTTAATTACACGTCCGGCCTCCAACTCCTCAATAGATAACGTTTTTTCAAATATTGACCCAAGTAAACTGCACATAACTTCTACGTCTTTTTCGTTAAGTGACCATAACTTTATTCACTGCACTGTAACTATAAAGTGCCCACAACAAATATATAAAACTGTAGAAAAAACTGTTTATGACTTTAAAAAAATAAGGATAGATATTGACATGGCTCTCTCGCGTGTCAATGAACAGAATGATTTTCTGGAACCCAATTGTCTATACGATAAAATTGAATTTGCAGTATTAAACGCAGTGGAGGAAAACATAGCAATAAAAACTACACGTGTAAAAATCTGTGTAAAAAAGCAGCCGTACAGGAATGATTTGAAAATTCGCTTACAATGCATTAACAATGTCGTGAAAACTTCCAAAAAAATACTACTGAGTTCTCAATAGGTAGCGCAAAAGTACTACAATTGAAAAAATTGAATGCAGGGAAGGAACGATCATCACAAATCCGGTGCTCATAGCGAACTGTGTTAATACATTCTTTGTTAATCGCGCAGCTGATGTAGCGGCGAGTCTGGAATGCGAGAAAGATGATAACATCAATGCTTTTTTAACCTTACGAGAGTCGAGCCGTCCCTTTTAATTGAGTTAATACACTGTGACTGGGATAGAAGATGTAATCCATAATCTTAATGAAAATAAAGCTTCGGGAATCGATGGTATCCCAGTAAAAGTCACAAAAAACTCAGCATTGTCGCTGGCGAATTGTCTGGCAAAACTCTTCTTATTATGTTAAAAACAGGGAAATACCATAAAAAACTTAAATTGCAAAAAGTTCTGCCATTGTACAAAGGTGGAGACAAAACAAAAACAGAAAACTACAGACCGATTACTAATTCTCAATAATGTGGTGGAGAAATTAATAAAAAATCAAATTAGCGATCACCTAGAAAATACAAACTTCTTGTATAAGCAGCAATATTGGTTCCGATATGGGTCTGGTACTCAGGCAGCTCTGATTCAAGCCATGGACAACATTTTCTCAGATTTAGGCCAAGGATGCGTGGAAGTCGGAGGATTGTTCATAGATTTACAGAAGGCATTTGAATGTGTCAACCATGAAATATTGTTATGAAACTGCGTTATGCAGGGTTTAGAGGCAAAACATTGGATTTGACGGGTAGCTACCTGGAGGAGAGATACCAAACGGTATTCAACGGGAAAGTTCGCAGCGAAGTAGAGAAAGCATTTTGTGGTGTTCCCGAAGGTAGTGTGCTTGGACCGATCCTCTTCCTTGTGTTCATTAATGACATCAAAAATATCGCATTAAACGGCAATCTGTTCTTGTTCGCAGATGACATCGCCCTGTTTTATCCAAATAGGTGTAGAAGAGTTCTACGAGCTCAGTTAGAGTATGACATTTCGATGCTACAGGAATTCTTCATTCTTCAAAAAAAATAAACTGGCCATTTCAGCCCTTGGAAGGACTTTGACCTAGCTTCTATTGATCAATTGTGTTGTGCGTGTTATTAAATGTTTGATCACAACTGACCGAGAACTAGACCTACGTGTTTTATGCCGACTCCGAACGGCTTATGTTCTAAAGAAGCTTTAAATGGCAATTTTTACTCTCTGAGGGATTGCCATTAAGGGAGAGAGGTGGCGACCGAACAGAAAAATTAATTTAATTGAAAAAACTTTCTGTCTAAGCTGAAATTGAACCCGGGCTACCGCGGTTATTTAGCTTAGGGGCCACGCATTCTACCCACTAGGCTACGGCCGCCACAAATTTGCTGATTATTTAGAGTAATATTAGAATTGCCAACGAGGCAATCTCCTCTAGAGCTTACTGGGGTAATGGAGCATTAACATACACATTGTAATTACATATTTACTGTTGGAATAAAAAAAAAAACTTCTTAAATGTCATGTGATAAGTAGAAGACTCTAATTTCGTTTGCGCTACAACCGAAGATTGGTTTTGGATCAGCTAAGAACATGCCAAGCCATTTTTGTTCTTCGATTGCTGGCGTCAGTTAAGGCCCCTATAGACGAGCAACTAATCGCACAACTGGTTGATAAACTGGTTGCTGGTTGATGAAAATTAGCAGTGTGTAGGTGGGTTTTTGTTTTTTTCAGTTTTTCAACCAGTTTTCCAACCAGTTGCTGAAAATCAAAACGTTTTGATTTTTTTGGCTGAAGCTCATCGAGTTGATCAACTAGTTGTCGTGTTTTTAGCAAACTTAGCAACTAAACGGAAAACTGAATATTTTTCCGGTTTTTGTTGAAGTTCTGCTATGGGCATTTTATAAATAAAATGTTTTGAACTGAATTTTAAAATCTGCCATCAATTGAAAGTTGTGTCTGTAGGGAAAAAACACCTACCACTTGATCAACCAGTTGTTCGATTAGTTGCTCGTCTATAGGGGCCTTTAGAAATTTCAAGTTTTGTCAAGTTGTCTACTTGAGTTTTTCAACGGATATGCGACCGTCCCTTCTGCGTTTGCTGCCGCTGGGTACCGAATCGAATAATTTTTCAATGAAAAGACAATCAGCCCTATCGGGAAAATTTTTTCACGCAAAATCGTAAAAGGGAGTTTTAATTTTTAAGATAAAGCTTAAGAACATTTTGAAGATTTTTAATGCAAATTTGTTGATGAACAAAATTGCATTAAAAATTTTCAAAATTTTCTTGAGCTTTATTTTAAAAATGAAAATTTCCTTTTTGGAATCCGCGTGAAAAATTATTTCCGATAGGGCTGAATATTTTTTCGTTTGTTTTGAGCTCAACAGGACCTAGCCAGCGAAGCCGGTCGATATTTATGAGCTTGGCTATCCCGATGTCTGCTTACAGTTAGTATAGTTCATCACTGCACAGTATTCGGGACTCTCCATTGACAGATCGGCTTTTAGATCTTATGAAGGATTTTTCTCTCGAAGGCTACTACAATCATCTCATTTAAAAAGCTCAACCTCTGAGTTTATGATGCATAAAGTATGACGGACATGATGGACCATTTATAGAGCGTGAATTTTGTTATTCTTTGTGTTTCCTAATTGCCTACTGTAAATTAAATTAATTACTGTGTACTAAAGTAACACCTCTTTGAAAGAAATAACCTACTTTTGATATAAATGCTGATATCGATGGTGAAGTTTATGCTTGATTCCCAAATATGAAGAAAAGTACTCCCCAACCTTCAAGGAAACTTTTCATCAGTAACGTGGTTTCCAAGACTGTTTGTTTAAACCAATTTTTTGGGCTTAGTTAAGTTCACAGCAAGTTCCATTCGACTTAATTTTTTTTTTTAAACCTGAAGAATACAGCATTGAGTTCGCGCATATTTTATTATTATTTGTATTATTAATCTTCTTTATTTAGCTATTAAAGCTTTTTTATATTCATATAAATTCTTTAACTAATTTTGTATATATATACCAGCAGACTTTCAGATTTGTTATCAATCTCCTTAACGCCTCAAATACGGGACAATTTTTTCACACATGTGCTAATTTTTATCTAATTCTTAATTTGGTTAATTTTTATGTGATATGGTTAGCTGTGCGACATCCGACTTAGTGATGCCCTAAGGCATAATTGTCCTTATTGGGTTAAGACAATACATATCAAAGAAATAAATAATGGTATTTTTGAAGCGAAGCTTTTTACGCCTCGGTTTGTGATTTGCTTGAGTGAAATCTCAAAAACGACACTTTTTTCCATACACCTTTTCTTAGAATTGTTGTTGCGTTTTGCTTGCGTCTGTTACACCAAGAGAATATGAAATTAAAAATATTTCTTAGACACTACCAACTGATCGAATATTCTTTTTATTCAATATTAAGTATTTACTGAAGATATTGTATGTTGCACCAGATAACAATCTTAATACATAAAAGACAAGCATACTGCTCTGCACCTATATCGCTCAAACTGTCCTGAAAAATGTTCAGCCTGAAAGTATGCACATCTTAATACACAAAAGTCATTGCCATTGATACAGTGCTTTTGAAACATGTCCTTCAAAATGTTCAGCCTGAAACTTACATATTATTTTATGCCATACACGAGCAGGCTACATTGAACTGGGCGAAACTTATCACAAGGTACCAATTGTTTGAATTTTCACAGGTATTTAAACAATGCCTTTTTGATGAATGTAATTTACGAATAATAAGCGATCCAAATATTTGTACAATACGATTTGAAGAACAACTATTGATGCAGTATTTGCTAGATATATCGATGATATGTAATATACGTTTGCTATTTTGTATATCAAAACCAACAATTCCATTAATAAATTTCCGTAATAGCTAACATTTACAAAAATAATTCAAAATTATGTAACATTTAATCAAATAAAATAATAATGTAATGTAATAAAATGTACAGGTGTGAATATTAACGTGTATTTTTTAGTTAACTTTTTGATATTTAAAATTTTTGAATTTAAAAATTATTTTATTAAAAAAACCTTAAATTATCAAATCTATTAAAATACGAAAAAGCTTCGCTTCACTCGTGTGTCCAACGACGCATATGCTTTTTTATTTTGTTTTGTTCTGGAACACCGCTTTGCATTTATATGTATCTCACTTTTCGCCTTGTTCCGAGGCTCATCACTTTATTTTTTGCTGCACTGTGCTAGCTGAGCGCAAAGAGAAAGAGAAAAATAGAAAGCATAATGGAGTTTATTGAACTTCTCGCAACCAGACATGCCAACTGGTGGGGAATTACCCGATTTGCGGGAAATTTCATGTCGATCGGGTAATAGGCTCAAATATGCGGGGAATTTAATAATTCACCTAATTTTAATGATTTTTGCGGGGAATTTAACATTTTATATAATATTTGCTGGGATTTTGATTTTATATTGATTTTTTGATACAATGTTTTTTTACAACATTATGTTATAAACACAATTGGGCTACAGGCGGGTGGCGTGTAGCCTGTCAATATAGAACAATGTATTTCTTGTGTGACGAAACAAAAACCCACTTTTAGTCGTGTAGTTTTTGATATCATTCACGTTAACTAGCAATGTCTTACAATTCTTTACTGCTCGAAAAATCTTCATTAGAGTCTTAATAGACTTCAATAACACTCAGGGATTCTAATAAATGTATTGAAAGTGCGATAACTGTATTGAAAAGACAAGAGCGAAAAAAATAGGAAAGTGTAAAGGCAATATAAATAATTTTTGCTAAGTTTGTGGCAATTTTACATCAAGTTGCTCACAACAAAGATTAAAAAAAGACTCTGATGATGATTTTTCGAGCAGTGAAGACTTGTAAGACCTTGCTGATAAAGGTGAGTGATCCCAAATATTACACGACTTAACCCTCGGATGGGTAATGATCGGATAGACAAATGGACTAAGTCGTCTGGACAGACAAAATCAGAGGTTTGCACTATTACGAAGGTATAGCATAATGACAGATAGGCTTACGGTAGTTTTATATTTCAGAGGGTGTCGGGACATAGCCCCAAGGGGGCTCGTTACGACTTTTGATTCTGTTCGGGCTCTAAGCAATGCGTGCCAGCTGTGATGATTTCTTAAAAAACTTAATACCGTAATCAAATATATTTATTATTTATTTATTTATTACAATATTTTACAAATTAGTTTGTAGAATATACAGATGTGCTGGGCTTCTTGGCCATTTTGCACCATCTAGTGGAACTTCCTATTGGTTTTCCTAATTATAATTGAGAACATTATGTTTGCTTAGTATATTATTGATTGTATTTATGGTTTCTTTTTTGCTACAGTCTAGTGCGAGATCTAAGCTTGTGTTGGTTTTCAAAACTGCCCATTGAATCTGTTCGAGTTGTAGTTGTTATTTCTGTTATAATTAATAATTACCGTGTCTTAACATGGTGCTTGTGCAATAAAGGTATATTTCAATGCATTTTTGGCTTATGCGTCCGCAGCTTTGTTGCCTTTTATTCCGATGTGGCCAGGAATCCATAGTAGTTTAATATTGATATTAGGAGATTGAAACTCTTTTAAAATGAATTTGAGCGTTGTGCTTTTTTATTTTGTAGTGATTTTAAGACACTTAGACTATCAGAGCAAATTATTGTGTCTTTATTTTTAATCGTTGCATATTCAATTCCAGCTTTTATGGCAACTAGTTCTGCATTGAATATCCCTGCATGTGGCGCCAAAAGTCCCTACTCTAATGTATTAAAGGAATTATTTTCCATTTGTTCTACCACTGAATACTTCCCAGGCATGATCCGTTGAAGTATATTTGCAGGATCGCCATGTAATATGTTTTGTTACTTGGTGATATCGCAGGATCACCATGGAAAGTAAGCGCCTTTTTTATAAAAAAAAAGAATAAAAAAAGGACTCCGTTCTATAAAAAAAGTTATAGGACCTGCCTAATTGGTTGCCGGCGAAATTCGCCACTGGCGCTATTTTAAATATCCTTTTTTATGTCGTTCACTAAAAAAAGTGCAGAGGCTAAAAGGGTTTAAGTCGGCAGCTATTAAAGCTCAAGACTTATTGAAATGAAAATAGTTGGCAGCTGTTAGAGCTCAAAACTAGATTGACTTTATTTTAATTTTGTTCGTTCTTTTATAGTATGTATAACGGTATTTTGTCTTAAAACTAGAGGCCAAGACTAAGCGCCAACTAAGTAAGTAAGTAGTGCTTATTTCGTGAATGGTAACACTTAGCTCATGTCTGATTTGACAGATAATTAGTTTTATCCTTCCGCTGAACGAATATGGTTGTGTATACGCTTGAACAACGCTGGGAAATATTGCGACATTACTTTGAAAATCATGGTAATGTTGCAGAATGTGTGCAAAAATTGCATATGGATTTTGGAAGAAGAGAAGCACCGTCAGCTCCGTATGTTCGTTATCTTGTGAAAAAAGTGAAAGAAACTGGCATCCTTATCGATAAACCAAAGCGTGAAAAGCCAAAAACAGTGCTCACACCCGAGAATATTGCTGCTGTGGCAGAAAGTGTGCGTGAAGCGCCATCAACATCAATTCACCGTCGTTCTCAACAATTGAACATTTCGGAGACATCATTGAGACGAATTTTGCATAAAGACCTTGGTATGACGCCATACAAAGTCCAATTGGTTCAGGAGTTGAAGCCAACTGACCATCCAATGCGTTTTCGCTTCGCTAAGTGGGCTTGCGATCGACTTACAGAAGATGCCGATTTTGCCAAAAAATCATATTTTCAGATGAAGCTCATTTTGATCTTGGCGGGTATGTAAACAAGCAAAATTGTCGCACTTGGGGCACAGAAAACCCGCAAGCATACATTAAAAAGCCGCTGCACCCAAAACGAGTCACTGTTTGGTGCGGATTTTGGTCCAGAGGCATAATTAAGCCATTTTTCTTCGAAAATGAGCAAGGAGTGGCCGTTACAGTCAATGGCGATCGTTATCGGGCCATGTTGAACGAATTTTTGTTCACAAAAATTGAAGAGGAGGATATTGGCAGCATTTGATTTCAACAGGACGGCGCTACGTGCCACACAGCCGAAGCTACACTCGATGTTTTGCGTCCTGTTTTTGAAGATCGCATTATCAGCCGCAGAGCTGATGTCGTTTGGCCACCTCGGAGCTGCGATTTGACACCGTTGGACTATTATTTGTGGGGTGCCCTCAAAAATAAATGTTACGCCGACAAGCCAGAGACAATTGACGCTTTAAAGGACAATATTCGTGAAGCCATTGGTGAAATACAGCTGCACTCAATCGATAATGTGCTTAAAAATTGGACCGATCGTGTAGGCTACTGCATGGCCAGCCGAGGCAGCCATTTGAATGAAATTTATTTATTTATTTATTTCATGTATATTTTACAAAAAAAATTTAATTTATGAAATTGTACAATAAAATCAATTGCTAGTGGTTTTTTTTCCTTTCATATTGAAAAACTTTGTTGTTGTTGTTGTTTCTTTGGAAAAATTCGTTAGAACAATTAATTGTTCTAACTTTGACCTTAAGCTCAATAAACGATTTTAAACTATCAAACAACTAGAATTTGTATTTAAAATCAAGTATGATTTAAACTATCAAACATTTAGAATTTGTATTTAAGTCATATAAAGTCAACATAATTTATAAAATATATTTAAGATAAGGTGCCTGGTGACTTAGACCTTATGCACCCTTTGAGTAACAAAATGTAATCTGGTATTTTATAATTCTATTGTTTTTATAGGGAGAATATAAGTTTGCTACATATTGGGACGTTTAAGAAAAATAAATAATGGGAATAATGAAAAGTAGTAGTGAAAAATAAAATAAAATAAAATTAAGACAGTATATGAAAACAGATGATCTCTAATCTAGATCTCACATATGCCATGTATCCGTAGGGCAGATCTTATGACCGGAATCATGCCCGTCTTGGCACAATCGAGTATTTCTGAAATTGGTTTAATTATTCTAGAAGCCGCACATTCAGAAAGGATGTGACGAACAGATAAGGCAGTACCGCAAAAGTTGCACTTTAAAATGTCTGTTCTATTATAATAATGGCTTGTGATAAAAAGAGCCTTGATCACTCTTAGACGTGCTAAAAAGATGCAGTCAGACCTGCTTAATAGAGGGTTGTACTTGCTCCTGCTACCAGTTGGACTGATCTCTTTCAAAAATACATCACAATGATTCCAATAGGTAAGGTCTCTTTCTCTTTTTTTTGCGCTGTAAGGGATGAAAATTGCTCCTGGGAAGCAGGGTGGGTCTGCAATGTCAGAGCAGTTGAGTGCACCTTTTGCCGCCGCGTCCGCAGATTCATTACCCGGGATGCCTATATGAGCCGGTACCCAAAGTAAACTTATATTACCCGTTTGGTATGGTAAGCGAAGGGAGTTGAAAACACCCCTCTTATTATGCATGATCGCCTTGATTGAACTCAGACTGTCGGTACATATAAGCGTTTTGGTGTTTTGCTCAGAACCATATTTTATGGCACTAGTTATTGCTGCTAGCTCCGCTGTGAAAATGCTTGCATGATCCGGTAGTCTGTTGGCGATAATGGTCTCAAATATGTTGTGTGAACTCTGTTTAGTCACGGCAAACGCAGTCAGTATTCCATCGAATGAACCATCTGTGAACAGAATAAGTTCGGGTTGAAGTGTTTCAATCTTCCGAGCAAGCATGAGCTTAAAACAAGTAGATGATGTGAAATGCTTTGCTTATGTGTTGAGACTTATATCGAACTCGATAGACATCGGTGGTGTTAAAGTATTTGCTGGTTTTGGTGGTATAGTAATACCAAATTTACCAAATAGGTTTAACATGTTAGCTATTGCAGAAGGGGGGCTCTGTTACCTAAGTTTAAATTTTCCCAGAAAATAGAATGAAGACTTTCTGACGGTTGGGTTAAGGATCTGGATGCCAGTTTCATTGAATAATTTTCTACAATCTTCTCGAAACACTCGAATCTGCTTCAACTCTTAAAGAGTCAATTGGTGTAGCAGCTAGAAGGCCAGTGACCGTTCTATAGCATTTGTTTGTGATGACATTTATCTTTGAGATGTTGGCTTTTGAGGTCCATCCATATATTGTAATTCCATGAGCAAGACTGCCAGTGACCAGCGATCTGCATATATCAACTGCCGTGTCGATATGAGGGCCTTTATTTTTAGAGCAAATTAAGCGAAGTAAGTTATTAATATTTTTATTTTTCACAATGAGATTGTTGATGTGTGTATTCCATTTTAGACCCTTGGAGAAAGTTATCCCCAGTATCCTCATGTGAATCATTACATCAATTTGTATGTTTCCAAGGGTGATTTTGTGGCATGTTCATTTATGTTTGCGGCAGATGTGTAGTAGTTCTGCTTTATTTACCGGAATGACAGCACCGGATCGTGCAGCCCATCCCTGGATTTTATCATTCAACTCGTTGAGGCTGAGTTCTACCTGTGTGGTACTCCCAGAAGCTACGGCAAAGATGTCAGCATAGATTCCTATGAAATCGATCCTCTCTGTATTTTCGATTGCCCTGTAGAGAGAGTTCGCATATATATTATAGAGAACCACCGAAAATGGAGATCCCTGCGGTAAGCCGTTATCCAAGGGAAAGGTTGCAGACAAATGACCATCAACTTTGACAATTATTCGCCGGTTTGAGAGAAATGATAGTATAAGTTTCAAAATCGGCGTTGGCATTCCCCATTCAATAAGTTCCATTACTATCTGGGTGGAGATGACACGATCGAATGCCTTCTCCAGGTCCTCAGATATGACCACCCTATGTTTTCCAGCTGCCAGGTTTAGTCGTAGTGTTAGCTCTAGTTGATGACAGAGCGAGTGGACTCCGTGTTTAGGCAAAAAGGCATGTTGTTTTGAAAAAAACTTGTGTGAGGGTAATCTGTAAAAGCGTTTGGCCAGAATTTTCTTCAGAACCTTGGAAATCACTGACAGCAAAGATATAGGCCTATATCCCTCTAGACGATTTTGGTTTTTACCTGGCTTAGGTATCGGCGATAGCACAGCCGATTTCCAATCATGCGGAAAAATATTAGATTGTAAAATCATATTGTATAGACGGCAAAGTCTTTGTTTAAAATGTCATGGTGAATTTTTTAACATTGAGTAGGTAAGCTTGTCTAGCGACGGGGTAGAACCTTTCAGGGTTTTAAGTATATCTTCAAGTTCAGTAGTTTCTATTTCAACAATGATTTCAGCAAAATTGTTACTAGATAACTCTAGGTTGTCAATATTTAGTTCTTGTTTGGCGGCAATAATTGTATGGTCAAATGCACTATCGGAACTCAAAGAACTCCAAAATGTAGCGAACTCTCCGGCGATTGCACCGGGGTGTGTGATGATATTATTTCCTATGGAAATTGAGGCGAATGATCTTGGCCTTGAAGTTCTTAACTTAGTAACTCTCTGCCATAGAAACCGCACATCAACAAAAGGGTCAAATGAATTTAGAAATAGTGTCCATGTCCGTCGCTTTGCCAATTTACATTCTCTTTTCACCTTTGCACAGGCCCTTTTATAGTTAATAAAGTTTGCTTCGTTCCTAACACGTTTAAAAGTTTTCCATGCTTTTCGTCTAAGTCCTATGAGATTGGCTATAAGACTGTTAAACCAAACTGGTCTGTATCCCTTGCATATTGATCATTATAGGTGGTAACTTTGGTTTGAAATAAAACCCAGTTTGCTTTGTCATCTAGAAAGCGTGGTCGGAATATTTTGCAATAGGTCGGCACATCATTTGAAATCTTTATCGGAAAATGATCTACCGTGCCGGTTGTATCCAGCACTGTCCAGGAAAGAAAAGCGGCCAAATCGGTGTCACACATGGACACATCTACCCAAGTCAAGGTACGTCGTGTATTCAGCAGCGTCGGAGTGCCATCGTTAAAAATGACTAAATTTTTGGAGTTAGCGAAATCTTCCCATAGCTCGCCCTCATGCGCAACATATGCCGAACCCCACATTGTATTTTGAGCATTAATATCACCTACAAAGATATGATGACCATTTCCTGTGACTCCGATATGGTTTAACATATCAACTTCCAGGACAAGACCACATTCCTTGTATGCGTTATGTATGGAAAGAGGCCGGCCGCAATCAATCGTAACTGATTGAAAGAGAAAATCCCCAGAAGAGGTAGTATGATTAGTAACATTCATGTTGTTGTCAACAAAAATAGCCACGCCAGCTTTGGCATACGAATAATCCTTGTTGTGATGGAATACCTGGTAACCAGGAAGGTGTAGTAGATGTCGATTAAATTTGGTTATGTGTGTCTCTTGCAGAGCTATTATATTGGGTCTGTGTAGTGCAGCTAGAAGTTCTAGGGCGTATTTATTAATCAAAAAACCCTGTATATTCCATTCCAGCAATGTGATGTTTAGATTAGAGATCATATAGAGAAAATAAGATTAAAGTTTTAAGGTAATTTAAGTTAAGTTTTTGGTTTCGTTTTTCTGTAAGTTTCAGGTGTAATAAGGACTTTGAGCTCTGGAAAATTTTTAAATGCCTGAGAGCAGGGAGACATTCCTTCGTCCATTTCTTCGGTTTCTGATGTTATTGGGGTGTTTATTTGTTCATCGTGTTCGGGACTGTTGAATGTAATAGTTGGAGAAATGTTTCTTGTGTATGATTCGTGAGAGAAATTAATTTTATTTTTGTTCGCTGTGGAAGCTTTGCTGGTAGTTGCTTTGTTGTAATCTGTATTTTGTTGAGTAGTTTTTGATGCTATGATTGTTGTGCTGGTGTTTTTGTTTTTTTTCTGATAAATGGGCAATGATGTTTGTTTTTGTAAATCGGATGTGGTAGGAGTTGATGGAAATGCTTGACTGGTGGCTGTTTGTTTTTCTGCGGTTGGATTATTAATATTTTGAGGCGTGGTGTTTGTAACTTTTTTTGATTTATCTGAAGAACCGCTAACTACATTTGCAAAAGTTTTTTTGGGGACCGGTGCAATAAGGTGTGCTGATGGGTTGTTATTAAATATTTGCCAGGCGTCTCTGACAGAGCAGCGGTGCTTAATTTTAATCTTGTTTATTGACTTGTGCTTCAGGGCAGTTGTTGTCGTAAGGAGTGTGACCGTCTGTGTCGCAGTTAATGCAGGATTTGCCGATGCAGGTTTCATGAGGTACGACTTGTGAACATTCTGAGCATAATTGTATACGTTTGCAGTGGTTTTTGGTGTGCCCTAAACGTTGGCAATTCCTGCAGCTTAGGGGATTAGGGAATGTATTCACCGACGAATGCTGCCTTCCAGCTGAGCTCCAAGTATTGTGGTGGCTGAATATCGTCAAACGTTATTATAACTGCAACTGTGGCTACTAAATTGTTGTTTTCTTTTTTCATTATTTATCTTACTGCAGCGATACGGTAGTCTTTTTTTAATTCTTCTAGTAAATCGCTTTCAGGAACGTTTATTAATTTTCTGCCGAAGATTTTACCGTACGATTGGTTTATTGATTTGTGTAGTGAGGATTTTGCCGGTACGTTGTCAACATTTTTGGCATTTAAAAACTTTTGTGCATCAGCTAGGTTATTTGTTTTAATCAACAAATCGCCGCTTTTCATTTCTGTTATTTCGCCATGGTTGCGACAAATATGCTTTAGTCCTCTTCCAATTTGAAATATGTTGTACGATGCTAGTGGCTTCACTTCAGTGTCATTATTTGTAGCGGTGGCGGTTGCAACGATGAATCTGGGCAGGTGGTCGTTATTTGTCCGTTCTCGGGTAAGCAAGGGGAATGAGTCCAGGTCTACTCTACTGCGTTTGTTAGCAGCAGGTTTTCTTTTATCTTTCGAGGGGTCTAGCAGGCTGAACCTGTTGTGGTTAGGGGGATCAACCCCGTTCATTTTGTTGGTGCACCCAAGCATTAAATTATTAATATAATCGATTTATTAATTAATTTATTTATTTGTTTGTTATAATTAAAAAACTATATGTATAAAGAAGAATAAATGGAAGCACAGAAAATAAAGAACCGTTATCCGAATATAAAGCTTTAGATCAACACAGAGAGAGACGGGAGAAAAACGATGCTCACGTGGCAACTGTCAGATCGAGACTGAATGAAATTATTTTCCATTATTAACCGGAAGGATTGTACTTTCAAATAAAAAAAGAAATTTGAGAAAAAATCCAGTAGTTTTTTTTTATAGAATTTAAAAAAAAAGTTTTTTGGCGGACCTTACAATAAAATAGAATAAGGTGATACGTACCGTAAAGGCGTGTATCTTTTAAATATGTTTTATGGTTGTTTGTTTTAGTATTTTATAATGTAGAAATGTGTACATTACACCGTCTGTGAATAATGTAATCGCATGTGTAGAATTTTGCATGCATTCAAGAAATTTAAATTTGAAAATAGAAGGGTTGCAATCTTTTTTACTAAATTCGTTCAAGCTTGTGTCTATGCTAATTTGGTTCTTTAGTATATTTTCTGAGGGTTTTTTCTGGTATTGGCTAGTTTGGCATACCTGTTTTTTAGAAACCAGTCAACATCATTTCTTAAAGAATCAATACGAGTTGCCGCTAGGATCCCAGATGCCGTCCTAAAGCACTTGTTAATAGATGTGTTTATTTTATTTTTGTTGCCGTCTGAAGTCCAGCCGTATATTGTCAGACAGTGCTGTACTGTTCCTTCTACAAGAGATTTACAAATAGATATGGCAGTATCGATATGGGGTCCTTTCTTTCTGGAACAGATTACCTTGAGCAGGTTATGTATTTTTTTAATTTGTCTCCCAACTTTTTTACATGGTCATTCCATAAAGCATTTTTTGAGAATGTGAGTCCAAGTATTCTCATTTTTTTCTATTTTTACTTGGTGATTCCTTATTCTTATGATTGAAGGGCCACATTTGTATTTTTTACATATGCGTAAAGCTTCTACTTTTTCAATTGGTATAACTGCTGCAGTTAATTGTGCCCAATTATGCACGATTTCATCGAAAGTGTTGAAATTTTCAGTAATTTAAGTGCATGATGCTCTTGAGGAAATAGCGAAAATGTTGTCAGCATATTCCAAACATATTGTGGGTATTATCCAGATTAAATATAGCAAAACACAAGAGTTACTTAGTTTAGTCCTTTATTTATACTATTTACAGTTTTTACATGAGACAAATCAATGTCTTAATCGATTGCGCGCGTGTAACGGCCGCGGGTTCACAATAACGACTGGTTTAGTTAAATTCTCTTTATGGTAAGCATTAAAAATGTATTGCAGCGCACAATTCACGGTAGCCGCGGCGCACATAGTCAGCACCAACAACACGAATTTATTCACGTCCATGGTTATACTTTTCTGCCAATGGAAGCGATCATTCTTTTTATTGTCCCGTCCTATTATCAGCGCTAACAATAAGACGTGCGTACGACGGAGCGGGGATGGTTGGTGCAATTAATCCAGTCATCGTACTGGCTGTCTATTCGTCTGTGTGTTAGTTAGCTACTCCAACACACAAACTACAGCGCAAAATAAATGACACTTACTTGTGCGTCATTTATTTAAATTATGAGCTTGGGCGTTCAAGCCTTGAGTTACAAACTAATCAAATGTGCAGTGTTTACCTTAACGGCTCAAATATCCACTGTGGCGATAATGGCAGCAACAATGTACAAAGTTTACATTGCGATTAATATTAAAAGCTGCGGTGCCCATAGCAGCAACTAGGTTTCGCGTGGCTAGGAATTCGCTTGGGTCATCACTTGAGTGACGAACCAAACTGAGCTAACCCAATTACGTTATCAGCAAGGGTGCTGTATTACGACAAGGTGTCGCCAAAATCTAGCGGAGCCGAAACACGATTACCAGTAATTTGTGAACTAATGTGAACCCGCGTACGTAGGGGATGACAGTACAAAGGGTACCGCCACAACACTCCCCCCTTAGTGTTTCGCGAAAATCTAATAGAATTAATTTCCATGAATTAAACTAGACATTAGATAATTTTCAATTAAAAAATACATTCGAATTTTTACAATACATAATGAAAAATTTTTTGCAGAATGAAAAATTTGAATACAGCTTGCCTGGAGCTCTTACTCTCCTACCACTCCTTGTAAAGACCGGCGCTGGTGGCTGTAGTGATGAATTTGCAATGGAATTATTCGCTTTGTGCGCACGTCTTGCGTGATCGTAACATTTTCCCTCGAGGTCCAAAGGGGTCGGAAAAAGTCACGACCTTCCTCTCTGGGTCTGGCCTTCAGCCTATCTACTGAAAGTTTGTGCTGCTTTCCTTTGATGATGATTGTAAAATACTTATCGAATTTTTCCAAGATCTCGTATGGTCCATCATAATTTGGCTGCAAGGGGCGTTGAACTTTGTCGCATCTGACAAACACGTGAGTGCAATCTTTCAACTCAGGCTGCACAAAAATTTTTGGGCTACGATTGCTGGGCCTACTCGGTGCATGGCTTCTCGGAGGCTTGCCACAAAATCCGCCTCACCTAACTTCTTTGTAGATGGGGTCAAAAACTCACCAGGTAATTTTAACGGAGCACCAAGAACCATTTTGGCCGGGGTAGCTGCGAGGTCCTCCTTGAAAACCGAACGTAAGCCGAGAAGTACAATTGGCAAAATATCGCTCCAACGTTAGTGGTTGTGGCACGTAATCGCTGCTTTCAATGTTCGGTGCCATCTCTCTATCATACCGTTGGCTTGAGGGTGATAAGGCGTTGTTCGAAAATGTTTGATGCCCAACAGGCTATTTAACTGACGAAACAAATCCGATTCAAACTGCCGACCCAGGTCAGTGGTGATTCTAACTGGAACACCGAAACGTGCAATCCATCCCGATACTAAACTCCTTGCGACTGTCTCAGCAGTCATATCTGGAAATGGAATAGCCTCGGGCCAGCGGGTGAATCGGTCTATGACCGTCAAGCAATAACGGTTGTCCCGGGATACCGGCAACGGACCAATTAAATCCACATTTATGTGCTCGAACCTCTCACTTGGGTTGACGTAAGGTTTAAGTGCTGTCTTATTGTGCCTGCCTACTTTAGTTTTTTGGCAGGGGACACAAGTTCTTACAAATTCACGGGCATCCTTTTTCATATTTGGCCAAACAAATCTGCCTTGCAGAAGCTTAATTGTCGCTTTGGCTCCTGAATGCGCTATTCCATGCATTTTTCTAAGGATCATGTCCCTATATTTCTCAGGCACTAGTGGTCGAGGTATCCCGAGTGAGACGTCGCAAAACAATTTCTGATCGCTCTCTGGTATTTCGCATAGTTTAATGACTAGTGAATTTGGTTTACCTTGCGGCCGTACTAGGCGTTGGATTTCGGAGTCCTTTTTTTGCTCGGTTGCTAATTCCTTGAAATCGATATTCATATTCGCCACTTGTTGAATACGCGATAAGGCATCAGCGACTTCGTTCTCACTGCCAGGCACGTGGCGAATATCTGTAGTGAACTGACCGACATAGTCGAGATGCCGCGCTTGCCGTGGTGATGCCTTGTCGGCCTTTTGTTTGAAAGCGTATGTAAGAGGCTTATGGTCTGTGAAAATGGTAAATTGTCGTCCTTCTACCATGAATTTTAAATGTTTCACGGCTAAGAAAATTGCTAACAGCTCTCTGTCATACGTACTGTATTTCTTCTGGGCGTTATCTAACTTTTTGGAGAAAAAGCCCAGTGGCTGCAGACTGTTACCGACTTGTTGGTGTAGAACTGCTCCAATGGCGAAGTCTGATGCGTCGACACTTAATGTTAAGGGCGCCTGAAGAGCCGGGTGAAATAACATAGTGGAGTTAGCAAGGTCATTTTTGCATTTGTTGAACGCGGCAAGTGTCACTTGTGACCAAAGCAGTGGGGTAGTATCATTCTTCTTATTTCCCGCTATCATTCCCTGTAACACGGCTTGGGTTGCTGCAGCCCTTGTAGTGTTACCGGCCGTCTGCAAGTTTGAGGCCCGATCAGTGAGTCTGTTGTTCCGCATGTCGATAAGGAGTCCGTGATGTCTTAAAAAATCGGCTCCTATTAACGGCATTTTCACATGAGCTATTATGAAATCCCATGCAAATTTCTTTTTTAAACCTAGGTCCAAGACAATTTTTTTCGTCCCGAACTTTTCGATGCTGAAACCGTTCGCCGCAAAAAGCTTGAGCTTGTGAGGCGCGTTAAATCTATCACCTTGTGTTGGTGGCATCACCGACACGTCAGCTCCTGTGTCAATTAAGAAGCGTCTTTTAGATACCGTGTCAGTGACGTACAGACGACAAACTTCGAGGTCGCCAGCCTTGTCGTCTGTGGCCCGCTGGTGGCGGGCTTATAAGTTTTTTGGCCGCTGCTGCCAAGAGCATGGCGGGCGGCATTTAGTCGCAAAAGAGCCGTACCTGCGATGGTAGTGGCACCTATTCGCTTTTTTATCCGGAGCGAAATCCGAATGGTCATCGATTGTTTGGCGAGCCTTACTAGAATCGTGCCATGACTCTCTGGTTGCCGGGTTGAACTGTTGCTGTGAAAAACGGCTGTTGTTACCCGAGGTCCTTTGCCCTGACGCACGATGTTGAGACGATCGGTAGGTATCCGGTCTAACCTTTGACCTAAACCTCGGAGGCACTTCTCGCTGGAAACCTCTTCCATGTCTTCCATTTTCGTAAAATATTTCGTCGTCATCGTCGGAGGCTAGCTCGGCTGGGAGTGGATTGCCGTAGTTGCGATGTGTACTACGACGTCGCCCTTGGTTTTTTGGGTGTTTCTTGTTGTATAAAGCGTCTTCTAGACGATTAATGCGCTTTTCTAATTGTTCCGCATGCCCACGCTCTGCTTCGTTTGGCAATGGTGAGGCTGCATCAACGCTGGCGACGCCACGGGAGCCTGCTAGAGTCTCCATAATTTTATCTGCCAATGCGGCCCGTTGCGGTAATTCTACAACCACTGTTTGCAGCATGCCCTGCACCATGGCTGGCAAGCGCGCCGTCCACAAACTCTCGAGCATCTTTTCTGGCAAGTTTTCTCCGCCTAGCTCGCGCATTTCCGTCAGTAACTGCGACGGGCGTAAGTCTCCAAGCTCTTTTTCCGATAAGAGTTGACGTAATTTTTCCCGCTCCATAGCACTAAATATCTCTAGCAGGTTAGCCTTCAGTAGTGGGTAGCAATTTTTGGACGGCGGCTTCCTCACGATCTCACTAACCTGTCTTAATACTGCCTTTTCTAAGGCCCCGACCACGGTATAAAAACGCATGTGGTCACTCGACACCTTCATCTTCGAAAATTGGGCTTCCAGCTGCAGGAACCATAAATCCGGCGAGTCGTGCCAGAACTGTGGTGTTTTTATCACTGCCACGCCGCTAATTTCCGCATCTTTATCCACCGGCGAATCCTTATTTTCTTCAACGACAACTTCCGCCGGAGTTGCCGTGCCACCTTCGGCACCCTCCTCATCTGAGAGGGTGTGATCGTGCACCATTATCTGTTTTCCTGGCTCAGTCATTTCACTTTTCACTATTTTTTATATTAATACCTTTAATTGATTTTTATTCTCACTATCTTTAACTGATTTTTATTTTCAATATTTTATTTATTTAGTTCGCGTTTCGCGACGTCGGGGTCACCAATGTGGGTATTATCCAGATTAAATATAGCAAAACACAAGAGTTACTTAGTTTAGTCCTTTATTTATACTATTTACAGTTTTTACATGAGACAAATCAATGTCTTAATCGATTGCGCGCGTGTAACGGCCGCGGGTTCACAATAACGACTGGTTTAGTTAAATTCTCTTTATGGTAAGCATTAAAAATGTATTGCAGCGCACAATACACGGTAGCCGCGGCGCACATAGTCAGCACCAACAACACGAATTTATTCACGTCCATGGTTATACTTTTCTGCCAATGGAAGCGATCATTCTTTTTATTGGCCCTTCCTATTATCAGCGCTAACAATAAGACGTGCGTACGACGGAGCGGTGATGGTTGGTGCAATTAATCCAGTCATCGTACTGGCTGTCTATTCGTCTGTGTGTTGGTTAGCTACTCCAACACACAAACTACAGCGCAAAATAAATGACACTTACTTGTGCGTCATTTATTTAAATTATGTGCGATCCCACACAAGCACATGATCACCAACCACCGCTGCCACTGATCGTTAACTCGCCCCGCGGTCTCATCATCGCGACCGACAAGCATGACATACCGTCAGTATAACAAAGCGACGATCAGCTTGGGCGTTGAAGCCTTGAGTTACAAACTAATCAAATGTGCAGTGTTTACCTTAACGGCTCAAATATCCACTGTGGCGATAATGGCAGCAACAATGTACAAAGTTTACATTGCGATTAATATTAAGAGCTGCGGTGCCCATAGCAGCAACTAAGTTGCGCGTGGCTAGGAATTCGCTTGGGTCATCACTTGAGTGACGAACCAAACTGAGCTAACCCAATTACGTTATCAGCAAGGGTGCTGTATTACGACATGGTGTCGCCAAAATCTAGCGGAGCCGAAACACGATTACCAGTAATTTGTGAACTAATGTGAACCCGCGTACGTAGGGGATGACGGTACAAAGGGTACCGCCACAATATCAATGCACTCAGAATGTCTCAGATGTTTGGCTAAAGAATTTGAGTATGCCAAGAATAATACAACTGATAGAGGGGAAACTTGTGGAAGTCCGTTGTCTAAAGATTTAGTCGTCGAGTAGAAACCATCTTCTCTAACTGTTATTCTTCTATTTTTCAAAAAGGATAGTACGAGTTTTAGAATTGTTTTTGGAACTCCCCACTCGGTAAGTTCTGTGATTACGTTTGTCGCTATAACTCGGACAGACAAAAGAACACTATGCTTTTTAAGTTGAATGTTTGTTTTAACTGGTGTTTCGAGTGCATGACATATTGTGTACACCCCCCGATTTGGAAAAAAGCATGTTCGTTCAATATTTTGCCTTTAGAACAGATTTTTATTCTTTCGGCTAGAATTTTATCCAAGTTAAAAATGATTTCCTAGTATCTTGTTTTGCATCTTTGCATGCTCTTCTAACTTGTGCACATGATTTTTTGAAGCGATGCTTTTTACGCCTCGTTTTGTGATTTGCTTGAGTGAAATCTGAAAAACGACACTTTTTTGCCATACACCTTTTTCTTAGAATTGTTGTTGTTGTTTTACTTGCGTCTATTACAACAAGAGTATATAAAATTAAAAATATTTTTTTGCAAGTAAGCAGTGAGAATCGAACTCGCACCCTCACGACCGAGAGTTCTACACACTAACCACTACACCAAAGCCCTTCATATTAATAATGATGTGATTCATTCAATATTTAGTATTAACTGAAGCTTTGTTGCAGTAGATGACAGGAATTTATTAAAGAGATAGTGCATTAGCTATCGTACATATTCTATTGCGAATGCGTGAAGCTATAATGCAGCAGATCACAATTATCGATCAAATACAACGTTTCTATGGTGAGTTAAGTAGGGGTTGACTCGGGATTAACTTACCATGGAAAGCGAGTTGAGTTGATTTTCGTCAAATCCACAAAACTCCACGAAACTTCTTAAATTTAACTGCGTTAGATTCGATGCGTTCAGAATATGAAACAGTTGCTCAAATGTTGAACGAGGTTTTATTGATTATTTGTTATTTTATTTTATTTCTGTCACTTCGCTGACATAAAATGTAATAAACCATTTAGCAGGCACACAAGGTTAGGTTAGGTAAATAGGGTTGTGCACCGTTACCAGCGCTTCCGCGGGGGCCTATAGGTCCATTGCGAATCCGTTTTTCTATTTTATCGTAGTACCATAATAACCATAATTATTTCGATTATTCCTCAAATCAGCCTGTGCTTTTAATGAATCTCCAGATGTCTAGCAGTGGTGTGTTCGCTAAATCTTCCAGGTCTTTGGAAAATCTGTTCCCCATATATCGGAGTCGACGATTCTGTAGACTTGGACATTCGCATAGAAGGTGAGTTATTGTTTCTGTTTCTTCCGAATCTTTGCAGCTTCGACAAAAGTCTGGGGCTGTTATGTTCATTCTATTGGCCATTTCCCCAATGGGGCAATGACCTGTTAGAACTCACACAAGAATCTGGATTTCTCGTTTGGCCAAAAGCAGAAGGCTTTCGGTTTTCTTCTCATTTAGCTCCGGCCAGAGCCTTCGAGATATGTTGCGGTCACCTCTGGAGGCCCAGTTAGTGTTAGTACTATCTCTGGCTTTAAGGTCTATACTCCTTTTGACGACGCCTATTGGAATGTGCACATCTGTATTAGCTCTGTTTGTACTTGCGGTTACTCCACGTCTAGCCAGTTCATCCGCTGCGTCATTCCCTTCGATATTGCTATGTCCGGGAACCCAGCAGAGAGTGACGTTGTGGGTATTGAAGATACTGTTCAGTGGCAGTTTACAGTTTTGTACCGTTGAGCCTTCGTTGTTTTACTATTCAGCGCTTTGATGGGCGCTTGGCTATCCACAAAAATAAATACCCTTGTGGGGGTAAGATTTTTCCTATGAATGGCCTGTGCAGCTTTTTCAATAGGGTATATTTCTGCTTGAAAAACGCTACAGTAGTCGGGGAGTTTGTAGGACTCTTTGATTTGTAGCGTTTCGCAATATACACCTGATCCAGTTCCATTTTGGAACCATCACTATATAATTAGAGATTGCCATTGAATTCTATGGCCGTTTCTTCCCATTTTTGTCTATTGGGGATGGATGTGGTGTATTCTGTGCCGAATCTGACACTGGGTATGATATAGTCGGTTGCTCTTTTTGATTCTTCGGTTCCAAAGAGATTCAGAATAGATGCATGTCCGAAAGTGTTGTTTCTAAACGCTTGTGATTCGTTGAAGCGAATCGCGCTTTTGGTCGCCGAACACTTAAGAACCTCTTCTATGGGGAGAAGATTTAGCATCATTTCTAGACCCGCCTGTGGCGTTGATCTCATGGCTGCAGTTATTCCTATGCATGCTAACCTTTGGACTCCTGTTAGGGAGCTAAGGTAGCTCTTTTTGTCCGCTATCGTCTACCATACAAGAGAGCCGTAGGTAAGAATAGGTCTCACGATTGCTGTATACATCCAGTGGATTACACTTTTAAACCCACTTTTTGAGAAATTATTACATTTGACTACTGGGTCGATTGATCTAAAATTTTGGCTTAGTTTGTATGGTAACTGTCAGCAACTGTACTAAAAATTGGTTTCCACACCCCACTTTTACCGCGCACAAACCAATAAAAATGTTTTCTTTCAACGTTTTGGGTTTAGTCAAAAATTTTGTAATTTAGTTCATATGGTTACTCTCGGCAAAGTGCACTAAAAATTGTCCTGTCCCACTTTAGTAGTCAGCGTGGAGGGAAGCAAAGTGCGCCATGTTTAGGCTAAATTGAGCTGAAATTTTGGCAGTCGATTTATTTCGAGTACGAGATGGTTTTACCTTTTTACTGCTTACAAAACAACAAAAATGCTACATTTCGCACGGTTTTGATCGTATTAGACTAAAATTTGGTAATTTTGTTCATATGATTACTTTCGGCAGCTATACTGATAGTTAATACATTTGGCATATCTTGACATTTTAATATATAGCAGTAAGGCGGTCTGTGGCAGGACAACGTCTGCCGGGGAATACTAATAAGATATATGCTACACACAATAAAACGGCTATCTGTTAATCAAAAAACCATTTTAAATGTTTTAATATTTATTTTTAAAATGAAAAATAACATGTTATCTACCTAATTATTTAAGCAACCAGTTAACATATGTTGCAAATGTACAACCATACAATTTAAGAAATGGATCAAATTTAAGAAATGGATTAAATTTAAGAATTAATTACTTTCCCAATAATAGATATAAAAATATTTTACTATTTAAGGGACTTAACCCTTTCGGGAATTTGATGCCATATGGCATCATCGGTTTTCAAGACCCAATGGAACCGCCTAGGCACCATTTATAAATAACTTGTATATGCTATTTTTTATATAAGACTTCTATAGAGGTGTCTCATTAAAAAAATTTAAATTTAATTGCTTACAGGACGATCAATTCCATTTTTTATTGAACTAAGTAAACTTTTCACTGAAAAGGTGACATAACAAATTTACAATTTTTGTTAAAAAGCACAAAATATTGGAAATTTTTTTGATGCAATTATCTTAACCAATAGTTACCATTTATTTCTGTTTAGTTGAAAAAAATTTTAAATTCTATTGTACTCGCGATGATGTTTCAAATTTCTTATGATGCCATGGGCATCAATTTGACTCATAGGTGCTAAAATGTTTGCGCCACTCATACTTTATTCAATTTGATATATATCCATGTATCAAATTTTTCGCATTATATTTTTAGTGTTTGAAAGTGAAGGTGTTTTTTTTGTATGAAGATTATTCATAATGTCGAGAAAAATAAATGATAATGAAATTGAAAAAATTTTAAATAATTTTGAAGATTCAGATTAATCCGATTTAGAGGAATCAGAAGAACCTGACGTATTATTAGATTTGTATGAAGCATTTGAAGGAAACAATTCGTTTTTATTAAAAGAGCCATCTCGAAATGGCCAATACGAAGTAAATATTGAAGACTTCGAAGTTGATAATGTCGAGGTTTTAGATTTAGAAGTAGATAAAACTAAAAGAAAAGTTACCTCTTGTTGACCAATCCAAAAGATTTGAATTTGTTGGGCTTTCAGATTCTCAAGAAGGTGAAATATTAAGAATACCTTTTGAGAAAATAGACGAATTTCGTTGGAAAAAAACTTTTTTGACTCCTCCAGAAGCAAATTTAACTGAGCTGGAAAATCCCAAAAGAAATTTAAGAGTTCCAGTTTAATATTTTCTTGAGTATTTTACCGCTGATTTTGTTGATAAAGTAGCTGATGCTACAAACCGAGCTACGCTTAAAAATAAAGGTACTACAATTAATTTAAGAAGGGAATTATTATACAAGCTTATAGCGCTAGAAATTATGATCGGTACAATTGGCTATCCGCGATTGGATATGTATTGGTCAAAGGCCACCGAAATTCCATCTTTTCGTCATAGTATGACGAGAAACTGATTTCATTCTATTCGTAACAATCTTAAATGTTGTATAGATGTTGATTCTACTGATAAACTTTATAAAGTCCGTAACATTTTGAACATGTTCACTGAAAAAATATATACAATTCCAAAAGACGACAAATCTCTGCGTGGATGAAATTATGGTTCCCTTTAAAGGAACAACTGTATAAAACCCATAAAATGGGGTGTAAAAATATTTTGCCTCTGCAGTTCAACAGGTATTCTACATGATTTTGAAATTTATCGGGGTAAAAACACTATTGCGGCTGACTCAAAGTTAGGGTTTTGTTCTTCTATAGTGATCAATCTCACGAAAACAATTCCAGAAGGAAGTAATTTCAAAATATATTTTGATAATTATTTCACAACCCTTAATTTAATGGTGTATTTGCAGAAAAAAAGGAATTTGGGCAACAGGTACTATATGAAACAGTAGAATCCAATTAGAGGTAGTTTCGATTACCGCATTGAAAGAAACTATAATGTTGTGGCCTTGAAATGGCTTAATGGAGGCATAGTTAACATTGTTTCATCGATTTTTGGCGAAAAATTGAAATTTCGCAACCTAACATTGTTTCTATGTACAATAAACATATGGGGGGCGTTGACAGGATGGATTTCCTTCTTTCGCTATACAGAATTTCTATAAGATCAAAAAAGTGGACTCTTAAAATTGTTGACCATTTTATTGATCTGGCTATATGCAACTCCTGGCTAGAATATAAAAAAGATTGTGAAGGTAATCATTTGAAATCAAAAGAGTGCATGGATCTATTGGCGTTTCGTAATGATATTGCAGATGGGTTATTAGCGTTATCATCTCAGGCTACTTGTACTCGCAAACGTGGACGTCCTAGACTATGCAACGCAAGTATTACTACTTACTTACTTAGTTGGCGCTACAACCGTATGTCGGTCTTGGCCTCATCTAAGAATTTGCGCCAGCGAAGCCTCACGATTTTAATGCGCTTGACTATGTCGATGTCAGCGTACAGATCGTACCGTTCATCATTCCACCGTATTCGGTACTCGCCATTGACGCAGATTGGTCTGTAGATCTTACGAAGAATCTCTCTCGAATGCTCCTAAGGTCTTTTCATCTGAACTGCTCAGCGTCCAGGTTTGTGATGCATAAAGTAGGACGGGCATGATAAGCGATTTATAGAGCGTGATTTTCGTTCGTTGAGAGAGGGCTCTGTTTCTCAATTGCCTACTGAGCCCAAAGTAACACCTGTTGGCAAGAAGTTTGATCTCAATGCTGATGTCGTTGGTTGAGTTTATGCTGGATTCCAGATAAACGAAGTCCTTCACAGCCTTGAAAGAGGTATTGTCAACGGTAGCGTGGGTTCCAAGACGCTGGGGCTGTTCGTTTGTTGACACCAAGTATTTCGTCTTATCTGCATTCACTGTCGGAGCTATTCGACTTGACTCTCTTTCTAATCTGGAAAATGCTGCACTGACTTCGCGCGTATTATGGCCAATGATATCGATGTCATCAGCATTCGCAAGCAGCCAGCATAACACTCTTGTAGAATATTGTGGCACTACGTCTCAGATAGCAGCTCGGATGATCTTTTCCATCATTAGGTTGAAAAAGTCGCACGATAAGGAATCACCTTGTCTGAAACCTCGTTTGGTAACAAATGGTGGAGAGAGGTCCTTCCCGATCATAACTGCGCTGCTGGTGTTGCTCAGTGTCATCCTGCAAAGTCGTATTAGTTTTGCAGGAATACCAAGTTCAGACATAGTGGAGTGCAGGTGCTTCCTAATTGGGATGTCGAAGGCGGCTTTGTAGTCGACAAAAAGATGGTGGGAGTCGACTTGTTTTTCTTGAGTCTCCTCCAAGATTTGTCGTAGCATGAAAATCTGGTCGATGATAGAATTTCCAGGTCTGAAGCCAAACAGTTCCTTTACAATAGACTTCAATCTTTCACATAAAACGCTCGACAGGACCTTATATGCGATATTAAGAAGGCAATTATCCCACGGTAATTGCCACAGATAAAGGGATCGCCTTTTTTGTGGATTGGGCAGAGCACACTGAGATTCCAATCGTTCGGAATGCATTCTTCCGACCATATTCTGCATAGAAGCTCGTGAATGCATTTAAGAAGAGCTTCGCCTCCGTTCTTAAACAGCTCAGCAGGTAAGCCATCAGCTCCCGCGGCTTTGCTTTTTTTAGGCCTAGCTATAGCTGTCAGAACTTCATCATAGTCGGGCAGCGGAACCTCAACGCTGTCATCCGAAATGAGGGCTACCTGAATATCATCTCTATTGGCTGGATTGAAAAACAAAATTTTACAACAAAAAATTATTAATATAAGTTAGTCTAATGAAATAACAAATTATATTACAGTTAATATAGGAAATAACATAGTTACATTACTAATAGATACTGGAGCAGACATTTCTCTGTTAAAGAGTAAGGTAGTAAATAATAATGTTTATGGTAGTGAAATATGTTATATAAATGGGATAACTAATGAGGTGACGACTTCATTAGAAATTTCACAAATAAAATTATTATGGGAAGAGGATAATATACTGCATAAATTTTATACTATAGATGATAATACAAACTTAGGAACGGACGGAATTTTAGGTAGAGATTTTTAATTGATTATAATTGTAAAATAGATTATGAGACGTATACACTAGAAATAACAAATGATGATGAGAATTTAGTAATACCAATGAATATGAAAATGAAAGTTATAAAGGATATAAGAATTCATCCAAGCGCAGAGACAGTTATGGCTGTAGACATAGATGTAGATGAAGAAAGTATAGTTTGTGGTAAAGAAATTAGAAATGAAGTATTTGTAGCAGATACTATAATTCCAGCAACAGGAATAAATCACGTGAAATTTTTTAATACAACTAATAAGGAAGTTCTGCTATCAAGATTAATACTGGGTATATATAAGATGAAAAACTATGAGATATTACATTTTAAAAACATCAAGGCAGATGAGAACAGATTCCAAAAATTACAAAAAGAAATTAAGATAGATAATTTAGATAAAAAGGCAAAAGAAACAGTATTTGAAATTTGCAAAGATTATTAAGGTATTTTTCACTTAGAAGGAGAAATTTTGACTGAAAAAAATTTTTATTAACAGAAAATTTCTACAACAGATAAAACACTAGTGTACATTAAAAACTCTAGGACTCCACATGCTAATTTACAAGAAATAGAAAATCAAGTGCATAAATTATTAGATGAAGATATTGTTGAACCTTCAGTTAGCCCATATGACTCACCCTTATTAATAGTTCCAAAGAAAAGTATAGGGAAAAATAAGAAATGGAGACTAGTAGTTGACTATAGAGCATAAAATAAGAAAGTCGTGTATGGCTAGAAGATGTTCTTGACAAATTAGGTAAAGCAAAGTTTTTTCAACTTTAGATATGACAAGTTCATTTCATCAAATTCCGTTACACCAAAAATCAAGACCATTGACAGCATTTTCTACTGATTCACATCACTTCCAATTCAAACGTTTGCCATTTGGTTTAAAAATTTCAACAAATAGTTTTCAAAGAATGCTTTCGCTTGCACTAAGTAGTTTACAAGATGCAGCATTTTTATATGTCGATGATATAATAATCTTTGGATCTAGTTTAGAAGAACATAACAAGAAGTTCTGTCAGAAGTTTTTAAAAGGTTACGTAGATATAATTTAAAGTTAAATCCAAGTAAAAGCAAGTTTCTGAGAAAAGAAGTGGTATATCTTGGACATCTAATAACTGATCAAGGTGTGACTACAGATCCAAATAAATATATTGTGATAAAAAGTTACCCGATACCGACAGATGCGGACGAAGTACATAGGTTTGTAGCTTTCTGTAATTATTACAGGCGTTTTATTCAAAATTTTGCTGATATAGCAAAACCATTAAATCAATTGTTAAAGAAGCATGTGATTTTCAATTAGTCGCAAAGTTGCCAACAATCTTTTGAACTTCTTTTGAACTTCATCTCATGACACCACCTGTATTAAGTTATTTGGATTTTTCGAAACCCTTCATACTAACCACAGATACTTCAAATTTTGCATTAGGAGCAATTCTTTCTCAAGGAGAAATAGGTAGTGATAAATCAATAGCATTTGCAAGTAAGTCCCTTAACAAGCATGAGTTAAGTAAAGCGGTAATAGAAAAAGAACTATTAGCCTTACATTGGGGAATAAAACATTTCAGACCATATTTATATGGTAAAAGATTTAAAGTATATACAGATCATAGACCTTTAGTAAGTTTATTTACTCATAAGGATCCATCATCAAGATTAACCAACAAGGTTTCCTAACAAGGGACACGTCGCCATTGGAGACTGATCATTTTCATATATGGGAGTGTATATCGATATATGATACTAGAGGAGTGAAAAAGTTAAAATTTGATTATATGAAAGAAATTAAGAAAGGCCAAAATTATGAAATATATGAATCCAAAAATATGTTGCATGTTAGATAGATACAATCATAAGGTATTATCAGGGTTAAAATTGATTTTGAAAAAATTGTTATCTTATACAAGCATGAACATTTGTATAAATTAGCGCTAGCGAATGATGATAGAATATTTAAGGAAATATCTGTGCACAGATTTAAAAAGATATTTAATGAGATTCAGAAAGATAAAAAGAAAAACTGTATAGACATATTATTATATAATGCTCCAGAAAGAATAGAAAATGTAGAAGAACTGAAAGATTTAATAGAAAAGTATCATGATTCAAAAACAGCAGGCCATTGTGAAATAAGAAGATGCATAGCAAGATTAAATCAAAGATACGTTTTGAAAGGGATGAATAAAATGGTTAGAGAATGTATTAACAAGTGCGAGATTTGTAACCAGGTAAAAATAACAAAATACACAAAAAAAAATTAATAGTGACACATACGCCAACCACATAATTTGATGTTGTAACAATAGATACAGTTGGTCCTTTTAGACCATCCAATTCACATACATACTAACAATCGAATGTGAACTTACACAGTTTGTAGAAGCATTCCCACTATTTACAAAAGATGCAGTTAGTGGACCAAAAACGATAGTAGAAAAATTTATCTTAAAATATGGTTGTTTTGGAAAGCTAAAAACAAACAAAGGTACGGAATTCACGAATGAATTATTAGTTAACATTTGAAAATTGTTGAACATACAGTGGAATTCGGTTATAACGGCCCTGAAGGGACCGGAATATTTCGTCGTTACAACCGAATGTCGTTATATGCACACATAATTTGTTTTTCTTGTTCATTATTAACTTAATTCATTTTATATAAAGAAAAAGATTTATTATCAATAGTAAAAATAAAAACATAAAACTTAGGGTAAATAACTTTAATAAGTTTTTTGTTTCTTTGCCTTTCTGATAATACATATTTTCCTTTTCAAAGTGCCATCCATGTTTGCAGCGACCAAAACTGTAACACGAACCGTCAAAACTTTTCCTCCTATACACTTTTTACCTTAAAATTTTAAAATTCGATCGGGCATGAGTTTAAAGAAGAACCTTGTTTCATCAGCATTATACATTTTTTCTGAGTCCTAATAGCCATCTCGAAGTTTTGGGAAAAAATTCTGTAGTCATCTTGGGATACATCACCTGCTTCACCTGAAACCTTGCAGTTAACAGTGAAGTGTCGCTATCGAAAATGATAAATCCAACTTTCTGAACAAGCAAAATTAGTTTTACCTAAAATTTTAACTAAGTCATTGGCTTATTCTTGTAAAATATGATCGGTTAGAGGTTAATTTCGCGATTTTTGGATTTTAAACCAAGTAAATAGTGCATTTTCTACATTTTGTTGAGGTTTCCATATGATGGATATTGAAGAATATGACGCAAGAAATTCTTCGCCGTTTTCAAGCCGCCAGATTATTGCAGAGTTTTCTTCTATGGTGAACGCGTTACGTTTAGTTTGTGGAGGCATTTTGAACACAGTAAAAAATCAATCATGCATTTGAAGGAACAAATATGTACTGAGCAAAATCACATGCGCAAATGAAGCTATGCAGTTTTGTTGTCAATGAATTTTATACGGTTATTTCCCTTTCAACAAAGCAAAAATTGCAAATATGTTCACATATTAATAAAAAAAAAATCATAACTAAGCAAACCTAGTCTCAACTTGCTTTCATCGTCGCTATATGTGAAAATATATATTATGTTTTATGAAAACTGCGTCGTTTTATGCGAACTCGTCATTGTATTCACCGACGTTAAAAGCGAACGCAGTTCCTAAGAAATGAGAAATTAGAAAATGCGGACTTCAAGAATACGACGTTATAGCAGAAATGTTGTTATTACCGAGGTCGTTATAAGTGAATTCCACTGCATATATAAGGTAACTTCTACACTGTATCATCATGAAACTTAAGGTACAATAGAAAGTGATCATAGAGTTCTAAATGATTTCCTAATGACATTAGACGGGAAAGATAATTGGGATGAATTTTTGCCGTACTATACATATTCATACAATACAACTACACATAGTACAACACACTACACACCATTTGAATTAGTATATGGAAAGTTATACCGCTCTACCATGTGAAGTTATAAACAATCAAGAAAAATTTTACAATGTTGAAAATTATATTAGTGAATTAAGACTTAAGTTAAAATATGCGCAAACTAATGCGAGAGAAAATATATCAGAAAGTAAGCAAGATATATCTGAAAAACAGAAATATGTAAATAAAGGAAATTTTATGATAGGAGATTATGTATATTTAAAAGTAGCAAATAAGAAAAAAATTTGGATAAACCTTTTAAAGGTCCTTTTAAAATGATATCTCAAAACGGGCCAAACTATATAGTAATAATAGATAATAAAGCAAAAAAATTACATAATAACAACTTTATAAAAGCAAGAAACATGTAAAATAGTGCTAAAATTAAATGTGTGTATGCAATGATCTAAATATAATTTTGTCATTTAAGGTCATCTGCATCTGTCAAGCAAGGTCATCAACGTAAACAAACCTTTAAACACTGAGCACATGTGAGTGCAATATGATCAAGCTGAGTAGTGCAGCATAAATTAAAACAATAAAACGGCATGAACGTAAACAATAAAAGAAATAGTACTTATGAAAGAATTACGAATTTTAGCGAAGCGCAAGTAGCCACTAGCGGTGTTGAAAAAGAGCTGATGATATTGTATCTTGAACATGTGGGTCAGTATGTGAACAAATGTTTGGTATTGCATTTCTGCGGAAGTCACAAATGCAAGTCTGCAAATTTGATTCACAACAATCTTAAATGATTGGTTACATTAAATATATTGAAAATGTGACTGGAAAATGGGTGTGTCCTAGGTTAAGAAATTACTGTAACCAATTATTATAAAATAAAATGTAATTTGGAATAAAACACAGTTATTTTATGAATGACAGACTGGCAGCATTGCCTTCCTTTTTTTATTTATATAAATCGGCCTTGTGGCCGTCACATACAGCGTGGCACTTAAAGCCAAAACCTTTGTTTAAAATAGTTAGGATTTTAAATATTTTTAAACACAGCACCAAACATAACACGTTCCAGTGGCACTGAAAGTTTGTATTTTCCCATATTCTGATTTTTTCCAGAATGTAGTCTTAAGACTACAGAGGTTCGAGTTGCTATCCAGCGGCTCAAAAACAACAAAGCAGCGGGTGCTGACGGCCTGCCAGCTGAACTGTTTAAAGCCGGCGGCGATGAATTGATAGGGTGCATGCATCAACTCATCAGCAAAATATGGCTAGCGGAATGCATGCCCGACGATTGGAATCTCAGCGTGCTTTGTCCCTTACTTAAGAAAGGAGACCCGACAATTTGCGCCAACTACCGAGGTATCAGTCTTATTTCCATCGCATATAAGGTCCTCTCGAGCGTACTATGTGAAAGACTTAAGCCGTATACAAAAACACTGATTGGACCTTATCAGTGTGGCTTTCGACCTGGTAAATCCACCATAGACCAGATTTTTACACTGCGCCAAATCCTGGAGAAAACCAACGAAAAGCAAATCGACACGCATCATCTCTTTGTCGATTATAAAGCTGCGTTCGATAGCCCGAGGCGGGATTGCCTATACGCAACAATGTCTGAGTTCGGTATACCTGCAAAGTTGATAAGACTCTGCAGGATGACGTTGAGCAATACTTGCAGCTCCGTCAAGGTAGGAAATGACCTCTCCGAAACCTTCCATACTGAACGAGGTTTCAGACAAGGCGACCCGCTATCTTGCGATCTCTTCAACATCATCATGGAGAGGATCCTACGAAAGGCCGGTGTGCATCGCAATGGCACCATTTTTTACAAAGGTGTTCAGCTCCTTGCATATGCTGATGATATTGATATCATCGGTAGAACCAAGAGAGATGTCACTGCTGCTTTCACCGCTATCGAAAAAGAATCAGCCAAGGTGGGTTTGACGGTAAACGAGGGTAAAACGAAGTATATGCTGCCTGCTGGCAGGGGAGCGGGGCGGCTAGGCTCTCACGTTTCAACAGGCAACTATAACTTTGAAGTGGTCAAGGAATTTACCTACCTTGGCACCGCCATTAACAGCAATAATGACGTCAGCCTGGAGATAAAGCGAAGAATAACAATTGCTAATAGGTGCTACTACGGGCTTAGTAAGCAATTACGTTGCAGAGCCCTCTCTCGATCGACAAAACTGACACTCTACAAGACGCTCATTATACCTGTGCTTCTTTATGGCGCTGAGGCATGGGTTGTCTCGCAAGCAGACGCAGCCGCTCTTGGGGTGTTTGAGAGAAAAGTTCTTTGCAAAATCTTCGGCCCTATTCGAGTTGGCGACGACTATCGCATACGAATGAACCACGAGCTGTATGATCTATACGACGACATTGAAGTAGTTCAGCGTATCGCAATCCAGCGATTACGCTGGCTAGGCCATGTCCATCGTATGAATGACGATGCTCCAGCGAAAAAGGTGTTCGAGGCGAAGGCCGAAGGCCGACGACGAAGAGGGAGACCATGCCTCCGATGGATTGACCAGGTCGAGGAAGCCCTAACCGCGCTTGGTGAAACCAATTGGAGAAGGCGCGCGCGAAGCAGAGGCGCCTGGCGAGAGCTGATGAGATCGGCCGAAACCCGACGACGGGTTGCTATGGCCACCTAAGTAAGTAAGTAAGTCTTAAGACAGGCTACAGAATGGTCCGGGTCCAATAAAAATTCGAGACGCTCCTCGTTTTAGCCCTTTAGTTGCCCTCGAAACCCTTGTGACCTGGAACCCATCACAGTTCTATTTTGTTATTTTGTCCCAGCGTGTTTAATAGGTCGACACAATTGGAGGCTAGTCTTAATTCAAGCTTATAGGATTGCAGAGCTTTTAACCCATTTCCAGCTATTGGTGCATTTTTGCACCAGTAACTTTAGAATTTTCTCCAGGTGAGCGCGAAAGTGATATAACCTGGCACTGTGAGCTGCTTGTGTAAAATTACTCCTAAGTACTTGAGCTCATTTGAAAAGTCAATGACTTTTCCATCCAGGGTAGGCCTTATCAAATTTAGGCTCCTTTTCTTAGAGAAGGGTACCAGAATTGTTTTGTCAGGATTTATACTTAACCCTTTTTCCTTACAACATTTTGAAGTTATGTTACGGAACGTCTTACTGCTTCAGCTCTATTAAATACTCATAAGAATATTTCTGTGAACGAGGAAACTGTTATCGACAAATTGGTTTCGCGCTATACACAATTTGCTTTGTATCTACGACCATGAATAAAAATGTTCACTTTTGACGTAGAATTACGTCTTACAGCGCGATTTGTATGGGGGTCATTTTCACAAATTTTTTCAAAGTGATATTTGACACTTCGGGGTATACCCACAGCCTTTAATATTCATCGTATAAAGAAAAAAAAAATGCCAAAATATCAGTTTTAGAGGGAATAAAATGAATATCTAATAAAACAGCAAAATCTAAGAAGATGAAAAATTCATATATTCGTATGAGAAATGCACAAGCTGCTTAGCTGCAGTAGCTGCTTTTTCTGTTTTTAAGGTTGTTGTTGTGCTGCTCTTGTTATTGTTGTTGCTTTTTATTAATATGTATTTAAAACATACATATATAAATACACATCAGTTGCGTTCCTTTGTTTTTGTTTCCCAGTTAGCCAATCGGCTCGGTTAAAAACGGTGTGCACTTTTAAAAGCACTGAAACGGACCGTTTCGTTGCCAGCAAACTATGCATTGTGTGTTTCATATAAGCGTACCATTTATTGAGTTGTATATTAATGTTGGTTTTCTATGATTTAAATACAAATTTTAAATGTTGGGTAGCTTAAATCATTCTTGATTTTAAATCAATCAATCAGCGAACGGGTGAAAAAGAGGGAAAAAAGACAAGAACAAACGACGCTAGCGCATCAAGCGAATACGACATAAATTTTAATTCGATTCTTGATATATATAAAAAAGGACTTTACAATTATATAGAGAACGGTTTAAAGGTACAAAAACATGTCGTTTTCATACCAGCAAATCAGACGCTGCCGTTTTAAGTACCGTTTAGCTGGAACAGTAACATTCATGGCTTGTTGGGTTGTAATGCAATAGAGAATACAGATGCATGTAGCTAGAGAGCCAGTATGTGGCTACAAAAAAATGTACTACTACTAGCCATGGTTGCCAGTTAAAATTTAAAACAATTCCGACAACAAGTAACTTTTTTCACAATAACATAAATTAAATACAATAAAAATTACCATTGTAAATATAAACAAAAAAGTTTCCATCGCAATAAAAAAAATATTAGAAAAAATCTCACGGTCCTTAAAAATTACCACAAAAATACCACGCGTTTTAAAAATACCACCACAAATTCCATATGCATTTAAAATTGCCACAAAAATCTCATTCGCATTAAAAAATACCACAATGACTTATTGTACAATATAGTACAATATGCACAAACAATTTAAAAAAAATTTAGAAATACCACAAAGAAACTTTGCTTACTAAAAAGAAAAAAAATATATGAAGAATATTACCAAACTCCCACGGAAATTTAAATAATATCCCGCTGAATTTTCATGCCAATTTAAAAATACCACGCTGAATTAAAAAATTTAATAGGAATTCCCAGAAACAAAAATTCTTAAGGGCAATTAAAAATTACCACGAATGGGATTTTTCCAACATAACTGGCAATGTTGGTACTAGCTGCTGGTATTGTTGTTTTGGTTCTGCATGTGCTGCAAAGGGCCGTTTTTCACTCGGCAATTCTATGAGCAATAATTTGAAGTACATATGAAAATTGCTAAGTTAATTTGCTAAGATTATTTAAAGCCATAACATAACTTTTAATAGTTAATTAATAGTTTCAAATGTTTCAATTGGTTTTTCATCGCACATCATAAGCAAACAAGAAATATTAATTGGACATTTGCTTGTTCTTCTTACTGCTTGTTCCATGGTATAATTATTTGACAAGGTAGTAGCGTAGACTGGCTTTTTTCTCACGAGCGGCGATGGGTACTTGTCAAAATTAGCTGTTCATGCAATTAATCAAAGAAATGTGAAAAAATAAGCAACGGCTTAAACATAGCTAGTCAATCGCAGCAAACTAAAAACATTCCAATACACTTCGGGAACAAATTTAACGAATCAAAGATAAGTTAAAAATAAGCACATAGCTAGTCAACAGTAGCAAACTACAACTCCTTTAGCTATTTTTGACAACTACCAATCACCAAAAAACTCACGGCTACCTTGTCACATAATTATACCATGAGTTGGAGTACGACTAAAACGAATGTTTATTTTCAGCATGTATGTATACTACTACGCAAATTTGCGCATGCGTTACTAAGCATGCGTTGTGCTTTAAAAAATACATTTATTTTTTAAATACCATAATAAATTGAAATTATTTTATATTTTAAATTTTTATATTCTTTCCATATTAAAAATTTATTTTGTTAACTAAAATTTTAATTTTAAATTACTTTTAAAATATACATATATGTATATGCTCTTTACTACAGGAAAAATAAATAATTCAAATTTACCCATATTTAATTAAACATAACTTTGAATTACATTTAGTTTTAACCAACAACCAAATGAAAAAGAACAACAAATTCATCACCATAAATATCAAAAGAAAACTTATTATAAAACAAAACAAATTTTTACATGAATTTAATTGTGAGCATTTTAGATCAGGTAAGTTTGAAGAAGGACAACAACAACAAATTTGTTTTTGAATAATTTTTATTTAGAAGATGAAATGCTTTAAAATAGTTTTGAAAAATATAAATAAAAAAAAAATCCAGAATTTTTCTCTATTACTGTATAAAAAGGAATTCTACGTCTAAACTTACGATACTATCGAAACTGTGTCTTTTTTTTAAATATCTATTTTCTTTGCTTTACTTTAACAAAGACTTGTCGTCCTGCTCAAAACCGGGCTATTGAATCAGTTTTGTATGTTAAGAATTAAAGGGTCCTTTCTGGTTAGTTACTGTTACTATGACTGTGTAGAATATCACAATAAAAGTTCAAATTAAAATTTGTATTGTTTCAAAAGTTAAGAGCTTCCGACCGCACTATACTTAAAAATTTAACCGCGTTTTCTGGAAATCTTCGTTTGCGAACTGGCGACTCTCATAACTCAGTACATTTTTAAAGAATCTTAATGGTTTTTTTTTAAAATACGCGTTATTGAATTGTTCATTGAATGGAACATAGTCTTATCAATGCATTGCATATTGGGATATTTATCAATAAAAAAGTAACGAAAATTTTTAGTAAAAATGAGAAAGAAATTTTCAAACGCCGCCATTTTGCTATTTTTTTAATCAATTTCATTTAAATTTGTCTATTTCATAATCACACTCTAACTATTCAGGAAATTTTTTAATTTTTGGTTTCAGATGATTTTTGCGACCTGTGGTTATGTTGCCAGATCGGTTCCTGTTTTGCGCACTGTCCCATGTCACCCCTTGTACTTCTGTAGAATATTGATTATATAATTTAAAAATTTTATACAATCTTCTCCAAAGTACTATTAACACCTGAAAAGTTTTTACTTTTTCCAAAAAAACATTCATAAAAATTGTCTATTTTTCGGCCTGTCTAATCAAAATAAATTAAATTTTTATAAACTCTTCTCTTAAATCTTAGACCTTCAAAAATCCCTAAAGAAGTGAAAAAAATTTTTTTTGGTTCAGTATTATGAAATACCTATCTACGGCTTTGGAGCTTGTACGAACTTTTCAAAGTTACAAACCTTGTGAAAGTTTCATTAATGGTATTCATTAAAAATATTTAGTTACTAGCTGAAACCCGGCGCGTTGCTGCCACGCTCCCGTTGCCAAACTTCCATAAAATGTTATCAGTGAACCTGCTTGTGCGAATTGAGTCCGAATACTGAATTCCGAGGCTGTGCGACCTATAACTCCAAAGCAATTCGATATCGCAAATTTGGGTTGTATGGGAGGTGTCACGCCCCCTTGTCCAACGCCCATAAAATTTTATCAGCAAACAGAACGTGTAAATTGTCGTCGAATACCAAAATCCATGGCTGTGCGAACTATAATTCAAAAGTTATTGGATATATCAAATTTGGGTTATATGGGAGGTGCCACGCCCCATTGTCCAACTCCCATAAAATTTTATCAGTAAAACAGCACGTTTAAATTGTCGTCGAATACTGAATTCCGAGGCTGTGCTAATTATAATGCAAAAGCTATACAAAATCTCAAATTTGGGTTGTATGAGAGGTACCACGCCTCCTTGTCCAATGCCTATAAAAATGTTATCAATAAAACAGCACTTGTAAATTGTGTAAATTCAAAATGTCGGCCTTTGTAGTCTAGTGGAGAGTGCGCTAGACTATCAACCCAGAAGTCCCTGGTTCGAATCCGGGCGCGGGCAGAGTTCTTTTCACTTTCTTTGTTCTTTACTACATTTATGTGGGAATTTTTTAGTACTATCCCTAACGTTAACCCTAATGTTTTAAAAAGCAACTCTGACAGAGAAAAGAACAAATTTTAAAAACTTAACCAAACGAACAGAAACAAAAGAAGCAGGACAGTTAAAAAAAGACACATGACCGTGAAGACGTGAATTTTTTAAGTCGACTCAATCATTTTTATTTTATTACTAATTATTCAAGTTTTCTTTCTTAAAACCGTTTATTTTAAAACAAAATAAATAATCTTCAAAATAAAACAGTTTAGAAGTATTTTTTTAAAAAAACTAAAACTACATTTAAGAATTATGGAAAAATGAAATTCCACAAATAAATTGTAGAAAATGTGGAATTAAAGGACAGGAACAAAACAAAGTGCTGGAAATGCTTGCCGAAGTTAAGGCATAACACTAGCCTCGGTTAAAAGCAATTCAAATTGTCTTCACGATTGTTTCGCCTAATCAATAATTCCCGTATGGTTCCAATCAATTCCTCTAAATAATCTATCCCTTTCCTTTCAGGTCAAAGACCAAACCTAGTTTGTATAAGGCGCATGCCTTGGTTCTTTGATCTTTAAAAAATCTCAAATTTGGGTTGTATGGGATGTGCCACGCCCCCTTGTTCAACGCCCATAAAATGTTATCAGTAAAACAGCACGTGTAAATTGTCGTCGAATACTGAATTCCAAAGCTGTGTGAATTAAAACGCAAAATCTATTCAAAATCTCAAACTTGGGTTGTATGGGAGGTGCCACTCCCCTATACTAACGCCCATAAAATGTTATCAGTTAAACGGCACGTGTAAATTGTGGTCGAATACCAAATTCCATGGCTGTGTGAACTATAGCTCAAAAGCTATTCGATATCTCAAATTTGGGTTGTATGGGTGGTGCCACGCCCCCTTGTCCATCGCTGTCCGCACTACGACTAAAACCTGCGCATGAATGCAAACAACCAATTTGGAAAGCTTCATCGCGATCGGATGAACGGTGTAGAAATGTATTCAGGACACACAAACAAACAAACAAACCAACAAACGTACATTCGTTTTTATATACATATATAGATGTAAGAGATTCTCATTAAAAGTTGTGAACCAATCCACATTTTATCCAAAAAGGGGATTCTGTAACGATATAATGTCAAAATCAACTAAAAGCGCTTTGTGGTGAACGCTATTATCAGACAGAGTGAATTCTGCTTCTCTACAGATTCCGTTCAACCCATTTCTTACGGAATTTATTTGGTGAATTTCTAGAGACAGAATGAAATTTAAAAAATCTTCTCTTCCAGAACCCAAATTTATCGGTGTTAATACCGGACCACAATCAGAACTAAACTAATCAACATTGCTGAAATATAAATCTCCTAATACTAACAGATATTCATTTTCTTTAAGCCTTTCAGCAATCTTAAGAATATTGAAAAAAGGCAACCAATAAGTTTCATAAGTTGAGTTCGGTGGAATATATGACACGAAAATATAAATATTTATTCGCGTGGAGTTAGAACCAGAGCCTACTTGAAGTTTAAGCCTTTTCAAGTACTTGAATGAGTATGTATTCAAACATAAAAAAGCAAGCTTTAGCTAAAAGGACTTTTTAAGGTTCTCTGGAATCAGTGATTTGGATGTTTAAGGGGGTAGATGATTTCTGATCTGATGTCAGAATTTAAAATTCAAGATGGCGGATAGAGTTCTCACCTAGATTATTTGTATTTTTGCAAATTCTTCTTATTTTGAAATTCTGACAACGGATTTTGATTTCGAATCTAATGTCATAGTTTTAAAATTGAAGATGCAGTTTAGGATTGCCACTTTAATTACCACACCATTGCCACCAAGTAAAATTATTTTTAAGATTTTTAAACATCATTTAACAGTGTTAGGGAGTAGCTGATTTCAAATTAAGAATTTTAAAATTCAATATGATGGATAGGGTTGCCACCTTAATTTGTTTTTTTTTACGAATTCGGTGCTGGCGCGAACACTAATTAAAGATGGGTCGCTGAATCCGAATCCGTTGTCAGAAATTAAAAATTATGTGCTTTTTTATAATAGGGTTGCCACCTAATAATATGTGTTTTTAAGAGTCTTAAACATCATTTAACAGTGTTAATGGGTCGCTGATTTCGAATCTGAATTCAGAAGTTTAAAATTCAATATGGTTAATAGGGTTTCCTCCTAAATTTTTTTATCTTTACAAATTCGGTGCTGGCGTGAACATTAGGTAAAAATGGATCGCTGAATCCAAATCAGTTGTCAGAAATTAAAAATTATGTGCTTTTTTATAATAGGGTTGCCACCTAATAATATGTGTTTTTAAGAGTTTTAAACATCATTTAACAGAGTTAGGGTTCGCTGATTTCGAATCTGAATTCAGAATTTTAAAATTCAATATGGTTAATAGGGTTACCACCTAAATTTTTTTATTCGGATTCAACAACCCATTTTTACCTAGTGTTCGTGCCAAATTGGATACGCGTATTTGGTATGCTCATAATTGGATACTTGCCTTCATTTTAAGCTTGTAAGCTAGCATACTTGCAATCCGCAAGCTGTCGTGGGCTTATTTATATTCAAGTACAAGTTATACTTGATAGAAAATCAAGCAAGCTTGAACTTGTATTTTAAGAAAGTACTTGAAATAGACTTCAAGTAGGCTTGTGCAGTTCTCTAATGAGAACATCTAGCTTTACACAAAACTGTTCTAAAATTCCAGTGGCTTGTAATAAGTTGATCTCTAGACAAGGATATATAGAGCGGACAGCAATCCAAGTCCCTCCACCTGTATCTACTGGACAGCGATCCCGACGAAAAGCATCATATTGTGGTCAAAAAATTCAGAGCTAAAAATATCTTTGTGTATTATTAAACCGAGAATTTGGATGATTTTGTGCGTAAACCACCAACATTTTGATAATAGATAGCCAATTTATTGGTATCAGCATTTAACAAACGATTATTTAAGACATCAGCAGGAGTTGAAGCATTCAGGTCAGAGTCTGTGCTGTGTGTCCCTTCTCTTTTTTTGAATTCTGCTGGAATGGTCTGATGCTTACGACCAGAGGCCAGAAGTTTGATTTGAAAACAGTTGCTGATAATGTAAAAATATAAATACAAACTTGGTAGATTTAAAAAAACAAAAAAGTTAATATTAAATCATTAATATTAAAACTTAAAAAAAAAAATGAGAAAAAGAGGACGCAAACAACAAATTAGATCCAGTTAACATAAATATAAAAAACATTGAAATCGGAAGCAATGGAACAATTGAAGCGTTGCCGCGAATAACGTTGTAAGCGACAAAATGCCAAGCTTTTCGGAATAGAAAAAAACGTTTTTAAGGGCGCACTTAGAACCATTCGTATGTAAACTTCGCCTGTATATAAAAAAAGTAGTGCGGTCGTGGGGCCCCTGTCAGGAACGAAGTTTCTTACGCTTTTTCTTTAAATCCGAATGGAATTCGAAATAAAATCTATATTTTTATTTTTGTATTATTTTCTATTTTAGATAATTTTTTTAAGGCGAATATTATAAATAAACTAAACAATCAAATCAAATAGCTTTTTTTTATTTTATTTATTTAGAAATAGTAATGTTTACTTATAAGACAGAGTCTTTTGAATGCATTAAACAGTTCAGAATAACAACTAGTTATAAAAAACAGAAAAATAAATATAACTTAAAACTAACATTTAGTGATTTAACAAAAAATAATAAATAATAATAAATATTATAGCAACAGCTAGTCATAAATAACAACAAATCATGAATGAACAAAAAAAAAAATCATGAGATTATTAGATAAAAAAGAAAAGACTTAAATTATTTTTATTCTATTAGATGAAGAAATAGTAAGTTTAGATAGATAAGTAGTAGTATTAAGAAAAGTATTCGAAATTTTAATTCTTAGAGGTAACGAGTTCCAAATTCTGATAGCGTTTATAAAGAAAAGCCTGTTTGAGTTTAAAAAATTGTATCTCGGGATAATAAGGTTCATGTTTCTATTCGATCTGCAAAATTGTAACTTATCAAATAAATAATTAGGTGTTTTTGTGTAAACCAAATTATGCAAAAATATGCAGTTCCTGGCATCCAGATAATTGAACATTTTGCAACCAAGTATTTGATTGCTCATATGACTAACGCGGTCAAACTTTCTGAGGCCATAAACATATCTGACAGCGTTATTAAAAGCTTGTTGTAACTTTAGTTTGGCCCTCGAATCAAGTTTACTATACACAACATCTAAGTACGTAATGAATGGCATAAGCTGGAGTACCAAATTTCTCCTAGTGTCGACGGGTACAAATGATTCTGTCCACCTCAGGTTCCGAAGGGCATAATAAATCTTAGAAACAACCGAATTAATGTGATCCTCACAAGAAAGTGAGGAGTTAAAGTGAGGTATCCAAGATTTTTAACTTTATCAACAAATCTTAGCCCTACACCATTAAGATAAATCGTTGGTATATCAGACAAAGAGTTACTAAATTTAAAGATCGGTAAAACAAATGACTTCAGTGGATTTAGATTAAGCTTATTAGCTCTAGCCCATTTAGTTATTTTGTTCAAATCCTCGTTCATCCTGAGACATAAATTATCAACAAGGCCAATAGGACTGGCCAAGTACAATTGAAGATCATCAGCATATGCATGCATGGTTACATGAAGGCATTTGCTGAAGATATCATTTATAAACATTAAAAATAACAACGGACCAAGTACTGAGCCTTGAGGAACCCCACAAGATAAGTAACAGAAAGCGGACAGACTATCTCCCACCCTAACTCTTGGCGACCTTCCCACCAGGTAACTATATAACAGACGGACCGCCATGCTAGAAAACCCAAAGTTTACATATAATTTTTGGCACAATATTGTATGATCAACAGAATCAAATGCTTTCGAAAAATCTAAGAGACAGCAAGTTTATGCTGCATATATCAAATGACACTCTGATGTCGTCTAAAATCTTTATAATAGCTGTAGAGCAGCTGTGCCCTGGACGAAATCCAGACTGAAGTGGGGATAAAAGGTCAAATCTTCGGATGTGTTCTGAGATTTGCACGGCCATAAGAGACTCAAAAACTTTTGATAACGAAGATAACATACTTACAGGACGATAATCAGACGGATCACACGAATTAGTTTTTTTCGCTATGGGAATGATTGTTGCTGATTTCCAAACATCATTCCAAAACACGAATTTGTAAAGCAGTGATTAAATATGTGGGTAAGTGGGCTGAGGATAAGTGGTAAAATAAGTTTAATAAATTTAATGGATATTCCATCATCATCCACTGCATTGGATTTAATTTTGTTTACACACCGAGCTACATCACACTCATCTGCAGCAACAAACTCAAAATTATGTGTATATTCAGATGTTAAAGTTCTTGTGTTATAGTCGATCACATTACCAGAAGACGTAGAGCTTGCAACAAAGTATTCGTTAAGAATATAAGGATCGATCTGGCAATCATCGGTTTTTATCTTACATACACCAGCTTGTTTTAAATTATTCCATAGCTCTTTGGATGGTTGTGTTGAACTTAACTTAGACATAAAAAATATGCGTTTTGATGATTTAACTGTAAAATTAACTACGTTTCTTGATCTTTTGTGCTGTTCCCAATTTGATGTTGTTGGATTTCTTTTCCAGTGGTTATAATCTTTATTTCGTTTTTTAAGGGCTAATCTTACATCATTTGTAAACCAGGGACAGCTTGTATTCTTTACTCAGCGAGTGATTAATGGAACATGCAAGTCATAAAGTTCACTGATTCTATTCATAAAATGCCTAAGCTTCTCATCAACTGAGCTAAACGACCAGCATTCAGATCAATTTGTAGTGACAAGTCAATACACAAAGAGACATAATCAACAGATTTATAATCTCTAAAAGAGATTGTTTTTTCAAAGGCATTTGGAGACATATCTACATTTAAAGAACAAAAAATTAGGTCACGGTCAGAAATAAAGGACAATTGGTCAAAAAGTAGAAAAGAAGATTTATCTGAGACAACAAAAATATCTAATAAGCTGGAAGAAGCATTATTTGCATAGCGCGTAAGTGTACTAGTGTTAACCGTTTGAAGCTCAACTTCAGTAAGTATCAAAGAAGCGGCCAACAAAATTGTCTTTACATAAAATGTTAATATTGAAATCACCACACATGACATAATAGTCGTAGCCAATTGCACAATTTGACAACGTAGAAAACAATTGATCCAAACTACAGTTACGACAAGGATTATATACACACGACACAAAGATCTTAACACAATTAACACGGATTTCAGTCTTTAAAAATTCTACCTCAGAACCACTCGACATTCCTCAGAGATTAACATTTAAATTATTTTTACAGTCAATTGCAACACCCCCGCCCTTCTTATCTATGCAATCATTTCGATAAAGCTCATAGTTATTAATATTTAAGCAGATATTTTTGATGTCTTTATGAAACCAGGTTTCAGAGACACATGATATCAACGACTGAATTTTCGAAGCAATGTCGAACAATATCAAACTTAACATCGTTAAGGCTTCTCGCATTAAAGTGGACAATGTTCAGTCCAGAATGTTGCCTGCACAGAACACCGATCAGATTTTTTGGATTTCATTATTAGTAGAACCCATAGAAAATTACCACAGGCATAAAAGAAAGTGAAGAAGTGTATAGAAAAAGAGAAGAAGAAGCATGAACAGATCATAGAAAATAAGAAAATAAATATTTGAAATATCTTAAAGAATGAAATAAATTGAAAAGAAACAGCAGTACTAAGCTTCATCCTCACGAAAACGTCCGCAGCGCAGATAGCATTTTGCATTTCTTCGATGTTGTTAACACGTATTCCCTCTCCGCTCTTCCGCATTCTAATGTAAACAGAGTCTCGTAGAGTAAATACATTAAATATGCTTTTTTCCGTTTGCATATGATCGCTGCCTGCAGAACCCTTCGCGTATCAGCTAATATGCTCTCATGCAAGTATACATTGTTGTCGGAGTCGATGCCAGCGGCTCTTAAATTAACTGCTTTCTTTGCTTGCCGTCTGTAATATCCAGAAGCCTCCAAAACTCTATTTCTGTCGTATGGTGTATAGAATTCAACAATAACCACACCGCAGGCGTATGAAGATTTCGGCTTTATGCGAAAAATGTCTCTTACAGGTGGCGAGCGACAGATTAAATTAAAAGTGCTCTTAAGATTTTCTTCTTCAAGCAAAGGTAGTCCGAAGAGAATAGCGTCAAAAAAATGGTCAACCGTGCTGTTATTACTACTGTTGTTGTTGATGTTGTTGTTGATGTTGTTGTTGACGGAGTTACCACTTTCACTAAGCTGTTGAGTGAGTTGATCACATTTAACAGTAAGAGCAACTACTTGTTCTTCCAGTGAGTTTATTTTTATGTTGCACTCTCTAAATTTAGTATCAAGTGCACTTACCTCAGTCTCAAGTCTGCTGACAACGCGGGCGATTTCCGAAGAGACTATTAAATAGACTGTCAGTATGCTTCCTAATTCGCTCCTCGGACTCATCAATCAGTTGTTTTGCATGCGATTTTAATCGTTCTTCTACAGCGAGTAGTTGAGCGCCAAAAGTATTTGCTCCACTGCTTATGGATTTTGGCGTATTGTCGCTTTTGTTGTTGCCGCGCGAAAAGACGCAAAGAGAACACAGAAATAGAGATAGAAACAATGACGAAGACGATACATCTAGGAAGTTGATCGATGTTTGTAGTCGTCCAATGCAGCAACAGTAGGCAGAAAAAAGTGTAGAAACACGCAACAACAAGGCGGAAGTTATGCTGACCGAGCTGCTCAATCTGATTTATATTTTAAATTGAACAAATTTACGGCCGAGTGTATACTTTTTAACTAATTTTTGGTGCACAAATGATGGCGTGATTAGAAAGTTTATGCCGGTACACTATATCAAGTTATAAAAACTATGCGATGCGTTTATTTAAATCATAAGTAGGACCGATGCAAAAACACGTCCGATCGTTGCTAGTGTTTACATTGTTTTATTTAATATTTTAGGAAAAAATTTATATATTGAAAATAAAGATGCAAAATTCTTAAAACATGTTGCTAGCGATGTTTGTTTAAAGGCGTTGAGCATTGAACATTCATCAATGTTCCTCGTTTGAAGCTTGAATTGATTGAAAAGTTGGATTGAAAACTGGACTTACGTTAGAGTAAAGAACAAAAAAACCCTTTTTTTGGGTCCAGCCTATTGTCAAAAAACTTTTTGAAATTCTTACATCCGGTGAGAATGATCGTCCACGGGAGGGGGAGGTGGGTGGTCGCATGCAGTGAACTTTTTAAATATCCTCACATTAAGTCAAACATCCGTAAGCTAAAATTAAAAAATTTTACGGGAGAGTCAAAAAACTTTCTAAATTGGTATTTTATTCTGCGCTCAAACTTAGGGATTTTAGAAATTTACAAAAAACTTCGTTTTTATTTGTAGGAGTGTACATTTAAGCAGGACCATGTATTTCGATAAGGTGCATCAATCAATCAAAAAGTCGACTTTGAATTTATTGTAACTTACGGCTTTTTTGATTTTATATGACGAAATTTTCATTATAAATGTTAATATATTTTGAAGAGAACTCAAAAGTACTTTTTTAAAGTATATTTATAAATAAAGCTGAACTTTACCATGCATGCATTTTTAAATATTACGTTGTACCCGTCGCAGTGATAAGTTACGATACCATTTCATTTACACTTGTTCCACAGGCACTTTTCAATACGTATCCTTACACTCAAAAAATTTTGTGTGTAAATATTACTAATAATTGCGTCCATTCTATGAATTTTATTCGCAGTTTTCAGTCACGAACAGGATTCGTAGATTGGACGTAGTTTGGTACATATTACAAATATTTTATTCGTATTCGTAAAAAAACAAATGTATATTGTACGAATACATTTGTTACATTTACCAGAGCTGTAAAAGATTTGATCAATTTGATTTTATACACAAAAAAGTGAATCAGTGAATAACGAAATAAGAATGCATTCAATGAATGCAAAATTAATTTAAAAACAAAATTTTTAATTCACATTCATTTTTAAAAAAATGATTAATTACTTATCTCAATTATTAATTTTCGTTATTCAGAATAATGCATAATTTTTTTATTCATTTGAAGAAAGAATGCAATTCATAAAGAATTTCAGAATTTTATAATGACGAATAAAAAATGAATAAGGAATAACAAATGAATAATGAATAAAAATTAATAATGAATAACAAATGAATAATGAATAAAAAATTAATTATGAATGAAAAATGAATAATGAATAAAAAATTAATAACGAATAAAAAATGAATAATGAATAAAAACAAAATAATTGAAAATTCTGAAATTCTTTGAATAGCATTCATATGAATAAAAATATTAATTAATTATTATTAATAACGAAAAATTGCGACGCAATTAAGTCGCTTCCGAACAACAAGGCAGCAGGGACAACTTGCCGCTGAGCTTTTATGTCCACTTATCCGTATCGCCTGGAAAAATGAAAGTTTTCCAGATGAGTGGTCCAACGGCATAATTATCAAGATTCCGAAGAAAGGCGATTTAAGGGAATGTGAAAATTGGCGTGGTATCTGTGTGCTGCCTGCGGTTTCAAAAATTGTAGCGAAAGTAGTTCTAGAGCGATTGAAAGATCACCTATACTCAACGATCGACGCGGCGCAAGCAGGTTTCCGTGCTGGTTCTTCCATATCAACACAGTGCGTATCATCATTGAGCAATGCGCGGAATATAGATCCGATTTGCACATGATGTTTATTGATTTCGAGAAGGCGTTCGACAGCGTTCACAGCGTTCACAGGGACTGCTTATGGGTTGCCCTTCGACGTAGGGGTGTACCGGAGAAGATAATCGCTATAATCAAATCAATTTACGAAGTTGCAAGGTGTCGAGTCTTACACAAGGGAAAACTATCTGATCCCTTTGAAGTTCACAGCGGTGTCCTTCAGGGCTGCATTTTGTCTCCAGTTTTGTTCCTTCTTGTGATTGGAGACGTTTTAAATGCTGCTTTACACCAAATGCCAAACAGCGGTTTGAGGTGGACTATGACGAGTTTTTTGCAACACATCGACTATGCTGACGACATCTGTCTTCTTGCAAATCGACTCACCGATTTAACACGTATGGCGGACAATTTACATGCAGAGGCGATGTCTGCCGGCCTTAAAATTAACTTCAGAAAAACCAAAGTTTTAAGCCTGGCAGAAAGTAACAGCGCTCCAGTTGAAATATCTGGTCATCCCATCTAGTCGGTTGATAGTTTTACATACCTGGGAAGTGAAGTAGCCGCCGGAGGTGGAACCGAGGAGGACATTGCGTGCCGAATTAGAAAAGCCAGAGCGGCATTTGGTATGTTAAATGATATATGGCGAAACTACAACCTGAGCACCAGCCTAAAAGTTCGACTATTTAAATCGAACGTTCTATCTGTACTTCTGTACGGCTGCTGTACTTGGAAAATAACCCAAGTAATCACCAAGCGATTGCAAGTCTTAGTTAATCGTTGTCTGCGAATTGTTCTCAGAATTTTTTGGCCCAACACAATAACAAATGAAGAACTGCTCCGCAGAACAAACATGGAGCCCTTAGACAGCTTGGTTAGAAGACAAAAGTGGAAGTGGATAGGCCACTCTCTCCGCAAAGACAACAACAGCATCGCAAAGAAGGCAATGGAATGGAACCCCTCGACGCGAGGGGCAGACCACGAGAAACATGGCGAAGAACGGTAGAACGCGAAGCTAGTCAACTTGGCAAGAATTGGAGGGAGCTCAAAGCGACTGCCAGTAACCGAACACGATGGCGCGTAGGCGTAGTTGAATCCCTATGTCCCGCTAGGGATTAAAGGACATTAAGAAGAAGAATAACGAAAATGAATAATTGAAATTCATAATAAATCATTTTTGTAAAAATGAATGTGAATTAAAAATTTTATTTATAAATCAATTTTGCATTCATTGAATGCATTCTTATGTAGTTGTTCAGTTGTACTTAAAATTCTGAATATGAATGCCGATTTTACAGCTCTGACATTTACTAACAACAAAAAAAAAATTCTATCTGAACTTGGGTTGGAACCACGGTTTTTTAGCTTACGTGCCACGTACTCTTTCAGTAGACTGCGGCCACCTTGCAATCAAACATTTCCTTATATTTGGAAATTGATCAACAAACCAGGCTGAAAGATTTCGGTTGTAAATTTTTTAAACTACACATACTAAATAGTACGAAGCCATTAGTAAATACTACGAATGCAATGGAATAAATTACGATGTTATTCTTAAGAGAAATTGAGTAATGATATCCCTATTAGTCGAAGATCATTCTGCGGAACAACAGATGGTAAGGGGCATTTAAACTAATAACGCATATGAACTTGGATGATAAGCGAATTTATGTTTAAAGTAATTAAACACAAGAAGAAAACAAAATAAAAAAGGAGGGATAATTTTAAACTATGCACTCATTTTTAAAAAAATCCGATGGCAAATTGTTTTTAAGAAAACTTTAAGAAAAATTTTTTGGTCAAAAGTTTTTTATAACTAAAATTTAAATAGAAAACTCGATTTGAAACATTTATTTTATACTTCTTCAAATTCACGTTTTTTAATAGGCGTCCACCCATTTTGAAAATTTTCTGGATTTTTGTCGCGTCACGTGCTTATATCACATCCAGGATTCAGAATCAAGCCTTGCAGGGAGGTTCTGGAATATGTTTAGAAAATGAATGGATCCCAGAACGCATCTTTACATGTACCTCCTAATATATTTATTTATACGTTTTGAATTAAAAACAATTTTTTTTTAATAATTCATACAAGAGGTATGTTTCCAAACTCGATTTTAGTAACTTGCATGTTGATAGAACTGATGCACGTTGAAAAAAGAAATCATTCAGCTGATGCCCATGCGGGGAACATTTCAAGAATAACAGTTTTTACCTCCTAAAACCAAATCTGATAAATTTCAGGCCGCTCGCAATTGGTTTATGAGTTATAGGCCTCCAAAACTGGAAAATTGTCTAAAAATCTTGCTGGTTGTATTAATTTTTAAAAAAAATGTTTGTATTCTTATTTGAGAAGAGGAATTCTTGAGGACTAAATAGTATTTAATGCGATTTTATTTAGGGATAAAGGAGACCTCACATTATTTAATTTACTTAATTACTAAGAATATTTGTTGACAAAAAATGTTTTTAATTACATGAAACAAAAAAAAAAAATTAATTTGAAAATGTTTCGGGGATGATACGAAAAAATTTTTGACCCCATCTTTGAAATACATATACAAGCGTGTGTCAACCGGCGTATCATGATAACAAAATTAGTACCAAAAATCTCAGAAAATAGAATTACATAGGTTACATTTTCTTTATGTGCATTCTAAACTCCTTTATGCCTTTGACTCCCCCCGGAACAAATCCTGCGGACGCCCTTGCTGCCAGCACATATACAAAGAGTATAAAAAAACATTTTCAGGGTTCAACCTAGTGTCAACATTTTTTAAATTCTAACATCAGATTACACTCTATTACACACATTTTCTGCAGCATCCATTTTTTAAAACTTAATTGCTGCCACGCACGGTAGAAGTGAAACCTTCAGAAAACTGTAAAAATTTTTAGTACAACGACTTTTTCATAAAACATCGCAACCTAAGAATGAGATAAAGCAGCTTAAAAATCAAATATTTGACTTTTCTTGCAAATATCTCCGCTGTTTTGAGATGTATTTAATTTATATAATCAATTTTTATTCAGGAGTCCAAAAAGAGACTAAACAAAAATATATCTTCATCGTGTTTTGTAATAATTCTACCCATTCTTGTAACGAATTTTATAACCCTTGTGTCAATATTATTTCCAGTGTTTTCTAATATTGCCACGCCCCTTTGTAGAATAACGCCCACTTTTTAAATAGGCACATCCGTGCTCAATGTTTCTATCTGTTACTCGTTTGTAAGTCTGCTCGAATCTCAACACTCACACACACACTAACACAGCGCACTCGTCTGCTAGTTTGTAGTCTGCTCGATACTCGCATGCATACACACAGCAATCACACGGATTTTTTTCTACCTAATCGCACTACCCGCAAGCTGCGTAAAGAAACTTCGTTCCAAAAAAATATTCAGAGTCAAGTTAGAGCATTCTTAACGCTTACAACGTTATTCGCGGCGAAGCACAGTGGGGCCAAATGCATGAAAAGTGGCGATTAATTCATAGAAGTCGTAATTTAAAAAAAAAAATATTTTTTATTAATGGATATTTATAAATACATAAAAAACCAACATTTAAAAAAAAACAGAGTGAAAAAACACGTTTTTTAACCCTTTATGGGCCATTTTGTGTTCTGTAAAAAATCCTCTTTTTTCACATTTTTTGCTGTAACTTTGGAACGGTGCGCTATAAATTATTCAATTAAATTGCAAATTAAAGCATACTAAATGTACTTTAAGAAAAACAAGTAATATTTTTAAAAATAATAAGGAATAAATATTTTATATGTATTTTTATTAGAAAATGTTTAAATTAAAATCATACCTTTTTTCTCGAAATTTGAAAATTTTGCTCAAAAATGAAACATTTGAAAATATAATTGTTTTTTTATTGATAAATAACCATAAACACACTATTTAAAAAAAATTTAATTCAATTCGGTTATTCTATTTTTTTTTTTTTTTGAAAACAACAATTTTTTATTATAATCATTATTACCTTCAATGTTAGTATTTACTTCACATTCAATTTCATAATCATAAATTAATTCGTTACAATAATCTTAATCTTCATCTCCATCTTCATCTTCATCTCCATCTTCATCTCCATCTTCATCTTCATCTCCATCTCCATCTTCATCTCCATCTTCATCATTGCTATTTTGATTGCTGGGAAGTACAAGCAACTCCAATGCAGATTTTGGCATTAGCTCTTTTTTCTTTTTAGAACTATTGTTCATGCTTGTTATAAACGGATCTGAACTTAAGAGAAATCTATTAAAGATATCTTCCATTGTTTTTTCTCGACTGCATTTACGGGCAAATTCTCCCTATAACTTTTAAAATCTTTATTTCTGGCTTCCTGAGACTCTTCGGTTAGCTGACCAATTGGCAATGGCGATAATGATATAATTTCAGGCCCATGAATAAAATATTTGTGAAGAGTAGGAGGCATATAGTACCATGGATATTTTTTCACAAATAGCCTGGCAGTGTTATTAGCGAAGTTTGTAAATTTTTCAATGTTGACCTCAATACCACTAGAAACTACAATTAATATTGTGTGCATATTTTTGATCAACTCTAAATCAATATTAGTAATTTCAGCAGATACTTCTGCATTCTTAAAAAAACGTATTGCAGTATTCCCGTCATTAGAGTTACCAAAACCAGGTTTTGGTCGATCAATGATCAATCCCGTTCTCTTTTTAAATTCGCGTTGAATACGACTTTTAGTTTCAGCAATAATTTTTTTTTCTTCGTCACTTCTTGCCTGCCATTTTTGAATTGGAAGTTTATATGCCAAGTGAATAAGACATTCAAAAAATCTTATCCAGCCATGTAGGACAGACAAACCGAACTCCATGAAGTCTACGTTGGAATCTCTAGAAATCATTTGTTCAATATTGTTGAACTCCTTGCTGGTAGCGCCACATATGTAGCACTTTTGTGTGGACTTTGTGTCTGTAATCGCGTTACACACTTTACAGTCAATCATAACGAGAATTAGTTTGTGGTTCACTTTTATCTTTCTTTCTCCAACTGATATCACTGTATCGATAAGAGCATTTTTTTCTGTCTCCACTCTTTCTCTTTCTGTTTTAATACTGTTGACCGTTTCTTTCATAAATTCAATTTTTAATGGCCTGCAAAACCTAGTTGAAGACGGTCGAGGATTATGCCAAATGATTTTGTTTTTACAAACTAATTTTAATGGTACAATTGACGTAATAAAAACAGAAGAATCAGATGCATTACTGTCATGAAAGGCTTGTTTGTAAGAACTATGCCCTGAACTTCCGTCAAAGCCCCACTTAGTGTATAAAGTAATTTTTTCGATTTCTTCGTTGTCTAACGAATTTAAATCTGCATTTTTAACCGACAAAAGGCGTTCAGTGGTATGATCCAATATTCCTTGTAGGCTAACTTGCGCTGATGTTTCAGAAATTTTCATTTGTTCTCCCTTTGGGTAACATTTTTTCTTAGCTCTTTGGACCAATTTATATGATGGAAATTTCTCAGGTGCAACCTTTCTAATAACATTATATTGGTGGCGACTTAGCTTCGCTTCTACCAAAACGGACAGAGCTTCATCCGGAGTTAACTGCTGTGGTGGTACCTGTGCTATACTTTTTCGGTATTTTTCGGCTTTTGTTGGAGATGATATTATTTCCTTAACAATTTTCGACTCATCTATTTTTCCAGCAGCTCTCAAGCTCATTTGTGTGGCGTAAGCCAAAACAGGCAAAGAAATTTGATCTCTTATGTCTTTACATTTCTTAACTTTTGTTTTTTCTTTGCACTCTTCAAATGAGAGCTCATTGCGACCTCGTTTTTGTTGTGGTTCTGGTGGTGGACTGAATGAGATTGAGGCATCCAGCCAATTCTTATTATTTTTTACAAAAACTTCATTCTTTCTATGACATTTCTGCCACCGAATCTCATAGCTAGAGCAAAAATTACGAAACCTTGTCATAAAATCTACCATATCCGAAGGGTCGACACGTTTTATTACTTCCCATCTCAAAAGTTTAAATTTATCCTGAAGTGATTTAGGTTCTGCACTCCTCATAAAATTATGCAACTCATGACGAGGAATGAAAATTGTTTTGGGAGATGTTCCTAAAATTAATAAGATTTGTATTCGTTTAAAATTTGCAAAAAGTAATTCCTTTAACCCTGTACCGAATAATTTACACTTTCACAACACTTTAAATATGTAACATCACATCACAAAACATTGACAGCTAAAACAATAAATAAACGTGTCAGTACCGAATCAATAATTAGTACCGAGTAAGCGTGAATTAAAGTTACTCACGCCCCCATCTCTAATTAACAACACATTTTTTAGCTTCAATAACAACTACTATAACGAAAATAATGACAAAATAAAGTAAAAACAACTTTATGCTTTGTTTTGTTGTTTTTTTTTTTCATATTTGTGGATTTTTAGCATCTTGAGTTATTTCACAAAAACAAGCATAACAGAAAAATCTCAACAAATCGCCAAAAAATATTTTGGGGTTTATTAGTTGAGATCTGATATTATAACACTATATAGACGATTTTACGCAAGCTCACGAACAAAGTTGTTGAAACTCCATATATAAATCAAAAATAGCCCATTTTTGGGCTAATTTTATTTTATTAACATTTAATATTTTTAAAACATTTATTTAAACAAAAAAACATGTACTATATAGTAAACTACCTGAAGTTGACGGTTCCATTATAAAAATTTAACTTTTAGAAGTATTAATAGATAAAATTATCAATTGAAATATCAAAATTTTCACTTTTTTTCAATATGCACAAAAAAAATAACAATTATTCAACTTTAAGTGCTCACTTCAACTAAAGCAAACAACATAAAAGTAAAATTTTTGCAATTAGTGATGCAGAATTTTATCCACTTTAACCCGGTACCAAACACGATCATGAATTTTAAAGTTCATATTTTGAATTAATCGCCACTTTTCATTCATTTGGCCCCAATGTGCGAAGCTTCAATTGTAACACAAAGTGAAAATTATTAGAAAATACAAACAATTTAAAATGCTGTTGAAAATAAAATGGGTCATACATAATCGGGGTGCCCAAAGTCTCCCGTCGCAGACTTTTCCCGTCACAGGCGACAGCAAATACTGAATGAATTTGAGGGTAAAAGGATCGAGGAACATGCACCAAGAGAATGAGAAAGAGCGTAAAAAACATCATTTAGATCATGAGCATGAGAGTCTTATTAACGAAAGTCATAATTTGTGCAAGGTTACCTCATTTTCATTATTAAATTCTTTTTAAATTTTAAGCTAAATATCTTATAATTTGGTGATTCACGTTCAAGTTTTGCCTTTCAAATTGCAATACGTTTAGCTTTTTTAGTGGCAGGGGGTGTGCCACTGGCATGGTTGGATCGGCCCTCAAAGTTAGTGGGGGTCGGTCATACATTTGGACTCGATTTGGGCACTCTAAATGTGGCACACCCCCTGGAACCCCCTGGGGTTCCCCATACAAACATTTAAAAAAATCACCATTTTTGGCACTTGACATGAAAAAATCAGCGAAATGGGGTCGCCACTGGCATGGGTGGATCGGCCTTCCAAAGTTAGTGGGGGTCGGTCATACATTTGGACTCGATTGGGGCACTCTAAATGGGTCAAAGAGGGATTTTTCAAAATTTGACCGTACGGGACAAAAGTCAAAAGTTGGGGCATTAGAATTCCTTTTAGGTTCCTCGGGCAAAGTTTCTTATTTTGATCCCTAGAATACGATTTTCACTGAGCAATGGGCAATTTTTAAATTGACCCACCCTAATATATATATTCACATCTAAAATAGTAAAATAGTATAATAAGAATATTATAATGACAAAAAGGAAAATATTATTACAATTAAAAATAAAATGACTTTATCAATCGTAATTATGCTGGCTTCTTCTTCTCTTTGTTTCTTTTCTATCTTCGGATTTCCTTATAGCTTTTCCTTCATCATTTTTAAAAATTACAATATTATGTGATACGAGTTTTGGTGTTGGGATTGATGTAACTTTATTAAAAAATTTGTGAAAGACATTAATAAAAACATTTCCTTTAACTCATTTAATGAATACAATGATTACAATTAATAGTATCATTACGGATATAAAAATATACCAGAAAGAATTTCCTTGTAAGTTTACAGTTTCGAATGCTCTTGATAAGTAGCTTTTTTGTTAAAATTTTTTATAAATCTTCAATATTTTTAACACTACCTGGTTTTAGTTTTCCATTGAAAGAACACAGTTTTTCATTGTTATTGTTGATTCTACGATTAAATTTTCAATTATATAATAAGTACTTTCACTTACTTTAAACTTATCTAAGTTATTTAACATTGTAAAGTATTCTTTGTTTTTTGATTTTAAAAAATAGTCATTTTCCTTTTCAAAAATAATCTTCCATTAAAAACTGGAACAGGAATGACCCTGTAACCATCATAACCTTCACTCTTTAAAAAAGGAATTGATAGTATCACAACAATAATCCTCTTCTTTTCATAAGCATCAATTTTTACTTGATTTATTATAAAACTACAAATTTGAAGTGTGTAAAAGGTATGGTTAATTTTTATTTTTTTTTTAAATTTCAATTAGTTTTTCGGGACTTAGCAACACCGGATGTATGAGTTTTAATTGTAAAAATAAAATTGCATATATTAACTTTTCAAGCTCTGATTCTAAATCTAAACACGCCCTTATATATTTCAATTGCATATCTTGAAAATATTCAAATATATCTTATTTTTTATTGTTTTCATTAAAATCTACAATTATTGACTCAAGTATTGTCGCAAACTCGTTTGATTTTGTATTGTGTTCATTTCTTCGTTTAAACCTTATTAAATAACCCTTTTGTGTTTTCTCAGAATCACCATGAAACTACTTTTAACTCCAAGTTAATTATGAATAGTATTAATTTTCTGTATTAGATTATTATAATGTCGTTTTCCTATATTAACTAACTCTAGACACTGATCTCTCAGCATTGGCGTCGGAAGCGGGGGAAAGGGGGGCAGTCGCCCCCCACTTTTTTAGCTAGATAAACAATTTAAAAGGAAAACTTCAAAAGTTATTCAAAATATCAGTTTTTCTTACAACGATAATATTTTTTGTATATGTTCTCCTCATCTATCTCTCTTTTTCATAAGCATGCTTGCGGATAACCATTTCCTTTCTCTGTGTTTGCAAAAAGATAGAACAAAATGTAGAGTTTCTACTGCAAACCCACCACTTCAGTTAAAAAGCACCCTTAAGTATGTAGCTAAATGCTTGTTCATTTTGCAACTCTGGTAAGAAAAAATTTGGCATGTTCTTAGGGGCTTTCCATATTGGACGACATGTTGTATGATAAGTTAGATGGAAAACTAATGGGACTATTTGATTGAGCGTTCGAACGATCCAACTTGTAAATCAACATCATTAATTACAAGCTCTCGAGCAGAACACATCCGGATAATAGCTAAGCAACTTTTAGATGCCCTAACAATTCAGCAGTAATTTTACATAGTTGTACAATATTGTACAATCGGCAGAAAAAACCAAAAATTTCAACTATCGTTTTAGCTTACGCATGGTACTACATGTTGTACAATCTGACATGTTGGTCCAATGTTTTGGACCATGCGAAAGCTCCTACTGTGAATTAGCTGATGAAAATCCACCTCGACGCTTTGAACAAACATCAAATCCGGTTCCTTCAGTACAGTTGCCATTATATGATCGGCTACGAAAAGATTATTTCGAAATTTTAGATCTTCTCTCAAATGAGATAACGGCTAGATTTGATTAAACAGGTTGATATTTTACTTTTTTTTTAATTTTGCATGTTTACACCAGCTTCACTCAACCGACTCACTTTGATTTAACATTCGGTGAGTCGGTTGAGTGAAGCTAGTGTAAGTAGGTATAATATGGGGATTCTGGCACAGCGGAGCAGCGGAGCCGCTTGCTTGCTTGGTTGCTTTTGAAGCGTGCGTCATAGCTGACGGTAGTTTTTTGTGGTTTTGACTTCTGTCCGTCGCCCGCCCCATCCCCCCGTCCCCCTTCCGTCCGTCCGTCCGTCCGTTTTGCGGTTTTTGATAAGCAGTTGCATAAAAATGTAAACATTTTTGTTTTTCAATGTTTGAGAAAATAACAAATTGTCTTCTGCGGTTTTTGATAAGAAGTTGTATAAAATGTAAACATTTTTGTTATCTCCATCCGTCCGTCCGTTTTGCGGTTTTTGATAATCAGTTCCATAAAAAATATAAAAATTTGTGTTTTATTAATGCTTGGGAAAATAATAAATTGTATTCTGCGGTTTTTTGATAATCAATTCCATAAAAATATAAAAATTTTTGTATTAACAATGCTTGGGAAAATAATGAATTGTCTTCTGCGGTTTTTTGATAATATAACCATTAAAATCAAATATTAAAAGACAGTTATGAAATATTTTAAAATAAATTTTATTAAACATTTAGAATATATGTTACAATACAAGCTTAATGTCTTATCACTAATAGAAAGTCCACCGTGGTTCCTTAAAGATAGCTGCATACAAATTATAAACTTTTTTTATAGTTTGATATCGTGACCACAAAGTTGCGCAATTACAAATTTCACACATTTCCTTATCTGAATTTTCAGCATTACAGCAGTCTACCCTATGTAAACCATGTATATAGTATGCAAAACGTAGAGATGATCTCATTTCTGTAATCATGTCTTGAAAAGCTTTAACATGATCAGGGTCTATTGCTTTTTCATATTTTATTAAGAACTTTTCTAGTTCGCACGATGAAACCATATGTGATTGTTGATGGTGAGAGGTATACTTTAAACTAATCTATTTTTTTAAATTATTCTTTATTAAAACCAAAACCGCGATAATGTATAGATAAGAATGAAAATTTCTTGAATTTATCAAAACCCAAAACCGCAATAATGTCCAGATAAGAATTAAAATTTCTAGAAATGATTTTTCAACTCGCGCTCTAATGGGAAACACTATAAAATGTCAAGAAACTTATTGACATTTAACATTCAGTTTTTAATGTTTTGAACAAACGTTAATCAAGTCGTGAAAAGAAAAAATATATACAAAATTAAAATGAATGAAATATTAGATGATCTCAATAATATTAAATTGAATCAAAAAACAGGATTCATAAAGCAATGTTTAAGGTTGACTGATATCCCTCTAAATAAACAATTACGAATTCTGAAAGCGGAACGGAAAGACACCATCTTTGGGACAAAAATCATGCTGGAACTAGAAAAAAATGTAATCTTTCTACCACAATGCTATAATGAATTAAAGGATAAAACTCTGGAGGCGATGAACACAGGATCATTTACATTAAAAAAATTGATGGATGGCAACAGCAATAAAACTGATTTTGAGTTTTATAATACTGAAAAAAAAAACAATAAAATTAAACAAAATAAATAGTTTTAATAAAAAATAAATTTGATATGTTTTTATTTTAAATGTAAAATATCAGTACACTTATAAATGTAAAATTGATTATCAATAAATCGAACAAATCCAAATATTGATTTTTTACTAAATTTAATATTCTTCAGAGTGCTGACTTTTTTGTATTTATAGATAATCCCCATTAGTTGCTTTAGAAATTTGTCTTCGGAAAACCATTCGATATCGCTTCCAATATCCATTTTAGAGGGAGCAACGTGCATCAAGTCAACAGTTTCATCCTTCAGTACTTCATCGTTACACCATTGTTGAATTATTTTTTTCAATTTACAGACTTCTACATTATTTTTAAAATTTATTTCAAAAGATGGTTTTTCCTTATGATTTTGTATAGTAATTGTAAATTCATCATCTTTAAATAAATTCAACACATTTAAATCGTCATGTTTAATGAATTTACTGCAACTAGCAGGTTGAACATCTTTTTTCTGTTCTTGTTCTTTAAGACTTTTTTTTGCGTTTTATTGATTTCTTTAGTTTTTTCAATACAGGTTCCCTGATATCGTCAATTGTTTTCTCTTCATCATGAGTTTCCTCAAACATTTTATTAAAGTCTTCATGACATTGCAAAAGTTCACTCCCGAAATAATGTTGCTGTTGTTGAGGTTGCATTTGATGATTTTGTTGCTCTTCTTCATTCTTACTAATATCATTTTGTGTGTCCTCTAATGTTTTATCCAAATTTTCATAACATGTCTGAAGTTCACTCAAAAAATCCATGTCCTTATCAACACCCCAAAATACATCCTTATTCATTTTTTGTTTGTTAGTTGTACGTAAGGTGACTTTTGATTTTACACTATTACATGTTTTCAAAATGTTGAAACTATTTATAAGAAAAATTTTATATATATTTATTTATTTATTAATTTATTTATGAAAAGAACAATTTTTACAACGGTTTAAATTATATATATTTGTATAAAGTTGAATTATTTTATTCGCCTCATCTGCCATAAGTTCAAATGATGAACAACCACAAGTGTCTGGTCCAACTCTGCAATTATCATCTGACCACGGACAGTTTTCAAAATGTTCACCAAATTGAGAATTTACTTTTCTCAAACTGTTTTTGTATTCCATTTTCGTTTGAATGTTAACAAGTCTATCCTTTTCATCCTCCGGTATGATATGTGAAAATTTTTTTAAAAAGTTATAGATATCCTTGATGGTAGACATATTTTCTTTTTAAACTACTGTATATTCATATGTAACGTTTGATAATAAGCATTAACATCAATAATTGTTGGTTTTATACCATAATTTGACCGTTCGTATAATTCTTGTCGAGTGTTGTCATCATTATCATTTTGATTTATAGCGCCATTATATTCAAAGCAATAGATAAATGATAAGAATATCTAGTTTGGTTGTATTTATATAAAAAGTCTTTATTATGTTTTATTTATTTATTTATAATATAGATTATTTTGTAACATGTAATTATTTAAAAGTAACGCTGATTTTAAAGCACATCTTATTTGACGTTGTTTCCCTGTTTTGTTGTTGTTGTTGTTGTTGTAGTGGTATTGACATTGACATGTTCTTGGATACATATTATATAATATTGATAAGTTTATTTCATCACATTGTGAAATATCTTCGATATTGAAAACACGCTGTTTTAAAAATTCTTCAATCCATTTTTGTTTCTCCGTCCCCTTTACGTACACTTTTTTATTCTTCAATAGAGATTTAAAATATCTTTGGGTGTTTTTAAATGTGTCACTTCCATAATTCCATGATAAATTATGATGATTTAATTTTAACCATTTGGATTGACGTTGATCATCTTCACATAGATCCTTGAATTCGAATGGAGCTTTTATGTGGAAACAGTGAAATTCATCTTCACTAAATACGACTGCTATCTCCTTAACAATAAAACGATTATCATAGATTTTAAAACCTTGAACATCAACAGTTGCAAACATTGTGTTAAATAAATAACCGCAGTCATCAAAACTCTTATTTATATAGAACGTATGTGTATATTTTTTATTAAATTATTTTTTTAATAACATTTGTGAGTGATATATATTCATACATTTTATCGTGAATAAGCATACAATAAGCTGATGTACTTGGAGGGACATTCGCTCGAAATTTTAATTCAATTCTAATATCTATTGGTCCTCCTTTTACACTCTCATTCTGATGAGAGACATTTAAAACAATTATTGGGGCAATGTTAACAAAATTTTCTGGTGATAAAAGTGGTTGTGGAGAACGTCCATAGTATCCTTGTTGAAATTTTTGATACATATCATAGAGTAAAGCGTAATGATTATGATCAAATCTAATGTTGAGATCGTCATAGGGATATACATCAGAGTTAAGATGAACTTTTTCATCTGATAAGTTACAATGTGTGAACTTATTATTGTTTCTAAATGCTAAAATTATGTATCGTGGTCTTTCATTTTCACCTGCTAGTTTGACATTCCATAAAATATTTGTACTTTCTACAAGAGAAGGATTATGATAAACATCCCAGCTTCTAAATGATATATTAAGTGGTATTTTACTATTTATTGTTTTTAACATTTTCAATCGGTAATCATCTGAAAGTTGAATGTGTGGTACTTTCCATGTGATATTCAAGAGGCTTAACACAAGATTATCGGTGATAGTAGTTGAACTCATAATATTCTTATCATCTTTAGTTCGCATCGAAATCAATTCATGTTTACAATTCACAATTAATTTATCAAAATCTTCAGCAAATCCAAGTAAGGTCTTTAAAGGAACACAAAAATTAAAATGCCCCGTTTTAAGTACAACATTATTTTTTTCAAATGGACACCATCCAGCGTTTTGAAGATTTGTACTTTCGAATTTATTAAGCGATATATAATTTTTCATATCTGACGCGATTCCCAATTGTCTTGTACGATCAATTTCTACGCCATTCATCTCATAACGAATTTCATCAAATAAGTATGCTATACAATTGTTTAAGAGTTTAACATTTTTTGAAGTAGAACTATCGCTGTTGGATACAAATCCTTCAATATACAAAACACTCTCACTTAGTAATACATACAAGTCCTGGTTTTGTATTGGTATACGTATTTCATCATTATTTTTAAATGATTGTAAATATGATGTATAGCTGTGGTAATCTTTTTTCACTATACTATCGTCAATAAATGGTCTATACAGAACATTAATTACGTCACTCATGTTGTTTTTTTAATTGTAATCCAATGCTTTCTAAAAACTCTTTGTTCGATTTTGTTAGATAAATTCTATGTGTGGGTTTCTTAAGAGTAGGTTTTTTATTTGAATTTGATTCTTCTTTTGTTGTTGTTGTCGGTACACTAGTGAATGAGTATGTAAATGCTTTTTATTAAAAACAATCATTCTTTATATAGGCTTTAAATGTAGTCTTATTGATATTTTTTCACCACGGAAATTAATGAGGTTACCACCTTGATCTACGACTTTGAGAACAAGAGTGCTTATTTGTCTTGTATTAACTGGTAAATATATAACATTCATTGGTATTTCAGTAATTTTGTATCCTGGACTAACTCGAAGAGAGAACTGATGAATTGTATGTACAGATACTTCATTTATATAAGATCCATTAATAATATTGCATTCAATTGATATTGTATTTATTTTAGAAATATCTACTGGATTATCAGAATAATTGATAACATCAGGTTCCAATATTCTTTTACTAAATCCTAGTAATGATCCAATTGAACAACCTCTATTGAAGAAAATTGGCTACTATTTTTTTTTGGGTACTATGAATTTCTGTTTGCAGTGTGTTATAGTTTGCTTTTATATCTAGTAATCCGGCGTTATATGGTTCATATTCATCAACAATTTTCTCAGATATATCCATGAATTCATATAATCCTATTGGTATTACAATTGTTTTATCACCAATGTGAAACAAATTGTTTTCATCATCCACATTTGGAATAGAATGATAAGAGTCGAAACTAATCAAACCACAAACATAATCTTGCTTGAGTTCTATAGGCGGAAAATAATTTGCAACAAGTTGTGATGAGTTTCCATTTATTGTTAAAGTAAACGACATGTTGTTGACCAATCATTAAGTAGTGAACTAAAATATGTTTCTTATACATTATTACATTTATATTAAATCATTTACATCAATCCAAGAATTATGGTCTGAAGAAAAACCTAACCATTTAACAAAAGCTCTATTATTGCGCCTTCTTAAAATTTTTTCAACTAAATATGTTTGTGGAAATTTGGTTTTTATTAATTCATATTCATAGAAACCTCCTTTGATTTCATTTCCTTGATAATCTTCAAGTATGTATGTAGTAGGGTTTGTATTTTGAATATTTCTGATTTTAAATATTTCAGTTGTCCAATTTGGTGTATACCCTTTTTCAAATGTATGTTTATATTTACTTATTCTAACATTATCATTTAACTTAAATTTTGGTTTATGAAAAATTTTTGGATTGTTATAAACAGTTTTTAATATAAATTTTTCATTTAAAGAATTTACTTCATTGGGTGTCATCTTAATAGTTCTATGAAATGTGTTGTTATATTGGTTAACTAGGCTTTTATAGCTATCAATCCATTTGTATGTTCCATTAAAGCTAAACTCCTTCCACATCATTCCCTTTAAAGTTCTGTTGAAACGTTCCACTATTGATGCTTTTAAAGTTGAAAAAGTAGAATAATGATTGATACCTTTCAATGACATTAATCTTTTAAAATGCACGTTGTAAAATTCTTTCCCATCATCCGTTTGGAGATTTTTTGGTATACGGCTACTTGTGTTGAAAATACTTTTCATTGCGGTTGTAACGTTTTATCCAGTTTTATTTTTAATGGACTCCGCCCATGCTTTCTTTGAAAATGTGTCAATAACAGTTAGAAGGTAACGATAATTCATATTGACATTTTTATATGGAATCATTTCTACTAAATCTGCTTGCCATAAGTTATCAATTCCTTTCATTATTACATGTCTTCTTTTAAAATTTTTCCGTGCTTGTTTATGTAGTTCTTCAACTATATCTCGTTTATTATTATTATTATCCATATTATATATAGTCATATATCTCGTTATTGCAATCCTTTTATTTTTGGATATTTTATTTTCAATTTTTTAACATCATCTGCATTAGTCTGATTTTTTCCGACTACATATTTAAACAAGAAGTCTTCAATAGTCTTTAAATAATCATTAACTTCTTCAAAGCTTTCCTTATACACAGATTTTATTCGATTATCAATTGCTGTCTCAATTAAATCTATATCATTTTTAATGTTATCATTCAGTGCAACATTCAAATCCCTTGTTTTATTTTCTAACCTATTTGTTATACTGTTTAGATTCTCCATGGCCGTATTTATATCTGCCATTTTCTTTTCATAGATGTTTGTTACCTTATTTAGATTCTCGAAAAAATATATACGAGAAATGGCGTCATTATCATCATTGGGTAATCCTAAGTTGATAACTCTTTTCATATGTAAATTTAGGTTTTTATTTTCGTCTACATTCCAACCAATAGTATTTCGTAAAATTGCTTTGATATTTACTCTACTATTGTTATCTTTCGATAATGAAGAATGACCAAACTTATCAATATTTGAATACATTTTTTAGCTATATAATTATATTAGCTTCTTTCAACTCTTCAATGATAGATATTATTTCGTTATTATGGTTATTATGTCCAGCAGTTGATGATGATATAAGTAATCGTAATCTTTCAACTAATTCATTGGGATCATCCCAATACTCATAGTTCGATTTATTGTTAATGAACTTTAAAACTTTAAGACCTTGTCCACGTATCAATGCGCTTGGTAAATTGAATATTTTCCTTATTATACGTTGATATTTATAAGATTTGGTTCCTTTAATTTGATTGTTTGAATTATAATTACGTCTATGAGCATTTGTAGATAATAAAATATCTTTATAATTTTGTAAATCCCGTTTAGTGAAATGAAGGGGATTTGTATGAAAAACTAATTCAAATAGACCAGGTGTCATCTGCCATTTATATTTTCCAACAGAAATTTTATTTTCATTAGGAATTTTTAAAAGTTCTTTCCCATATCTCCATCTACCCAATGAATCTATATTAAATCCATATACTTTATCCAATTTTTTACTATCTTTAAGTATTTGAATGTTTTGTTGTAGAGAATTGTGCTTATCTCGATTATTTTCTAATTGTTTAAGGTGTTTATAATCTGTGTTTAACTGATCATTAGCCTTACGTTTAAAATGTTTATGTCTTGTCCATAGTTCTCGATCATTTTCAATATCTCTTCTTACTCTGTTTTCATTTTGTACTTCATTTTCTATCAAATTGTGAGTTTCCTCATTATTATTATTGTTTTTGTTATTGTTTTTATTTTGAGAATTGAGAATTTCGTTTGATATAATGGGATGATAAATTTTTTTAATTTTATTTTTTAATTGTTTTTTAAATTTTAAATGTTTCTTTATTTTTAATTTCTTATTCGTTTTTTCTTCTTTGTTCGTGCTATCGATATAATTTTTTTCATATCTTACAGGTACTAAATCATTACCAATATCATGAATTTTGACGTTTGTATTCAACTTGGATATTTTGTTAGCATATTTCTCTTGTTGCAATGAATGTTTGTTCTTATTGTGAAGATCTCTTAATCGCTGTTTAAAATTTTGTTGCAACCCTTTGTTTTTTCGTTTTATAATAATTTGTTTTTTAACCCTTTGTTTTGTTTAATTTTCAAAGCCAGATTCAGATTCTGTATTATAATTTATTTTGTTTTTGTATTCAACATCATTATTTAGTATATTTTCATTATCAAAATCAGATTCTGACCTTACATTATAATTATCATAGCCTTTGTTTTTTGCATCAGCATATCCATTATCATTTTTTAAGTCTTTATCAAATTCTATTGTTTGAATGTTGGGGTGTTTGGTGTTTGAACGTTGATAATGTTTTAAAGACTTTGCTAATTCATTTTCAATGTTGGGTTTTATCTTGCTTGTATGCTGATATGGTTTGTTATGTCTTAGTTTATTTTTGTTCAATAAACTACGCTTTTTTAAAATTGTTTTATCATTCATTGCTGTGTAAGTGTTGGTAGATATTGTGGATCAACATTTAAGTTCACATTTTGAGTAGATTTTTGTGGCATACCATCATCAATATCATCCCAAAACATTTCTTCAATATTTTCTTTTTTCTTTTTAGCAAGATCGTTAGTGCGTTTGTTTTCTTTGTTATATTCATTGTGTTCATCTTTATTAAGCTTTCCAATTATTTCATTCAATGGCTTTGAAATGGGTTGAAATGTATTTTCAAGCAATTTAACTCGATCTATTTCACCTAATTTTATTTCCTTCAGTTTTTCTTTTAAGATTTTCCGAGTGTTAGCAAGGTTTGTTAAAACATTAAGGCTTGTATTTTTCATGATTATTGTTTCTGTGAGCTTTCTAAAATCTGATACTTATCTGGTTTATATCTGATACTGATCTGGTATATATCTGATACTGATCTGAGGTGTAACAGGTGGTGATGTGATTTTTATATATGTATGAAATTATCAAAACCTTTTCGATACCGACCCTTGTTTATAGTATCATCTTTATTTATCACAACAAAACCATACTTTTCTTTCCAACATTCATTGCAAATCTTTATAAACATTCTGAAATCCATGTCTCCAATAACATGATCATTGAAAATATGTTTTAAATTCATTTCATCTTGTTTGAATATAATAATCATGTTTGCATTATCACGTATTAAATGCTTAGGAATTTTTGTATAGGTTTGACACAAATAAAAACAATCAATTTGTTTATGACGACCCATACAAAAATATTTTCGAATAGTGCTTTGTTTGTCACAAATAACATCATCAAAAATGAAAATTGAATTTGGTTTAGCTTTATCTGGACTTATAACATCTTCATTTTCTGAGAAAGTATAGAGATTTATTCCTTTTATTGGCACAATGAGTTTCTTCAAATATTCGTATTTTGGTTGGTACAAAGATTTTGAATATATGTATATGTTTTTAAACTTTAAGCCATTTGGATCCACAATAAGACTAATCATGACGTTAGTTTTACCACAATTTGATGGTCCAACAAATAATGCACGTATTGAATTAGGTAAAAGAGGACTGTGAACAATTTTGCTTATTTTATCGCTATCATTAAATAAGTCAACATTATGAACATTAAGCTGAATACGTTGTTTAATTAACCTCATTTTGAATACTATATTAAATGGAATATAAATCAATCATATATGTTAATCACAACCAAATGTTAATTTTATTTTGAAAATGGGTATAATATACAAAGATAATACACATCGACAACAGTTGAAAAGAGGATATGGTTTCATAAACAACTTAATAAATTCATTGCCAGTTGAACTTCATTTGCCGGGATATCAATTTTGTGGACCAGGAACAAAACTTCAAAAACGTTTAGAAAGAGGTGATAAGGGTATTAATCCATTGGATGCGGCTTGTAAGGAGCATGATATTGCATATTCCCAATCAAAAGATATAAACACACGGCATCAGGCTGATAATATTTTATCTGAGAAAGCTTGGCAAAGAGTTACATCCAAAGATAGCGATTTGAAAGAACGTGCGTACGCTTGGTTCGTAACAAATGCAATGAAAACAAAAGTTAAATTTGGAATGGGCATTAAGAGAAACAAGGACAAAAGCAAATCGAAAAGAAGGCAAAACAAGCGCAAAAAGCATAAAAACCCTAAAGTGAATCGAGAGAAACTCTTTTCGTTAGCAGTTAAAAAGGGTGTAAAAATGTTGTTAAAGAAGAAACCTAATTCATTCAGTGATACTTATAAAATAGCCCATAAAGCTGTACAGTCAAGTTTTAAACGAAAAAAATCTCAAGTTAATATACCACGAGTAATCCCAGTTCCAAAAATAGGTGGAGTTTTACCACTAATACCCATTTTAACAGCACTAGGTGCTCTTGGAGGTATAGCTTCTGGAGGATCAGCTGTAGCAAAAGCTATAAATGATATAAAAAATGGAAAAGAACAATTAGCTGAAGCTACTCGTCACAATAGATATATGGAGTCAATAGCTATGGGTAAAGGTCTATTTCTAAAACCTTATAAAGAAGGATATGGTTTGTTTTTACGACCTCAGTCAAAAAACTCTTAAAAAAGCTACCTAAAAGACCATTAACCGATGTGGATTTAATGAAATATTTTAAATTTCTTAAATATTTTAGAGGAATTTTTATGAGAGATTCTTTACCGACAAAACCGTATACTCAAGAATTCTCAAGTATTCTCAATTTGGATGATGTTAACGGACCCGGTACTTATTGGGTAGCTTACTATAAAAATAAAAACTATAAGGAATATTTTGATAGCTTTGGAAACTTGCAACCCCCATTAGAACTCATCAATTACTTAAAGACGCCAATATATTACAACTATGAACAAAAACAAAAATACAACACAGTTATTTGTGGTCAATTATGTTTACAATTTTTATTTCAAAAATATAATATTACATAGTTTGTTCACTTATTGATAATATAAAAAATAAAATAATTATCTTAAAATTGTTTTCCACAAGTGAATTTTTATTAAATAACAAATTGTCTTCTGCGGTTTTTGATAAGCAGTTGCATAAAATTTTCCCATCAATGCTTGGGAAAATAACAAATTGCCTTCTGCGGTTTTTTGTTGATAGTATCACTCAAAGGGTTTAATTAAAACTTTTTGCTATATAAAGTTCTCCAAAAACAGCACAGTTTACACATAATTAAAAAATGGAAAATATCAACATGGATGAATTCGATGAGCACTTTTACTGTGATCCAAAAAATTATCGCATCACCACCCCGGAACCTTTTTTTTGGTTGACAACGACAGACTGTCATCTTGGGAACTACATCCATTTTAAATACATTTGGGAGCATCCACGATTCATAGATGTCTTTACTCTGGCGCTTCAACCAAATATTGACGAACTCTGCGAGGAAAATGTTAGGACCATGGACGATGCAAATGGCATTCCGAGAAGCATACTATCAGAATCCAAAGTTATTTTCATGGATCAAATTAAAAAACAAATAGTTACTAAAGTAGAAGTAGTAACTATAGATAGAGATTTTTATGTAATTGATTCAACAATATTTTTTTGCGAATTGTCTTTTAGACGATTAAAAATATTTTCTGAAGATATTACATTTTAAATAATAAAAATTTCCTTTAAAACATAAAATTATTTTGTTTTTATTTTTTAAGTTTTCAAACTTTTAATACATTTTTATTTAATAATCTATGATGTCCCCATGCAAGGGTATTAACACCATTTTCTAATATATAACGTTTGTCATCAAAATAACTTAATACAATTTTTTCAATTTCTTGTGTATATATCTTATGAATCTTAGATCTAAAAGTTAACATTTTATCATAATAAATTTTCTTATTAAATAAACATTTTCTATAATCATCAATACTGAGGGACATCAAAGCTGATTTTTTTACTCCTTTAGCTTTTTTGATATCATTATCGCCCTCAACACTAATAGAATACATTTTTGCCCTCAAACCAATGAATTCCCTCATTATTTTTCCATTATTTTCATCTTTCATGAGACCTAATATCTTTTTATTTTGTCGTTCTATCTCATAAGGATTGTTGAGTTTGTAGTCGGATGTGTCAAATTTTAAATGAATGTCAGGTTTAATGTCAATATAGAAGTCTTCAGTCTTAATTGAATAGATGAAAGAGTCAGTATCCATATAGCATAAACTTAAGTTCTCTCTAAATTTTGGAAGCATGTAATCATAGTGAAAATCATACATTTTCCATTTAGAGAGTTCTAGAACTACAAACCCTATATAAATTGGTTTATCATATAGGGTATGTATTCTATTAAGTTGTATTGCTACCATATTTTCGGTAAATCTTGTAGAGCTATGAAAATTTGGTTTAGCAATTAAGCTTCTAGCTCCCAATCTTTTTCCTCTATTTTCCCACTCGCAAACAATTTTAACATCTTTCCTCTTATCTACATTCTCCATGGTTTTACCATAAACAGCATTATTTAATAACTTGAAAAAGTTCTTTTCAAAATCATTTTTAGCTTGCGTTCTATGAAAAGTATTCAAATCAATATATTTTTTTAACCATGGCGATTGTTTAAATTTTAAAATTCTGTGAATTTTTTTAAGTTTTATTCCATTTTGTAAACATTGTTGTAAGTTAACATAATGAATGATATAATTTGATTTATTATTCAAATCGATTATAAGTTTTTGATGTTTACCGATCGGGCTTTTTTTATTTTCTGAACAAAACGGTAAGTCATTATATATATCCTGCATTGCAGAAGATATTTCTAAATCAACTTCTAAAATATATCCTTCACAAGAATCATTAGCATGCTCATTTAACTGAAATGTTGATACATCATCAACCCATTCAAAATTTCCTTCAGGCAAATATTGAGACATTGCCCAACCATACAAATTATTGGCATCTAAATACATGAGATAATTTGAGGGTTTTGTTACATCAAAGTCATCCATATATTTATTATTTGCCTTAACATGTCTATTGGAACATTGCACAATACCTCCCCTTATTCCTTTTTGAATGAATTTAATCATGTCAATGTCTGTTAGTAGGTCTAATTCAATTTTTGTGTACTTTAACATTGCTCCCCAAGATAGTCCGGGAGCTGTATAATATTGACAAGGATCAAGATTGTAAATTGATTTACATACTTTTCTAAAATTTTCGAAAACATCAGTAAGAAGTAGAACATCTGTTTTAAGGTAAAGTTCTAAGTAATCATGTAGTGTTGTGCAATTAAAAGTTGTCCATACTTCTTGAGCATGTTCATAGTCGGCAACACTACATTCTTCATTGGTTAATTTATTAAAGAACTTTTCCCTCGGAGGTAAACATTCTTCTTGAAGACGTTCCTTTGAATCAAAATAATCATAAGGAAATATACCTTTTTGCTTCAAGAGATTGAATTCGACATCATCGTTAAACGTAGACCGTAAAATATAAAAATCTCTGTTTGATAAATTATTGACTAAGTTTGATAGACTAGAAGCCATAAATCTAAAGGAATCTAAAAACCTTAGTTCAACGCTATCATCATCATCATCGAAATGTATATGTTTGGAAACTGAGACATATATTTCCTTATTTATTGGTATAACGTTTATTCTACCAGGAATCGTTGAAAGTTCTTTAATAAATAAATGACAATCATATGAAGAAAGATTGTGGAAAAATATTGGGATGAATTTAGCAATTTTAAAATTTAGATTGCAATCAATATGTGCCGGTCCGCGATATTTTCCGGTTAAATGACAACGATCTGCTACTCTATACTCATCCTCTTTAAAACTTTTTTCGCAAATATGACAGTTAGTGCTTTTATTTTGAATATCTAACTCTAATGGTGTGAGGAAATTCATTGGTTTAATTTTACTTAAATAATTATTATAAATTTCCTTAGCATCGCTAAGGTTTTAATAAAATTAATAGGTGCATCTTCACCTGTATATATTCTAAACTTATCTAAGGAACTATTAAAACTACACTTAATATAATAACTATATGCGCACGGAATGTGGCTCTGAACTGTTCTTATTGAACCTGAATTTTGAGTGTTTTCTGATGGTAGAAAACATTCAAAATCCGCATATACTACAAAAGGAACGTCTAACTTATGTTTATAATTTTGAAATGCAACCTTACAATTTTCTATATCTTGAACTTTTGTAACGATTCTGTTACATTCCTGTTTGTGTCGTTGTAATTTGTAGCTGGATTCAAAAAACTGCAAGCACACATTGCACAAATGTATTCGTGTCTTGTGCTTTGTCACTTGATTACTCAAAAGTCTGAAAATAAAAACAAAACAAATTATATATATATATATATATATATGATAAATATGATATGAATATAATATTTACCTTGAAATGTTCTTGATCCAAATATAGTGAAATTTATCACTTTTCTGAAGCAGAAGTAGATTTATATGTCTACTCTTCTCTTCCTTTGTGATATAGTACGGTCCAACTATACTCTTAAGCTCTTCATCGTAACCAAACACATTGATGCTTGTTTCCGGATTATTTTCCTCAAAAATTATAACATCTTTGACTCTCAATGGAAAGATAAGACCTTCAAAGTTGAGAGTTTTACCATTCTTCAAATGTATTATAGAGGATTTTATATTTTCTACATTATAACTCGAACATCTTTGTGGATTAAAAATGAAAGGATGCAAGGCTGATATCATTGCCCATTTAAAACAGTATTCATCAGAATTTTATACAAGCATGTTTCTTCAATATATTTTTAGGCAATCGAATATATTGGGAGCCTTTTATTGGCTTGTATTGATTAATATTAATCTCCAAGTGTAAAATTCTGATGAGAGACCAACCGCTGTCACGTTCTTGAAATTCTGACATTTTTGTTATTAAATTGTTACGTTTTTTATCAAAAATGGAGTTCAAATCTGTTGATTGTTGAATCATCACCATTTTTGTTTGATGAGATTTTATATCAATTGTCATCTCACTATCAAACATTTTTACGTATTCACGAAACAATTCTATATTGAATTTAATGTTGATGTGTTTCTGTAACATATTCTGAAGAGCTTGTATAACAATTTTTTTAGCGTTATCTAGAAAAATTTCGGCATTCAATAAACCCTCATTGGTATTTTTATATATAAATGTTTCTATACGTTCATTAAATAGACGAAATTCTAGTTAAATGCTCGTTTACTATTTCACCGCTATTGTTTTTATGTGCGTTAGTCCTGATGTGGTAAGACCAATTCTTTATAATTATATCTTTCTTGCATGCGCTGCAATAGACATTTGGAATTGTATTTGTTACAATCGTCTGAAGTTTTGGTACATTATTTGATGCTGCTCCCGCTGCTGATGCTGTTAATGTTGATGCAGTTGGTGTTGAAGAAGATGAATGTTGTCGTCTTAAATGTTTCACTAAACTATCATTACGTGTAAAAAACTTCATGCAAATATCACATTTGTAATGTTCCGATTGTTGACTTTCATGTTTTACTCTCACGTGTCGGTTTAGATTAAACATTTTCTTAAAGGTTAATTGGCACTTGTCACATTTAAATGAATCCATTTTTATAAGTTGCTTATTCCGTGTTTGATTGTTTATTGCCGTATTCTTAATGTTTAATAAATTTTTATATACAAATATTTCTGTTTTTAAGGGATTTTATTCAACTTCTTATCAAAAACCGCAGAAGACAATTTGTTATTTTCTCAAACATTGAAAAACAAAAATGTTTACATTTTTATGCAACTGCTTATCAAAAACCGCAAAACGGACGGACGGACGGACGGAAGGGGGACGGGGGGATGGGGCGGGCGACGGACAGAAGTCAAAACCACAAAAAACTACCGTCAGCTATGACGCACGCTTCAAAAGCAACCAAGCAAGCAAGCGGCTCCGCTGCTCCGCTGTGCCAGAATCCCCATATTATACCTACTAGTGTAAACTGGCACTTTGTAAATCTTATTGTACATTTAAACAGATCTTGACACTCTAGAATCGTTGGAAAATATTGTAATCGAAGTCTTCAACGGAAAAGTGCCTTCTGAACAAAATCTAAAAACAAAACTAGATCTTTATGCAGATGACTTTGATGTGAGCGACCTCCACGCGCAACTTAAATTGCTGAAGCAATTGCCTGGCCAAACACCTTGAAATTGTAGTGGCATTGTATCCCAATTTGCCAAAAATTTAGATACTGTAAAAAACTATTAAATGAAGTTGAAAAACTTATTGCTTTGCTTTTGACTGTGCCTGCATCAGCAGTTTCATCTGAGCGTTCTTTTAGTGCACCAAGACGACTTAAAACGTATCTTCGAGCAACTATGACACAGAAACGACTCACTCATGCGGCACTTATACACATTCACAAAGATAAAACCGAAGAATTGAATTCGATGGAGGTGGTGAAAGAGTTTGTTTCTCGCAAGGACAGAAAGAAATATTTTGGAATAATTTAAATTGATATAACTTCTTGTACCTAATTGCATTTAAACCATGTAAAGATATACCTATTCATGCTTTATAAAAGCAACCATTATTTCTTATATTTTCATATTACCATATGAAAGATCCTTTAAAGAATGATCTCTAATATTGAAATTGGAAGAACTTTTAAAAATAATGAAATTTTAATATTTTTTATATATTTTTATTATTTTAAACTAAAATAAAAAATTTGTTTATTCACATTCATGTTTCTTTGAAGAAATTTTGGTGAACTTTTTTTGCACCACCATTTGTACTGCCCCCCCATTTGTACTGCCCCCCCAGATGAAATTAGCTTCCGACGCGCTTGTCTCTCAGTGCAGAGTTAGATCTCTCAGACACTAGTCTCAGTGCATAAATTATTTGCTTGATTTACTTTGTCTCAGAATATACGTTCCTCGTATTCTGTTAGATTTAATTTTGTTACAATAGAGATTTGGCCGTCCACTATTCTTATTTCTCCAACCCTTTTAAAATAGAATCTTTCATTGCCATTTATATTCTCTATCTTTAGTGTCATTGCCATCGTATTAAGGCTTAAAAGAGAAGAATTCAAAACAAATACATGTATTTTCGTGGTTAATATTAATATTTTTGGTCTTGCTTGTTTATATAATGCTAAGATAAATAACTTTTATTCACATTATTTTTTCTTCCGACGTTTCGCAGATTTCTTTTCTGTATCCTCAGGGATTGAATCTGCGAACATGTTTATTTCGCTCAATTATTTTTATAAATAAATTAAATACACTTCAAACTTACACAATTTTGAAATAAAAGAAATTAATTTTACATTTTTCAAGCACAAATAATAATAATTAACAATTAAAAAACTACTAACAAAAAATTTTGATAGCGGACATTTTCGATAGCGGACACACAGATGATTTCAACAACATTAAAATTTTGGACAAAGAAAAAAATCAAAACAAAATATTCACGTTTTAGAGTCTGAGAATTTAATAAAACTAAGGACAACAATGAACACAAAAAAAGACAAAGATGCAACAAAAGCTGTCTATACACTAGCTTTAGCTTAATATTATAGCTTCAACAGTTTAAATTGTTCAGTGTTATATGTTAGCTCAATTTTTTTGTTAGTAGTTTTTTAAATGTTAATTATTATTATTTGTTAATTGTGCTTAAAAAAATGTAAAATTAATTTCTTTTAATCATTAACATTATAACTTATATAAAAAAAGAAAAACTTTTTTAATTACATCAAACTAACATATAACACGGAGACATGTGTTATATTCAAACACTATTGCAGACAAAAGAAGACACAAGTAAAACAAAGCGACCGACTGAAATTCCTTTTGACATGCAGAGATTATGGAATTCTTCCATAATCCATAATAAAGCAGTTGTTTAAAAACCCATCACAAAAGCCAGAAAGTGAAAGAAATGAACAAAAATTCTTGAACAAAATTTAAAATTTAGAGATCACACAAACAAATATAAACATACGAGAAGTGACTAAAAATATTTTTTTTGCCGAACTTAAAATTAAGAACATTCTTACTAAAAAAGAGAACACAAATATAATCAAATGAAAATATGCAAACACATTTCAAAACAAACAAAAAAAGATGCTAAAAAACATAAAATTAAAAACGAACAACTTAAAAGCTTAGGACTTCACCGAAATGAGAATTGGTTCGTAAACAAAACCTCATTGCAATTTCCAGAAGAAAGTCAATGGCTCCTTTCATTGGAAAAAAAATTTCTCTTCCAATAACATAAGAGAATTTTTCTCCTATACATCTAAAAGCGCACATGGAACAACGTATTCAGACAATAAAAGATGAGAGAGATAAAGAAGTTGCCAGACTGAAAATTACCAACAAAATAACGACACACAAACGAAAAATCTCAAATAACCTGAAAAATTTATAATATTTTGTAAGAATTTCTAAATCTTCAGATCTAGAATTGGAATTGTTTGTAGTGATTTCTATTTTTCAATTATTTAAATATTGTTTATTGTCTTGTGTTTGTACTATTTAATTAAACTATTGAAATACTGGGCACTTGATAAACGCGAGTTCGTTGAGCTACGAAAATAAAACTATTTCGCCTTGATGTACGATTTCAAGTGAGTTCTTTAATTTTTCCAATTCAAAGCTTAAGACTAATACAATAGAAGTTGAGAGGTAGAAAGTGAAAGGTAAGACAAAGAGAGAAAACTTAACGAAGCAAGGGAGAGATAAAGAAAAAGAAAACTAAATACTAAAAATTAATTTTTCTTAAAATAACTTAAAATAATGAAGATCTGGCGAAACACCGGCCACGTTGAAGGGCTGTAATGACTTCAATTATCTTCCAATGGCAAAATGGCCAATTTATGGATAGGCCTTCTAAAACTTCCGGCACTGGTTTTGATGTCCGCATCACGAACCTTGCCGTCTTGTCCGGCGATTACGGCTACCACTCTGCCTATCATCCATTGCTATGGAGGAACGTGGTCTTCGTGCACCACGACGAGCTGGTCCACCGCGATGTTGGGCTGCTCGGTCACCCATTTATTGCGAGACTGCAGGCTGAGCACGTACTCTTTCGACCAGCAGTTCCAGAATCTGCGTTCGAGCTCGCATAACAGTCGCCACCTCTTCAAACACTCCAGCTTGTTGTGGAGCACGGCGAGCGCGGATACGGGCGGCAGCGTGCGTAGAGAACCCCCGATTAGTAGATGCGCTGGGGTCAGGGCTTCGACTTCGTTGGGATCTTGGCTCAGCGGTGTGATTGGTCGAGAATTATTTCCTCGACCTCGACGAGCACCGTCTGCAGTTCTTCGGTGGTGAGCAGAGCGCTGCCCAGTTTTCGCAGCAGCAGGTCCTTGGCAGACTTAACAGCTGCTTCCCACAGCCCGCCGAAGTGTGGTGCCCTGGGAGGTATGAACACAAATTCTGTTCCCATTTCTGCGGCGTATAAGACGAGCCTGTCCTTCCCTTTCTCGAACGCCTCTTTCAGCTCTCGTAGCTTCCGACTCTCTCTTACGAAGTTCGTCGCATTGCATCATCTGAGGGATCCCACGGCGTCCGATGAACCTTTTGCAAGAGAGAATGGAACAGTCAGAAGATAAATCTGTAACAAGTTCTAAATGGACGGCTTTTGACGTGAAACAAACAAACAAACACTGCAATATACATTTTAACTAGTGGTCGACCGTGAATTTTTAGGGTCGTGTATACGGGATCACAGAACTCTACGCCGCTAATTAAAAATGGACGTAATGCCCTCAAACGATCAGAAGGTAAATTTCTTATAATCTGAGTCTGGAGTTTAGGCTTATAACGAAAGCAATGTATGCAGGTTCTTACGGTTCTGCTACAGACTTCTTGCGCATTTATTAACCAAATTTTCTGACGAAGAAGAGAAACGAATGCTTTTGGACCAGTATGACAATTAGTTATGTGTAGATACCGTAGGTAAATTTCGACGAAGTGCGATTTTTTAGGCATAAGCAGTGGGAACTTTGATTCGAATGAGATTGGTGCGTAAAGAAGACCACCGACACGAAGTAGATTGAAGATTCGATTTCCATCTTTAAGTTCGTGGATGAACGGAGTCAGTTTTTGGATACTGGGAGGTAAGACTTGGGACTTATTCAACTTATGAATTTCATTAGAAAATTCATGTCTCTAAATAATTTCAATAATTTTCAGGAATGCCCATTCGAATTCCTTTGCAGTCTGAATAATTTCAATAATATTCAGGAATGCCCATTCGAATTCTCTAGCCGAATAAGAGAAATAATACTTTAAAAAAACCTTTACAGGCAGTGCAGCGAAAGGTGAGCAGGCATTTATAGCGTGTTCTTGCGTCTTACAGAAGAGACACTTGCCATCTTCTTGAGAAGTACTTTTACTACACGCATGCGAAGATTTAACATTCTTTTTAGACCCGTATTCTTACTTGGGTTTGTTCGACCTCGATCTCGATGTGGAAGCCTCATCAGCAGAAATATGCTGGTATCGTTCATTGAGAGCATTCTCACAATCACTCCATAATGGTAGTTTATCGTAGTCAAGCTGTTCTTCCCATTTAGACTTCGTGATGGGATCGACTTTTGACATTACTAAATGAGTAAGAATCGCATTTGTGATATTCTTATCATCTCCTATTGACAATACGGAATCGTAAAGCGCTGATACAGTGTCGATCATGGTACGTAAGGCAGAAGCAGATGGTTTATTGATCTCTGTAAGACCGAAAAACTTCAAAATGCTATCGAAAAATATAAGAAAATTGTTGTCATAAACTTTTTTCAGACTAGCTTAAGCCTTCGGATAATTTCTTTCTGTAACTTTGAAGGCCTTTACTGTACCAAGAGCTTTATCAGATAAGCATGAAAGCAGATGGTTGAATTTCTCAATATCAGTCAACGTGTGATCGTTATCCACAAGGTTCTCAAAAAGGCTGATGAAATTCTTATAGTCAGCATATTTTCCACTAAATTTGGGAAGACGCATGCTGGGAAGCCTAGATTGGCGTTGGCATGGTCCAAACGAAGTTTCTGGAATACTAGACTTCCTATGTTTGCTTAAAGTTTGCAAAAATACGGATTTCGTGGAGACGCAAGCATCTTCCAGACTTGAGCGAAAGTCATCGGTAGCATCGAATGACTCTATCTTCCTTTGATAATTCATAGCTTGCTCAATGTATGCATTTAGAATATCTAAGCGACATTCTATTTCGAGAGGATTTAAAGAAATCGTTTTCTCGTGTATGGCTTTCTTCATTCTTAGAATATTAGCCAATACCGTCTCCCTCTGTTTGATTAATGTATCAGTGCCATCGTTGTGTGGAGAATTTAACCTATGTGAGAGTTCTCACACTCATGTCACGTCACTAGAAATCTGGTATTCTTGCTGTCATGTGACGTGAGTTTGTGGAACAAGTGAAAATGAAATAAAAGAAAGCATTGAACACGCCCTTCTATTTCTGATTATTGCAAAATTTTATTTGTTTCAGCAAACTGAAAAGTTAAATTCAGTAAATAGTTAAAATATGAGTTCCATTGAGTTTTGATTTTCAGACAGTGACAGATCGGATGATGGAGAAAATTTTAAAATTAAAAGAATAAATTTAAGGGATGCCTGAAACCCGATGAAGTTCCCTGATGGAGTGTGAGTTAAAAATGCAGTTTTGATTTCGTGATCTTATATTTTTTTTTTGCAGGTTCATGAGATATTTTAGACTATAAAAGGATGCGTTTATGTATATATTTAATATACTGGAGAGCAAAATCAGTTCCACGAAGAGAAATTTTGGAGTACTTCTTATTGTTAAATTGGCTGCTGTGCTACGTTTCTTGGCTGAAGGTGGTTATCAAAAAGGCGTGGGAAATGATGAAATTGTTTTTGGGATGTTATTTTGACACTAAACTAAAAAAATTATTAATATTTCTATCTAAAAAACCCTTATTAAATATTTTTATTTACCTCTTCTCTTCGCTCATCTTCCTCACTTAAAAAACAATGCGAGTAAATTGTCACTTTAATTTGGCAAAAATGTGTTCAATGTGACAACAAGAATATCACAAATAAATCACATGGCTCTGTTCACTATGCCGTTCCTCTTTTCAGTGACAACAAGAATACGAATTTAAGTCACAATGACACGCGTCACCTCACACAAGAAGAAGTGACAACAAGAATAAAGGCAGACAATGTGAACAAAATAAGAAACATACTTAAAACTAATGACTATCCTAACTATATTTTAAATAACTTAATAAATGACAAGATCCATAAACTCCGTAACAAAATCTCTCTACCGACTACAGTAACATATGGCGACCCTAAAAAATTCTATAACGTACCTATACATAAAAAACTAACAGAAAGCAAACACCTTCACTATGTGATTAATAAAGAGAATACTGCATTCGCACACAAATTAAACCAGACACTTAGAACTCTATTTACAAACGAGAAAGACAAAATAAGAAAGAGAAATAGAAAAACTAAAACAGCATAACTTGGGTGCATGTCACATCTAGCGAACATGGACAAATTTTTTGTTGTTTTCGCTGGTAAAAGAAAAAACTGGAAATTGAGAGTGCTTCACAGTCATCCAAAAATTTCCAGTCAACCGACAAAAATGTTCACGGCCCAAAGCTGAAAACAATTTGGACAACGGTGGCATTTTCTTGATGTTTTACGTTTAGTAGTAATAAAACTGAATACAAAGCCACCCTGCAGTCGGTTGTAACGCGCGCTGCTAAGGAGCGATACAAAGAAAAGAGGAGGGAAGGGAGACATTTTCAGGCGGAAAAAAAGAGAGGCAGAAAAGCGCGAGCAAGAGAAGATTGAGATGTATGGTGACAGGAATGAGGCCCGAAAATTTTTCGAAAAAATAAGACGCCTTGCCGATGGTTTTAAAACCGGGGCCTCTTCCTGCAAGGATGAAAACGGGAATCTAGTGACAGATGTCCAGAGTACACTGCCGTTATGGAGGGAACACTTCTCTAAGCTTCTAAATGGCGACGCTGACAACAATCCCGCCAATAGAGATGATATTCCGGAAACCCCAATTTTGGATGACAGCGTTGAGGTTCCGCTGCCCGACTATGATGAAGTTCTGACAGCTATAGCTCGGTTTAAAAATAACAAAGCCGCGGGAGCTGATGGCTTAACTGCTGAGCTGTTTAAGAACGGAGGCGAAGCTCTACTTAAATGCATTCACGAGCTTCTATGCAGAATATGGTCGGAAGAATGCACTCCGAACGATTGGAATCTCAGTGTGCTATGCCCAATCCACAAGAAAGGCGATCCCACTATCTGTGCCAATTACCGTGGGATAAGCCTTCTTAATATCGCATATAAGGTCCTGTCGAGCGTTTTATGTGAAAGATTGAATCCCATTGTAAACGAACTGATCGGACCTTATCAGTGTGGCTTCAGACCTGGAAAGTCCACCATCGACCAGATTTACACGCTACGACAAATCTTGGAGAAGACTCAAGAAAAACAAGTCGACACCCACCATCACATTGTCGACTACAAAGCCGCCTTCGACAGCCCAATAAGGAAGCACCTGTACTCCACCATGTCTGAATTTGGTATTCCTGCAAAACTAATACGACTTTGCAGGATGACACTGAGCAACACCAGCAGCGCAGTTAAAATCGGGAAGGACCTCTCCCCACCATTTATTACCAAACGAGGTTTCAGACAAGGTGATTCCTTATCGTGCGACTTGCTGCTGATCTGAGACGTAGTGGCACAATATACTACAAGAGTGTTATGCTGCTTGCGTATGCTGATGACATAGATATCATTGGTCATAATATGCGCGAAGTCAGTGCAGCATTTTCCAGATTAGAAAGAGAATCCAATGTTTGAAAGACAAGCAGATAAAGTGTGACATGCCCCTTAGTCTATGAGATCGGATGCACTGGAAAAGAAGGAGAGCAGTCTAAACTTGGAACAACAAAGAGAACACTTAACACAATAATTAATGAACATCAAGCAGACGTGAAGAGAAAAAAGACAGCTTAGCTCAACACATTTTGGATAGCGGACAGCTGATTTCAACAACATAAAAATTTTGGACAAAGAGAAAAATCAAAACAAAAGATTCACTTTGAGAATTCAAAAAAACCTACAGACAACAATGAACAGAAAAGAAGACAAAGATGCAACAAAACACACTAGCTTTAGCTTAATATTATAGTTTAAACAGTTTAAATTGTTCAGTGTTATATGTTAGCCCAATTTTTTTGTTAGTAGTTTTTTAAGTAATATTTATTATTATTTGTTAATTGTGCTTAAAAAATGTAAAATTAATTTCTTTTATTTAAAAATTGTGTCAGTTTGAAGTGTAATTCATTAATTTATGTAAATAATTGAAAAAAAAAAATTGTCCGCAGGTTCAGTCCCTGAGGATGCAGAAAAGAAATCTGCGAAACGTCGGAGGAAAACATAATATGAATAAAAGTTATTTATCTTCACATTATATAAACAAGCAAGACCAAAAAAGCCCAAAATATTAAAATTAACCACAACAAATTTAAATTGGTCAAATAATTAAAACCACTACATTTATTTTCGTCAATTTTTAAATGGTTTCATTAGATTTTTCGAAAGTTTTCTAACTTTTCTGTCTGTTTTTACAAAAACATCCGTGACTTTTATAACATAAGGTCCTAAAAATGTTTTCTCTACTTTTTATTTTTCGATAGATTTTTCACGAGAACTTTACTTCCAACTTCATAAAGAGGTGCCTCATTGATTTTTCGATCGTAAATGAGTTTAGATTTTTGTTTTCTTTAACTTTTTCCTCAATAAGACTAATTCTTTCTATAGCCTTTTTTACATATTCCTGGTAAGTATCTTAATTAAGGTTATCAATGTTACTAGGTCTATTACCTTGTCTGCTAAATAAAACTTTGTGTGGGCTATACCCAGTTGTTGAGTTTATCGTGGTATTATAGCAGAAATTCGCGAATTTTTAGCTTCGTTCCAATCCTTTCAAATTCAACTGTATTTAAAAACTCTTTCAATCTACCGTGTATTCTTTGAATTGATCCGTTAGATTGCGGATGAGCCACACTAGTGGTAACGTGTTTTAATTTAAAAATCTTCGCTAAACTTCTCATAAGCTTATTGCAGAATTCGGTTCCGTTATCGGAAATGATAATTTTAGGGATTCCAAAAAAGGTAATCCACTCATTAACAAAAGCTTCTGCAACGGTTTCAGCATATTTATCCTTTATTGGAATAAACCTAACATACTTTGAAAGGGAATCTTGAATACTAAATGAATACAAGTTTTTCTTGGAGATCGGATATGGTCCTGAAGATCCAAATTAACTTGTTCTGAGCTATAGGAAGCATTTGTTACAGTCCGCATTGGCATTCTAGTGGGGTGTCTGTCAATTTTACCTAATTGACAATTCTTACAATTTTTTATATAATCAGATACCATCTGGTTTGAATTTTTCTAATAATATTTTTATATAATTTTTGCTATGGTTCCTTTCTGACCAGCATGCCCTCCTATAATGCTATCATGATATCCCTTAATGATATCTGGTTGTCGTTTTTTATCTGTAATTTCTATAATACCATCTTCCTGTTCTGTGTTGTTTTCAATTATGTAATTTTCAAATAAATTTTCAATAACTGTTTCGTTTTTAATTGGACTTTCGTCAACTGTTTAATTTTCTACAATTTTGTTTATCCATAGGTAAACTATGACATTCAGACGGTGATGTCTCCAAGTTCTCATAATGTAAATCTTCTACGGTGTTTTTTAAAGTTTTTAAGTTTTCAAAAACCGTTTTACCTTTGATTCTTTTATTTTCCCTTTTCCTTTCAAATTTACTGTTTTCTTCGTTATAACAACTACAATTTTTTTTCTTGTCTGGTCTTGTGGTTATAAACACATTTCTATTCAAGTGATCTGCAACAACATTCTCTAATATCTTCTTAATCTCAATATCATAAGTATATTCCTCTAATTTCAACCTCCACTGCACTAACCTTGATCCAGGATCCTTAACGTTAGCCAACCAGGTCAATGGTCTATGATCTGTTCTAATCAAAATTTGTTCCCATACAAAAATGGCCTAAATGCGATTGCAGGAAATGCCTAATGACGATTGCAGGACATTCTTTTTCTGTCGTGCTATAATTTTTTTCAGCATCATTTAAACTCCTACTGATAAATTGGATAGGCATATCTTTCTTCCCAAATTCCTGCGAAAACACAGCACCTAACCCTGTATTTGACGCATCAGCACTTGCAATAAATTTTTTTTTTCAAAATCTGGGTACTGAAAGGCCACAACATTAACTAAACTTTTCTTAAGTTTTCTAAAGGCTTCATCCTGCTCCTTCCCCATAGAAACTCTGCTTCTTTCCTAAGAAGTTTATTAATAGGTGTAGCTATTTGACTGAACCCTTTTACAAATCTACGATTGTAATTAATCGCTCCCATAAACGATTGCGTTTCCATAACATTTTTTGGGGGTGACCACTCCTCTATTGCTGCAGCTTTATCTGGACTAGTCTTGACTTCATCTTCCCCTATTACATAACCTAAATAAGTTACTTCTTTCCTAAGAAATTCACACTTATATCCCTGCAATTTTAAATTAGCTACCCTTAATTGGTTAAAAATATCTCTAAGTTTTAAGTTATGGTCTTCTAAGGTTTTTCCGTATACAACAATATCCATCCATGTAGACAAAACATTTCACTCCTTTTAACCCTGACAAAACAATTTCCGTCGAAAAATGCTTGGTGCATTTTTCAGGCCAAAAGGCAGTAAACTCGAAATGGGTGTTGTAAATAGTGTCCGACCGAATATTCGGTTTCGGTTACGGCAAATTTCGGCACTTTTTGTCAGTTCAGCCACATTGAGGCGGATATTGAAACTAGCCGATGCTTTTGGTAAAATTTTCTTGCATCAGTCATTTAATTCAAATAGATAAGTTTGGTTTAGTAAAAATATTTACAACGCATTGCACAAAACAAAAATTATGAATTCGTCTATAATTTGATTTATCGTGTTAAAGGAAAACATTTTGGTTAATTTTATGCGTTCGATACTATCATTTTCGATTTTTTCATCTCTATTGCAATTCATATTAAAGTTTTATAGGTACTGAAGCCAAAAATTGATAATAAAACTACCGAACGAATTCTGTGCGTGTGGAATAAAGGAAAAGCAAACGAAATATTTCTATTTTTATAATACTGAACTTTTAAATATACTTTAAATATACAAAAAAATACTTTGTTTTGTAGTTATACAAAAATGTTCATTGTAGGTGCATGGTAACGGGTCCGCCATCTACCGTTTTTTTTCAACTAGTGCTTATTTCGTGAATGGTAACACTTAGCTCATGTCTGATTTGACAGATAATTAGTTTTATCCTTCCGCTGAACGAATATGGTTGTGTATACGCTTGAACAACGCTGGGAAATATTGCGTTATTACTTTGAAAATCATGGTAATGTTGCAGAATGTGTGCGAAAATTGCGTATGGATTTTGGAAGAAGAGAAGCACCGTCAGCTCCGTATGTTCGTTATCTTGTGAAAAAAGTGAAAGAAACTGGCATCCTCATCGATAAACCAAAGCGTGAAAAAAATGAGCAAGGAGTGGCCGTTACAGTCTATGGCGATCGTTATCGGGCCATGTTGAACGAATTTTTGTTTACAAAAATTGAAAAGGAGGATGTTAGCAACATTTGGTTTCAACAGGACGTCGCTACGTGCCACACAGCCGAAGCTACACTCGATGTTTTGCGCCCTGTTTTTGAAGATCGCGTTATCAGCCGCAGAGCAGATGTCGTTTGGCCACCTCGGAGCTGCGATTTGACACCGTTGGACTATTATTTGTGGGGTGCCCTCAAAGATAAGTGTTACGCCGACAAGCCAGAGACAATTGACGCTTTAAAGGACAATATTCGTGAAACCATTGGTGAAATACAGCTGCACACAATCGATAATGTGCTTAAAAATAGGACCGATCGTGTAGGCTACTGCATGGCCAGCCGAGGCAGTCATTTGAATGGAATTATTTTCCATTATTAACCGGAAGGATTGTACTTTCAAATAAAAAAAGAAATTTGAGAAAATATTCAGTAGTTTTTTTATAGAATATTAAAACAAAAAGTTATTTGGCGAACCCTTTATTTTCAGTGTGTACGGAAGATATAAAGTATGCAATACTTTTGTAATAAAAAATAAAATAAAAAATTATCTCATTTATTATTATAGTAAACTTCAATTAAGTTTTATAAACTTCAATATTCAAATAATACTTTTTTTTATAAAAATTTTTTCTTATGTGTGTGAAAGTACTTTTGTTTCCTTTTAATAAAAAAAAAATATTTGCAAAAACTTAAATTTTCATATTAATAATCAGTTTCGGTTTCAGCCGAATATTATAAAATAGCCATATTATAAAATAGCGGTTTCGGTAAAAATTCCAGTTTCGTTCGGACACTAGTTGTGAACGCTGTTTTCTCCATATCTCTTTCATCCATATTAATTTGATGGAAGCCATGTATTGAGTCAGCTATGGTTACGTCATTGACCTTCCTATAGTCAATAACCATGCGACACTTTACTTTTCCCGAAGTTTCCTTTTTTTTAACTATCCATACCGATGGGTTCCATGGAGGTTTTGAGTGTTAAATAATTCCCTTTGAATGATTTCTTGATTGACTAGGTACAAACCTATTCAATCGTGCACAGATTACAAGTTTTTTAACCAGTAACCTGTTGTTGAGTTGAGGATTGATTTGAGGAAGACTCCCAGCATTTTAATTTAATCAGTAACTAAAACACTTAAAATTTTTATCTACAAAACAATACTAAATTTTTTGATCAAAATTACAAAATATTTATACACAAAATTGGCTAACATTAACAATAAAATTACAACTAAACACAACTGCACACAAGTGCACATAAAACCATTTTACAAAATAACAAAAAATGCTAAAGTGCTAAACTGCACATAAGAAAAGAATGAGGTTCATGACCGTAGGTTGTTGACTTAAATTTGCCCTACTTTTGTTTTGTGTATATTTAAGCTGTTTTGATAATAGCGATAGCAATACTGAATTATATGTTGTGGCCTGAAATTAAGCTTATGCTGACATACTTAATTCTTACGTGCAGTTTAAACAAAACAATTATTTTGTTTATATTTATATGGATGTATGTTTGTTTGTATAAACATTCTCCCCTCCCCTTGAGTGTATGACTCAACTTAAGTTGTTTCTATTTCAAATGATTTATGCTGACGTGGCCTCGGTTGAGGAGATGCGGTTGTCTTTGTTGAAGATTTTTGTTGGTAGTGTTTCTTCATTTTCCAAACGATGCAGGCTGCGATGAACGATACGGACAAAACTAGAGCAAGATAGCTGACTGCTGTTATTTCGGTCGAAATTGTAGACGCGTAAATCCACTTGTTAGCATGATGCAGTGATGTGAAGGTTAACTGATCATTCCACTTGGTTAGGTTTCAGCTTTGAGACATCTTGTTGTTAAAGAGTTGACTTTCGCAAGCTAGTTTCTTTGATTGTTTACCAATGGTAGCTTGCTGTCTTCTTAATAAATAAATGTCATCACTAGTCATAAGTGCTGCTTTAATTTCGGCTTGGCTTACTGCAATGAATTGATCCCGGTGACCGCTAATCGCTAGTATTTCGGTGGTGGGTTTAATTGCCACAAGTATGATAAATAGGTCTCATTTTTTGTGATCAACTAGTGGTAGGTCTAATTCAAAGATGACGTGATTTTTTGTTAGGCCAGCCTTTACGTCCATGATGGTATAAAGCTCCAATAGGTTGTTGTCTTCAATAAGTAGGGCCCAGTTAGTAGGTAGGTATCCCTTAAAAGCCAAGATTTCCTTCGCAAGCTGTTTCGGTGTAAGGATTTGTTGACTTATTTTTCCATGCTTGGTGTGTGTTAAAATGCTTATTAATTCTGTTTGTATATGCTGGAAATCTGTGATAATCATAAAAAGATGAATGATTAAAACCATTAGTTGCTGAGTGACTCGTAATTGGGCAGCAGTGTCTTCAATTTTGTTTATGTCCACGTTAATCAAACGCTGAATTTCAGTTTAACGTGAGGAAACATCAGCTTCATCTTGTTTTATTATATTGATTGTAGAATCAATGATCGATGTTTGATTTTTAAGCAGCTTTAGAAGATGCTGCTCGTTTGATTCGACTTCCTTTATGGTGTTTGACATTTGTTCGGCATAATCTGAGTCGAGAACACCAAACAAAATGAGCCACGTTTCCGATGATATTAAACGCACCTCTTTTGAGCCGACTTGATGTGAATTTTACCGCTTTTGATTCTTTGTCAGTGTACTTTTTGAAGGCTCCATTTTTTCTGTCTCTTCTTCGGTGAATAGTTGAGCTAGTTCATGTATAGGTCGTTTCGATATGCTTGAAGCTGTTTTGACATCAACGACCCGAATAAGACCGTCATCTCCTTTATAGGTTCGAACAATTCGTCCTAATGGCCATTGGAGGACTGGAACGTTGTCCTTTTTGATGATGACTAATGTGCCTTCTTTAAATTTAGTGTTGGATGCTTCTATTTAGACCTTTGCTGATGCTCATGCAGGTATTCGTGATGCCATCGAGTTCAGAATTAGTGTTTTATGTCTGATACATATTTCCAGTTTGTTGTTAATGACCTGCTGTTCTCTGAGGCCCTTGAGTCAACTGGTGTGGTGAGTGGGCTCTCCTATAATGAAATGACCTGTTGTTAATGCTCCGACATCATTTGGATCTGAGGACAATGGTGTGAGAGGCCTAGAGTTTAGAATTGACTCTATTTCCACTTCAACAGTCTCTAACTCTTCATATGTAAGAGAAGCGGTTGAGATACTTCGATATAAATGATACTTAGCCGATTTGACTGCTGCTTCCCAGAGGCCACCAAAATGTGGGGCCTTAGGCGGAATGAATTTTAATTCGATGCCTTTGTCACTGCATGATTTTATGATCTTTTCTTGAGCAGAGTTAGAAAAAATAGCTTGATGCAATTCAGTTAATTGATTTTTTGCACCGACGAAATTTGTTGCATTGTCGGAGTATAATTTTTGGCACCTGCCACGGCGCTGATGAACCGTTTTAGTGCTTCAATGAATGCTTCAGTTTAGATCTGAAACAACTTCTAAGTGTACCGCCTTTGTAGTTAAACAGCAAAATACTGCAATGTATGTCTTTTGCGATCTTTTCGCACGAATCTTTTAATGAACCCATATTGGCCCACAATAATCCACACCCGATTTTAAAAATGGGCGTGATTCTGTCACTGTATCTGCTGGTAAGTTGCCCATAATTTGACTGTATAGCTTTGGTTTCGCTCTGACACAGCGCACACTGTTTTGTACAATATTGCGTGCCATAGTTTTTCCTTTCAAAATCCAAAATTTTTGCCATGAGGTTGCCAATAGGGCCTTAGGGCCGCAATGTTTATTGTCTTCATGCACCGTCTTAAGTATCAGTTTTACTATTGAGTCATTGTATGGTAACAGAATTGGATGTTTGGCATCAAAGGGTAATGACGATGCTTCTAAACGACCTCCCACACGCATTATATTTTGATCGTCTAGCAATGGATATAGGCTTGCAAGTTATTTGATTTGCTTACTTGCTTGTATTTTTTTAAAACTTTAATTTCGGTTTTGAAATCAGCCATTTGAATAGTCCTGATTTTAACTACCAAGGTCTTGTTCATTTTCGATGCACATATAGATGATTTGGGCTAGCTGATGTTGGTCCTTTTAAATGTTCAATAAAGCGCAATATGTAGGCAAGTGTGCACTGCAAAAAGCGGAAAGAGTTTTTGTGGTTTATTCCATAAATTAAAATCTCAGATGATACTGATGATGGAGCTGATGTTGGAGCTATTATTGCTACAGTGGTAATTTTTTTTCTTTCGATATCATTGGGTGTGTCAACAGGTTTTGGTGTTGGTTTGAGCCATGATTCTTGACTTTCATATATAAATAATGATCCAGAAAACCACATGGAACACCAGCCGAATTTTTCAGGACTGATTCCTCTTGAAATTATGTCTGCTGGATTATTCTTTGATGAGACATGACGCCATTGATCGGTGTGTGACATCTCTTGAATCTTGCTGATTTGGCTGGCGAAAAATGTGTAAAGAGAGGTTGCTAATGATTTAATCCGTGATAAGACTATTTCTGAGTCTGGCCAAAAAAATGTAGGTACATCCTGATACTTAAGATCCTGTTTCACTTTTTTTGTAAGCTCGACTCCTAAAACGGCCGCACACAATTCCAATCGAGGAAGCGTTTGTAGTTTTAAGGGTGCTACCCTTGATTTTCCGCAGAGCAAGTTCGATGTTATGGTTCTATCTTTATACGTTTTTATCACATAAATGGCTGCTCCGTACGCTCGTTCTGAGGCATCGGCAAAAGTGTGTAGTTGAACCTTTACTTGGGGTTTTGAATGAAAGATGTATCGAGGTACCCTTAACTTATTGAGTTCCAGTATGTTTTCTCTGAATTGCTGCCATTCTTGTTGCGTTTGATGTGGTAATTTTTACTCACTGTTTTAAGACGTTAGTATTGAATGACTTGACTCGGGTCCTTCCGCCATACAATTAGCTGTTGAGCTGTGCCATCCTCATGCATGCCAATCTGTCGATACATTTTTTCAATATCGGCCGTGAACACATCAATATGTTCTAAAACGCAACAGCATTGGAAATAAATCACTTTGGACTGTAGGACCCTTATGCAATATATCGTCTAAAGCATGGCCACTCGACGTTTTTGCTGAAGCGTCAAATACGACTCTGAACTTTGTGGTACTGCTATCTGGCTTTAAAACGTAGTAATGAGGTATAAAGTAATGAACATCGGGAACATCCTTCGGCCATATTTTTTCCATATGATTCAAAGATTCATACCCGTCCATGAATTTTATGTATTGAGCTTGCCATGTAGAATCTCTTTGAAACCTTTTTTCGAGGGAGAGAAATCTGTGAATAGCCATGTCCTTTGATTTTCCAAGAGCCGTCGGACTTTCAGCTGATCTCGTCTTTTGGCCGGTGACTGTCGTTTGTCTTGTGTTGTTTTTTCTATTGTAATTTGTGTTATACCAGTGATTGTTTAATTTCGGTATGTGCTGTATTTTTATTTATTTGTGATTGAAAATTGTTTTTAAGGTGACTCATAGTGTTTTCATGCTGTGTGGTTGAATTTTTTAATGTTTTATTGTAGTACATACATGTGTTGTTTTAATTGTCGTTTATAGTTTGATAGCTGAGCTGCTGCTTATATACTTTTTTCTTTCTCTTTTTTGCGTTCCTCTTTGTGCGTTGTTTGTTTATTTGCATAAACTAAGCACAGAGAACTGTTGCAGTTGCTTTTAAACTGCAACATATTATATTAACCCATTAGCACTTAGTGGACATTATTTTTGCTCACATAAAATTATTGAACTTTGTTTATTCGCTATGGAATATTTTTCCGTAGAAAATTTTGCTGCTTGTTCTTTACACGAGCTTTGCAAAAGTCAAAACATTCTGAACCGTATGTTCAGTTGTTCTGGCCCATGTAGGCGTTTGTTCCATACATCATGTGCTGGGATCTCTAAGTCGTGTCTTGATGATTTAATCTCACCACGATCAGGTCTTCGCTGGTATTGTGCTTCGTGTAGGGTTCTTTCACCAGATGAGTTTTTCTCAAAAATTAAGCTTTTCGGTGATAGTCTTAACGCTTTAAATAACAATTTTAAAGAAATTGTTACATTTTTTAATGAAGTAAGCACCTCACCCAGTACTAGCATTTATGATGAAAAGTCTTCATCGGTAAATATTTCGACCGCATTGTCTCAGACTCTTCCAGCCTCTTCTTCTGAGACTCAAATAGTTTTATCTAAAAAAGACCTAAATATTTCGAAGAAAAAGAGAAATAATTCCAAAAATAAAAGTAATAAGCGGCGCATGACGCTTCCAGCCACTTTACAAACGAAGCAGATCTCGGCTAAACCAGTGTTTACGCCAGTGAGAATAGATAATATAGTTATTACTCCATCTTCTCCATCTGCTTCTCCCCCGGCTAGAAATGACATAACTAATGAGCGCAATAGTTCATTAAATTTAAGAGCTTTGTCGAGAAAAAAAAAGATTTTCATTTCACGTCTTCAGCCCGACACAACAAGTGAAAATGTATTGACGTTTGTTAAACACAACCAATTAGTACGTCAGGCTGCTTTCTGCTCATGCAAGAAAATTGGCAATAAACCGTCCCACGCATCATTTATTCTCACAGTAGCTGCTGAAGAGTTTGCAACTGTTCTGAGCTCTAATCTGTGGGCTGATAATATCTTTGTTTCTGAGTTTAAGCCTAAACACAGGTCTAGAAGGACGAATAATATCACCAGTCAGACCCAAAAAAACTAAATAGGCTTTCCCTTTACTATCAAAATGTAAGGGGATTGCGTTCAAAGACGCGCGACATTTTTTTGTCAACTCAGAATTTTTCTGAAGATATTATCGCGTTAACTGAAACTTGGTTGAACGGAGGAATTACTGACTTAGAACTGTTTGACAATAGTTTTGAAGTATATAGGAAGGACAGACACGCTGACAATAATTCTGCAGTTGGTGGTGGTGTCCTATTAGCTGTAAGGAACTCCTGTGTTAGTTCCTTTATTGATATTCCCTGCTCTGCTAATATCGAACTTATATGCGTTAAGGTTGTACATTGCAATTCTAATGTATATGTTATTAATGCATACGTTCCTCCAAAGAGCAGTGTAGAGGTCTATGCAAGCCTTGCGGATTGCATAGAATTTATATTAAATTTACTTGACGTTAATGACGACATTTTATTGTTGGGCGATTTTAATTTGCCTGACTTAAAGTGGCATTCTTCTGACGATGAAACACATTTTTGTGCATCTAATTTGAAGACACGCCAAAAACATATATTTGTTGACAATATATGTTCTGACTTACAACAAGTTAGTTGTATTTATAATAGTCTGGAAAGGCTGCTTGACCTAGTCTTAACTACAGACAGTAACAATGTCATTGTTCAGAAGGCACTTCATGCTTTGACTACTATTGATAATTACCATCCACCTTTGAGTATTTGGTATAAATCCGATAGGGAGAATATGGTAAATTCAAGCTCTGTTGACACAGTTTTTGAATTCAATTTCAAAAAAGCTGACTTTTTGGGGTTGAATCATTTACTTTATAGTAAATTAAATATAATTACAGAATACATAAATAATAATAATCTTAACAGTTCAATAAATTATTTCTATACGGAGCTCTTTGCCATGTTTTCTCAGTCTGTACCATATAGTCTCAAATTTGCGAAAAATTCTGCGTACCCTTGGTACACAAAGGATTTAAAGACTCTTCGCAACAATAGGAATAGGGCATGGAAGAAATATGTTTGTAGTTTTGACTCAAATGACCTAGAAACATACAAACGTTTGTTTCTGGAATTTGAGAATTGCTCAGCTGCATTATATAATGAGTATTTGGATAATATGAAGCTGAGTATTTTGTCTGATCCAATAAAATTTTGGGTATTTATTAATGTTAAGAAGAAGACTGATGGATTTCCTTCTTCTTTCAAATTTGAGGATGGATTTACTGACGATTCCACCATTATTTGTGTCTTATTTGCCAATCTTTTTAAAGAATCATTCTGTTCAGATTCTTTTAATCCTGATTTAGCGTATTTTGATTATATGAACAACGCATCCCGAGTTTCTTTGGGGCATATATCTTTTACCTCAGAGGATATTTTTAAGTATATTGAATCAATCGATGAGGATTTTGGCGCTGGACCAGATGGAATTCCTGCCGCAGTGTTAAAACAATGTGGCTCCGTTTTGTGTCAGCCTCTCTCGTTACTTTTTAATAAATCAATTAATGAAAGTAATTTTCCTCTTTTTTGGAAAAAATCTTATATCAGTCCTATTTACAAAAAAGGTTGCAGGAACGACGTCACTAAGTTTAGGAGCGATCTTATCAAATACGGTTCCTAGGCGTGTTGTCTTCTGAATTTAATGCAGAATCGGGTGTTCCTCAAGGAAGCCACCTGGGCCCACTTCTGTTTATTTTGGCAATTAATGATGTTGCCCACGTCATTAAACACTCCCATTTGCTTATTTATGCAGATGATATGAAAATATACAGAACAATTGATTCTAATGACAATTCAGACCTGCTCCAGTCAGACTTGAACTCCTTTGAGGTTTGGTGTTCTAAAAATAACATGTTTTTAAATCCAGATAAATGCCAAACTATGACCTTTTCGCGTAAAAGGAACAATTTTATTTTTGATTACAAAATTAAAGATACTGCTTTAAGTCGTGTAACTACCGTCAAAGACCTTGGTATATGCATAGATTCTAAATTGTCGTTTAACATGCATATTGATAGAATTTGTAAAAAAGCGTCTTCTATGCTTGGTTTTATAAAACGGTGGGCCAAAGAGTTTGATAGCTTAATAACAACTACAACTCTGTATTATTCAATCATGCGTCCTCACTTGGAGTACGCAAGTCAAGTATGGTCCCCCACATTACAATGTGCATGTTGATCGTATAGAAAGAATTCAAAAACGTTTTGTTCGGTTTGCTCTAAGAGGCTTGAGTGGAACTGACACATTTAACCTTCCTCCATATGAGGATCGTTTAAAATTATTAAAGATGCAATCTTTAAGTGAGAGAAGAAAATCTGCTGATATCGTTACACCAACTCATAACTGGTGTATTCGACTCTCCAGAGCTTCTTTCTTTTATAAATTTTAACACTAACCGTAGAAGCAGCAGAAACTCTAACAACTTGATTTATTTACCATTTAGTAGAACAAATTATATGTTAACTGCTTCATTAAATCGCATGAGTACCTTTGTTAACAACTGTAACGTGTTTGATGTTAACATGTCGAAAGGTCAACTCAAAAGTAGATTGAAAACTAATGTATGATTAGATCTATGTAAACGCATGGTTAGTTGTTATGTCTTGTGTTGTCCCTGAGCCCAACCCATATTATGGTGGGTAAATATTTCTCCCTTTTGGTTTTTTATTGGACCACTTTTATCGATATCTTTGAGTTATTAATGATATTGGATTGTTTCTTAAAATGATCTATTGCGGAGAAAGTGTGAAAAAGCTGTAGTAGCTGAACTCTATTTGTTATTGCATGTTAAGAGTACGTGTGTTATGAACCGGTTATCATTATCTCTTCTAATGTTATTGACAAAATGATTTTCACACCATTTTTCAACTGGGGTCATGGCCTTATTGGTATTGTTGAAATCGTCGATTCGCCAAAATTTTTTAAGAATGGCGTTTAAGTTCTCATCTCTCATAGTGGCTACGGCGCATGATGCAGTTGCTGCTGTTGACACTTCGGTTTTCCGAATGACAATCCATCCAAAGACCGTGTTTTGTAGGAGTGGTAGGTTTCCTTTTAATGTTTGCTGCTCTGGATAAAGTAGGCTATGATAAAGTTCAGCACCAATAATTATGTCAATTCTTCTAGACTTGAAAAACTAGGGATCTGCTATGCGTAAATGACCTGGGATGTTCCAATTTGTTACTTCTAGGTCCCTTGTCAGTTGTGACGAAATAAGTTTTGGCATAACGTAGGCTTCTATTCTAGTTGAAAAGTCTTCTGTTCGTGAAGGAATTGCAACGTTGACTCTTGAAGTTGATATTCGAGTTTGTTGACCGATTCCTTCAATGGATTGTTGGGATTTTGTAGTGGCTAGTGATAATTTGTTGATGAGTCACCATGTTGATCTGTGAGCCAGAATCAAGTATTGCACGTACTTCGCAGACCTGACCATTGTTTGCCACAACTCGAATTCTTGCAGTTGCTAAAAGTACATATTTGTTGTTTTTAATTGCATGATTAATTGTTGCCACAGTCGCAGGCGAATCTTCTTTTACCTCATTTCTTGTTCCAAGTGATGATTCTTGTTGCTTGAGATGAAGTAATGACTTGTGTTTTTTTTCGAACACATGGGACAGTGTCGCCATGCACATTGTCCGGCTTTTTTGCGATTGAAATTTTATGCGATCCTGCACCTTGAGGTTAGAAAATTCTTGCATGCGAATATTGGATGAGATTTCTTTTCACATGACACACAGAGTTTGATGTTTGAGTTTGATACAGGTGTTGATGTGAAAACCTTTAGTGATGCCTTTGGTTTTTCTCGTTGCCCAATAGTTTCCATTGTTTGAAATTGTAATTCCAAAAGGGACAACAATTCTGATATTTTAGGCACTTCCTTTGGCCTTAAAATCGATTGCTCATATTGAATGTATGTGCTTCGATTTATTTTTTGATGAGAATGTAAATCAGCAGTGGATCCCATGAGTCAGTTTCGATGCCTAAATTGTTTAAAGCAATTGTCAATATTATTTCCTAGGCCAATTAAATCAATTCTCCCTTTTTTATCTAAGTCTTTTTTTATAAATGCACTTCGACTTTATTAAGCTTACTGATGCCCCTGTATCTATAAGCATTTTACATAGCTTATTTTAATAATCGACAAAAATATAAGGAATTTCTTTTATAGAGAACGCTGCCTTATGCCTAGCGTCTCTGTTTTGCGAAAATTCATGTTTTTTTCCTCCTTATTTCTTGCTAAGAGTCCAGTTTTTTTACAGACACTACACGTAATATCTCTTTTATTATTTTTTTCGTTGTTTGCTTATTAAACAGTTGTTTGCCACATGGCCTATTTGTCGCAATTAAATCACTTGGCAGTGTAAGTGTTAATCGAAATTAAATTTTTGTTCGAGAAATCATTTCTCGGGCTCTTTTTTAGGTTTAGCAACCTAGCTTCTTCATGTTGAGCATGCATAGCAGCTCCAGATAGAGTCTTTGGCCTACAATTATTAACATAACTGCATATTTCTTGCCGAAGACCTTTAATAAATATATTTAAAATGACTTTATTTTCAATATAATTATGAATAATTTGAAGATCTCTTTGTACAATACCATCTTCTTTGACATCAGTGCCAAGCCTACGAGACAGTTTCCATAAACTGTTCAAACTGTCTCACGGTTTGACCGCCCTGTTTGGCATTAATTAGATCACGATACAACCCAAGGATATTATTATTTTATTTGTAAAGGTTTTTTAGATTGATTTTTAACTCCTGCCAATCTGTTATTACTTTATTTTCAAGAATTATTCTCGCATTACCAGTTATCTCTAACCTAATAAACTTAAACAAGAACTCTTTTTGTGTTTCTGTTGTTAAGTCCATAGCATCATCACAACCGTTTATGGATGAATGTAGCTGGGCTGCATCACATCAAAACTGTGGTATTAACCTGGTAAGGGTTCCCACATCTAACCTAAGGTTATACGAGACAATTTGTTATAACAATTCCAATAGACTCATACATTTTTACTAACACACTCACAATTTCTCAGTCGGCAGCTCAACTGTTTCAACAATCAGGCAGACAATTGAACTAACAACGATTTTGAAGTAAGCTGACATTTTTTGACGTTTCCTTTTGAAAGTAAAGAAAAAGAACAGAGAAAAACGTAAAAACATGGCGTTTGTTTGTTTAAGTGAAAAAAACAATAGATATACAAAAACGCGAAAAAAATTAAAAAATATTGTTTTGCGCACAAAATTTTGCTATTTTCGCTGACCAACGATTTCCGTTGTTTTTTTAGCTTGCCAACGTTCTCCGAGTTCACCACTACAGAAGCAACATGAACCAAAAAGCAGAAATTTTGAACATCAGAGCTTTTTAGTATTTTTTGTATTCTCTTTTTCCACTTTCAAAGGAAACGTCAAATAATGAAGCAAATGTCATTTATTGTCGTGCAATTGTTAAGCCCACCTACGTCACGGTCGATAATTTGCTTGCATTTGAAAAAAATTTGAGAGCTAATACAGATTAAAAAAAATTGTTATAACAATTGTTTCGTGTAGACGCAGAGTAATAAAATAGGTGTCATGATTAATTTTTATACTTAGATTTCCCTCTATTTATATACATACAGCCCAATTCTGAATGATTTTTCCCAGTTTTAATTTTTAAGAAAGCAGATAAAGATATAAAATTTTTTTACATTCATGAATATTGATGGTTAATGAACAAATTAGCGTTTAATCTTAAAAAATGTCCAAAATATCTTTGAATTTTATCTTAAAAATGAAAACTAGGGATGTGCAAGTCGAAGTCGAAAGTCGACTTTTGCTTGATAATTTTCGACTTTTGGCAATCGACTTACTGATATTGAAAAAAGTCGAAAATCAACTTTTACTTTCGACTTTTACTTTCGACTTTTACTTTCGACTTTTACTTTCGAATTTTTTCATTCTATGCGAAACAAAAACCTTAACGCTAATCCGAGAACTGTCTTCTCTAAACTAAAAGTTGTTTAACTAAGGAAATTATAAAGCTGTTTAATAGCTGTGCTAAAAACGAAATAGCTGTTTAATAACAAATAAAGCTGCGTTGGCAACTCTTGACTTGAATTGGTCGGCAAAATTAAAAAAAAAAACTGTAAGTGGAACTGTGACAAAGCAATTATGTATCATCTGATTACGTTACATGCGTAACAAAAGGTTTTAATGAAATTGTCACTATTTGAAAAGCAGGTGACAATTTTTTTCGAAATTTATTATTTTTGAGCTTCAAATTTTGTTTGAAAAAAAAAACAACATTAAAACAAACACATAGAAATATCAAGAATACTGGGTAACAATTGTTACTTTGCCAGAATAGGCCTGTTAATACAAATTTATGTTCACGATATTCAAACTACGCTCAAATTTGTTAATTTTTTATTACAGAAAACAGAGGAAAAATTAGCTTTTAGACAAATTGGCAAGACTTTAAAACGAGTGCTTTCCATTGAAATCACAAAAAAATGTACAATATTGAATTGGTAAAACCATACGCTTCTTTAACGCCTGGGTAACAGTAGTACATAAATAATTACTGATTGATCTTGTGAATGCCGAGATGAGACAAGCAAGAATTTCAAATGAAGTAGTTGTGATAGCGGCATCGACATCTAATAACACGGTGCGACAGCTAAACCGTGAGTAAGAAACCGATAAATGTTTCCAATTATTTCCGGACTCCTAATCCTAATTGAAGGGGTGCCCACTCAGCTGCGCCTTTATCTAGCTCGCCCAGCTGTTGATCGAAAACTTAATAAAAATCCGCTTATTGCCTGGAAATGCATGAAAACTGAATTTCCTTTTGTTTTGGCCGTTGCAAAAAATATTTATCAATTGTTGCAACTTCGGTGCCATCCGAAAGGTAATTTCCTCATGCTGGTCTCATAGCGAACCAGTTGCGAAACAGGCTTTCGCCAGAACATCTTAACATGTTGGTTTTTCTACGTTCAGTTGGTGAAGACATGTGGTTCTTTTAATTGTGCATTCACCGCCGAATTAACGTAAGCTCCACTTTTTCGAAATTAATTTCTAAATAGCAAACGATAGTACGACAACAAAGTCGTAAACTCCAAAAATTTCACATCTCTACGTTAAACTGTTCTAAAGTTATATCTCACAAAAATAAAATTTTCATGTACCGCTTATGCAAAACAAATCAAGGAAAATGCTTCTCTTGTAAAAGTTGGTTTATAACGCATACGCTAATTCGGCGGTTAGGGCTTGATATTCAGAACAATTATAAATAATTTTTCCGTTGGAATCAAAAAAGGGAGTTTTCATTTTTAAGATAGCAGATAGAGACATCACATTTTTTTTTTACTTACTTACTAAGTTGGCGCTACAACCGTATGTCGATCTTGGCCTCATCTAAGAATTTGCGCCAGCCATTTCTGTTTTTCGCTTGCTGGAGCCAGTTGGAAATTCCAAGCTTCGTCAGGTTGTCCTGTACTTGGTCTTTCCAACGAAGATGCGGTCGTCCTCTTCTGCGTTGACCGCCGCTGGGTACCGAATCGAATGTTTTCTTCACTGGAGCATAGTCTTTCATGCGCTGAACATGACCAAGCCAGCGAAGCCGCTCGATTTTAATGCGCTTAACTATGTCGATGTCAGCGTACAGCTCATACAGTTAATCATTCCACCGTATTCGGTACTCGCCATTGACGCAGATTGATCCGTAGATCTTACGAAGAATCTTTCTCTCGAATGCTCCTAAAGTCTTTTCTAAGTGATTTTCGTTCGTCGAGAGAGGGCTCTGCTTCTCAATTGCCTACTGAGCCCAAAGTAACACCCGTGGCAAGAGTTATTCTTCGCTTGATCTCAATGCTGATGTCGTTGGTTGAGTTAATGCTGGATAAAGATAAACGAAGTTCTTCACAACCTCGAATGAGGTATTGTCAACGGTAACGTGGGTTCCAAGACGCTGGGACTGTTTGTTTGTTGACACTAAGTATTTCGTCTTATCTGCATTCACTGCCAGACCCATTCGACTTGACTCTCTTTCTAAACTGGAAAATGCTGCACTGACTTCGCGCGTACTATGACCAATGATATCGATGTCATCAGCATACGCAAGCAGCATAACACTCTTGTAGAATATTGTGCCACTACGTCTCAGATCAGCAGCTCGGATGATCTTTTCCATCATTAGGTTGAAAAAGTCGCACGATAAGGAATCACCTTGTCTGAAACCTCGTTTGGTAATTAATGGTGGGGAGAGGTCCTTCCCGATTTTAACTGCGCTGCTGGTGTTGCTCAGTGTCATCCTGCAAATTCGTATTAGTTTTGCAGGAATACCAAATTCAGACATGGTGGAGTACAGGTGCTTCCTTATTGGGCTGTCGAAGGCAGCTTTGTAGTCGACAAAAAGATGGTGGGTGTCGACTTGTTTTTCTTGAGTCTTCTCCAAGATTTGTCGTAGCATGAAAATCTGGTCGATGGTGGACTTTCCAGGTCTGAAGCCACGTTTTATCTTTCACATAAAACGCTCGACAGGACCTTATATGCGATATTAAGAAGGCTTATCCCACGGTAATTGGCAAAGATAGTGGAATCGCCTTTCTTGTGGATTGGGCAGAGCACACTGAGATTCCAATCGTTCGGAATGCATTCTTCCGACCATATTCTGCATAGAAGCTCGTGAATGCATTTAAGTAGAGCTTCGCCTCCGTTCTTAAACAGCTCAGCAGGTAAGCCATCAGCTCCCGCGGCTTTGTTTTTTTTAAACCGAGCTATAGCTGTCAGAACTTCATCATAGTCGGGCAGCGGAACCACAACGCTGTCATCCAAAATTGGGGTTTCCGGAATATCATCTCTATGGGCGGGATTGTTGTCAGCGTCGCCATTTAGAAGCTTAGAGAAGTGTTCCCTCCATAACGTCAGTGTACTCTGGACATCTGTCACTAGATTCCCGTTTTCATCCTTGCAGGAAGAGGCCCCGGTTTTAAAACCATCGGCAAGGCGTCTTATTTTTTCGAAAAATTTTCGGGCCTCATTCCTGTCACCATACATCTCAATCTTCTCTTGCTCGCGCTTTTCTGCCTCTTTTTTTCCGCCTGAAAATATGTCTCTCTTCCCTCCTCTTTTCCTTGTATCGCTCCTTAGCAGCGCGCGTTACAATCGACTGCAGCGTGGCTTTGTAGGTGGCGTCTTTCTCTGCAGTGCCGTCGCGATACTACTGGTCGTACCACTGGTTTCGGCGAGGGCGGTGGTAGCCAATCACCTCTTCAGCAGCCGCACGCATGGAGTTGGAAATGTGTGTCCACTGCGCGCATATATCATCGATTGAGGGAGTGCTTTGAAGCAGGAGTGAGAGTTGAGTGGCGAAAGCATCGGCTGTCTGTTTCGATTGCAGCTTGTCGACGTCTAGCTTTCTCTGTGTAGGGTTGCGTGTATTCTTAGCTGCGCATAGACGTGTACGGATCTTGGCTGCAACAAGATAGTCATCCGAGTCAATGTTTGCACCACGGATCGTGTGTACATCCAATACACTGGAAGAGTGCCTTCCGTCGATCAAAACGTGATCAATTTGATTCTTGGTTTTTTGATCAGGGGACATCCAGGTGGCTTTACGAATATTGAGATGCTTCAATCTAGTGCTACTTACGACCATGTTTCGTGCTGCGGCGAAGTCAATCAGCCTCATTCCGTTATCGGAGGTGTTGTGGAGGCTGAACTTTCCGACTGTTGGACCAAAATATTTTCCTTCCCCACCTTAGCGTTGAAGTCACCAAGCACGATTTTTACGTCTTGGTTCAGCGCTCGTAAGCATTTTCAAGGCGCTCGTAGAAAATTTCCTTGATCTCATCGTCCTTGTCTTCTGTCGGAGCGTGCACACCAGAGACCTGCAGCGATGAACTGCAACTGCTTTTACACTCAGTACATACTTGGTTTTTGTATGACTTCAATATCATTAATACCATGCAACATATTCTACGCCATCGAGCTCACTTACAACATCAAGCATGTTGCATTAGCCAATTGTACCAAAGTCAAACACTGTGTGATGTGTGCTTCGACTTCAGTGGAAAGTATAGATGTTTGCATAAAATAATTATGTGTATAAACCACAGCGCACGAACGGCAATCGTTATAATTATGCATTATTTTGAGCTACTGCCTCGTGTACCATGCAGGTTGATTTCAACTTCGGCTAAGCAGTGATACAAAAGTAAGCTTACGAACGATGAAATCAGCGCGTACACTGCATTTTTACTCAAGTGTTTGTAGATTACTTCAGTATGAATAGAGTAAATAGTTTTAGGAAGTTTTAGGGGTAACTTATTTCGAAGATGATGTCAAACTTTAAAATTTAAGATGGCGGATAGAGTTGCCTCCTAGATTTTTTTCATTTTTGCGAATTCTTGTAATTTTGAAATTCTGACAACGGATTTGATTTCGAATATAATGTCACAGTTTTAAAATTTAAGATGGAGGTTAGGGTTGCCACCTAAATTTTTACCATAGTATTGCCACCTAATAATATGTATTTTTAAGAGTTTTAAACATCATTTATCAGTGTTAAGGGGTCGCTGATTTCGAATCTAAAGTCAGATTTTTAAAATTCAAGATGGTGGATAGGGTTGCCACCTTAATTTTTTGTAGTTTTATGAATTCGGGGCTGGCAAAAAAGAAATCGTACACCAAAAAGCTCTCAAAAGTCACGCAAAGTAACTGCAATGTTACTGCAATGTTACTGCAAATACTTTGTGTTCGGAGAACAAAATAAGCGCTGGTTTTTTTATGCAGGAGTTACGCTTTATGTCTTTGTTTGGTTGCTTGTAAATGACCATACTTACCATTGCATACCAGAAGTTGAAAAGACCCTGCGCTGGTTATCAAACCATTAGGCTTATATTGAAAAATTTGCCCTTGATGCGGATTATGGCAAGTCTTTCGTTCACAGGTGTGAATCGCAGGACGTGGGGCCGTAGTCTCTTGCCAACTACAAATCCGCATCCAAAGTTGTGCTTCTCCGCATGGCCGCTGTAGTAGATATCACAGGGTGCATGCCGAATGCAACCCTGTCCCTTCCATCGCATTTCTTGGATAGCAGTGATATCAGCTTTGTATCTTTCCAAGACATCAGTCAGTTGGATAGAGGCACCTTCCCAATTAAGGGTTCGGACATTCCAGGTGCATATCCGTAAATCATTATCAGTTTTTCGTTTGCGGTAGTTGTCATCAGATTTTGGGATAATTTTTATTCTTTTCTTATTTGTTTTCATTGAAATTTGTTTTTACGGGTGGGCTTCAAACCCGATGCACAACCTATTTTAAGCCTAGGGAGGCCCGCCGCTCAGATTAGCCGCCAAACTAACGGTTGTCAGTTTTGACGTTGCCCAGGAAACAGCATGTGGAGGTTTGAGTCGACTTAAGGCGATTTCACAAAGATTATGCTGGCTTCGCCAGGTTGAGACAGTCAGACATGTTTCATTGTTACATCGCCCCCAGATTCCCTTTTTTTTTACTTTCATAAATATTAACAGTTGATGAAGAAATTTACATTAAAAATTTCCAAAATGTTCTTAAGCTTTATCTTGAAAATAAACTTTCCCTTTTCCGATTATCCCTTAAAAATTATTCATAAGAAGTCTGATTATCTATATAAGAACTAAAATTGTAATATTTTGTTTTTTTTTGTATTTTATTTATTTACTGAAGTACCATGTTTTGAATTATTTTTTAACAATAAAACACATTTTTCATATTGAATCATTTGCTTCTTAACTGCCCTACAAAAGCGGTACAAAAATATTTTAAAAAAAGTCGAAAAAAGTTGAAAAGTCGACTTATAAAGGTTCAAAAAGTCGATTAGTCGACTTTTACATTTTCAACGGTTGAAAACTCCTTTTTCCGATTCCCCGAGAAAAATCATTCATAATTTGGCTGATGAGATTTTGACATTTTTTTCACAATTAACAATTCTTTCTTTTGACGAATTATTTCAGTTTATAAATTAACCAATGTACTTAGATTATTAGTATTAACATTCCGTTCAAGAGTACACATCGTAATTCACTAAGTTCACTATACACAGGTTTGCTTTTGTTTTTTAATGCTAGATATTTTTAATTTCATTGCTTACATAAATATTTCAACAGCTTCATTTCTTCTAAGACCTCTTTGCATACTCGTCTTTAAGTTACTGCTTGATTTTATTTGTTATGCCGAACTTTTAGAATAATTACTCACAACTGTTTAAGTTAGACAATACTTTTGAATTGAACCTGTTCGAACTATCATGCGAGCTACCAAGCTAACATCGCAGTTGTTTAATCGAAATTGCTTACCGAACTAGTTTTCGAGTTGAAATAGTTATTTTGCGACTTTTTCTAAAAAAAGTCAAATTTTAATTGTTATTTGTCAAAAGAAACAAAAAAATTCAAATTTAACTTCTAGAAATTGATTTTTATTGTAGGGCTAAAAATAAAAAATTTCAGACTTTTATTTTTTCGGCTAATTTAACTTTTATTTTTCAATTTTAATTTTTCAGTCAAAAAATAAAAATCAGTTTCGGACTTTTATTTTGTCTGTCTTTTAAAAAAATCATTCAAGGACCTTTTATTTTTCTGTTGGAAATAAAAATCCTTTTTGTGTTATTTCTTAAATATTGTAGTTAAATAAAATTTTGGTGGTTCATATAAATAAAGCCGCAGGTTCATCCGTAAGCTCCAATTTTGGCATACTTTTTCCAGCATTTCAGCCGGTATCTCACCAATGGCAGCTGTGATGTTGTCTTCCAGGGCTGCAATTGTGGCTGGCTTGTCCCTGTACACGAGAGACTTCACGTAGCCCCAAAAAAAAATAGTCTAGTGGGGTCAAATCGCATGATCTTGGCGGCCAATGGAATGCTCCAAAACGTGAGATTAATTGGTCACCAAACTCGCCTCTCAATAGGTCCATGATATCGCGTGCCGTGTGATACATGTCAACCAAGTCATGGGCAAAAAAAGTCTGTTATCATCGCACGGTACCTTCCTCTATTGACTGTAACATTGCCATTTTCATTATTTTTATAAAAGTACGGTGCAATGATGCCGCCGGCCCACAAACCGCACCAAACAGTTGATTTTTCAGGGTGCATTGGCAGCTATTGAACTGCCTCTGGCTACTCTTCAGACCAAATTAAGCCAAAAATGAGCTTCGTCGCTAAAGACAATTTTTCGATAAAAAACACATTTCTCACAGAGCACGAACTTTGATAATTAAATGCAATGATTTGCAAGCGCTGTTCGTTTGTTAGTCTATTCATGTTGAAATGGCAAACTTCACTGAGCATTTTTCGATGGAAAAAACATTTTGTCTGAGCCGGGGTTTAAACCGCTGATGTTTAGCATACGGGCCACGCACTCTACCAGAAGGCTACAGCAACCACGAAAACGTACAGTGAAGCAACAAAATTTTGTTTTGTGTGTGTAAAGTAACGGCTTTAGTAATCACCGACTTCGAAAACATGGTTTTGAGAAAAACTCGTTTAATGTTTTGACTACGATGTACATGCAGATAAAGAACCCCTATTTAAAGTTATTTATCTCCATAAATAATAATCCATTTAGTCTGAAATGTTTAGTTTAGTTTAGTTTATTTGGAAGTCTTTGAATACATAAATTCTTGCAGACTATATAAATTTAGAGAAAAACTAAAATTAAAAATTTATAGTTCAAATATAATCTAAGGCTGGGTAAAGTAAATACTATTGACAAAATTCTTAAACTTTTGTTCCGAAGCAAAGAGATCAAAGTCATTTGATTCATTCAACTTATTAAACAGTAACAAAGCTCTTGTAATTGGCTCATTTTAGGCATAGTTAGTTCTACAATATTTTACATGAAATAATTTGGAAATTCTTAGATTTCTTAATGGAATATAAAAAGGTATAAGTTCCAAGAGAGATTGACAGTCAATTAATCCAGAGATAATATCATATATTAACATCAATGATGCAATTTTCTGCCTGAAATCAAGCGATTTAAGCCCTAAGAGCATTAAACGAGAGTTATAGGGTGGCAAAGGGTCACAAAAGTTAATTGACCTCAGGGCAAACCTCGTTAAGTTTTTTTTATATTTTTTCCAGTCTAAAAGAGGTAGACAATAATACTGGCTCCAAACAATGGATGCATACTTCAATCTAGACCTCACAAACGCATTAAATAACATTATTAGAGCATGTGGATCAGAAAAGTCATTGCAATTTCTTCGGATAAACGCAAGTAGAGAGTAGGCCTTAGGAATTAGGAAGTTGATATGGTCATGAAATAAAATTTTGCATGAAAAATAACACCGAGGTACCGATATGAAGACACAGTTTGAATTTTTGAATCAGAAAGAGAATAAGAGTTAGACAAGGTATTAAGAGAAAGTTTGGATAGAGTAAGATGAAAGCATTAGAAAAGTTTAAAGGAAGGCCATTTGAAACACTCCAAGTCAAAAGCCTATTAACGTCATCTTGTAAGTCATCTATATCTGAAAAGATTATATTTTTTAAATAATTCAAGATCATCAGCATAAAGTAGAAAGTGAGAGTTGAAAATATGTTTGGAAATATCATTCATAAAAAGAATGAAAAGCAAAGGTCCAAGGATACTACCTTGAGGGACACCCGAGGAAGCAACAAATTCGTATGAATTATTATTATTTAAGTAAACAAAAGAGGTTCTATCTGACAGATAAGACTTAACCCAGCTCAAATAAGTTGAATGAATTCCCATATGTGATAGTTTCCAAAGTAGTAAATTATGTGACACTCATCAAATGCTTTGGAGAAATCTGTGTATATTATATCTACTTGATATCCCTGCACGAAGGAAGATACACAATACTCAGAAAAAAGAGCTAGATTTGAAAGGGTAAAGCGCCCAGCTACAAAACCATGTTGTTCAGGGCAAATATAGTGCAAAAAGCTCAGCTTTAATTTTATTATACTTTCAAAGAGTTTAGAAATATTGGATAGTTTTGAGATAAGCCTGTAGTTTGCGACATTATTTTTTACATCCGATTTAAAAACAGGAGTAATGGAAGCAATTTTCCAACAATTTTAAAATTTTTCTTCAGATAGAGACTTATTAAAAATAGCACACAGAGGAGCGGCTAACGTATGTGAGCATTTTATAAAAATAATTTATGCGAACCCATCAATATCTTCTTTAAAAGAAGTTTTCATATCCCTAATGGATTCCATGACATCATTAATTGATACTGAATAAGATCCAATATCAGTAAAGACATCAACAGTGTTCAAGGCAATAACGGGTAAATCATCTTCAACAGTAAAGTTTGACTTAAAGAAGTCAGCAAACATGTTAACCGTATCAGCAATATTCACCGAGCACTTTTCATTATAAAACATTGAAGTAGGAATCTGCGAGCCACCTCTTTTAGACTGTATAAAATTCCAAAATGATTTAGGGTTGATTTAATATTACTGCATGTTTATGTAAAACGAAACGAAGGCTGAACGTGGTGAGAGACACGGTAAGCAGTACATTTTTCCATATAAAAAAGTATTGTTGCTCGTTTCTTACACGACGTTCAGCCTACGTTTCGTTTTACATAAACATGCAGTTAGTTTCATATCACAAGATATACTGTTTATTAGGGCGTATCGAAAAATTGTTTATTAGGGCGTATCGAGCAGAAGATTTTTTTTTATTTTATTTTTAGTAAATATATGATTTTTGTTTTAAATAAAACGTTTTATTTGTCACGCACGAAAGGAAATTAATAAAATTCCAAAGAAATTCTCGAGGTAGAACTGTAATCTACATAAATTGAACACAATTAATGGTTTTGTAAATTTTGATGAACAAAGAGCACAGAAAAATTAGTACAATAATACCCAAGATGAAATTCACGAGGGAGTACTGTATTGTTTTAAAATCAAAATCAACACCAGAAATTTTATGAAAGTGCTGAAGTTTTTAATTTGGAAAAATGAAAGTATTTGTGTTGCACAGATTAAATTTGAAATGGAAAAGTTTTTTTTTGTTTTTTTTAGAAATTGCTTTTAAATCTTGTTTTTATATATATAGTTTTCCTGCGTTGTAAGCATTAACGAAATTTTAAGAGCATACTATTTATTGTACTTTCTGTTCTTTAGTAATTCTTAGTTAATTTGAAAACTTCAAGAAATCGAATAGGTTTTGAATGAATATATTTTACTTTAATTTATTGCTAAAATCTTTTTTGTTGTTGCTTACACAATTTAATTATTTTTCATGGTTTTGCTCTTTGATTCTTTTCACTTTTTCTTTGCGATAGATATAAAAATTGAATGTGATTGTATTTATTACTATCGTAAAAACAAAGAGCAACTAATTTTGTTTCAACTTTTGTGTTTGTTTTATTGTCTGCAATGTTGATACGGTGTTAAACAATCTAAAAGTTGACAAAGAGACGATGTACCAAATATTGACATTAAATGTTGCCAACGCAGAACTGGTATAATTAAATGTTCTCAACAATGTTGCGTGATTTCAGAAGAGAACTTGAACTGCACACCTTTAAAATCTTTTATTTTATATATGAAATTTTTAGCACTTTTTAAGAATTCCTCTTTTTAGAAAGTTTTTAGCAATTTTTAATTACATATGTATGTATATAACAACTTATACAGAACAATTCCACATTCTTAAATGGCATAAAAAATTGAATATAAAATATTTTTTAGAACGGTTTTGATAAAATATAAATGATTTTATAATCTCTAACTAAAAACTCACTTGTAAGATATTGTACAATGTGCATATGTAGTTATGCACATATAGACACGTTTTGAATTTATCTGTGTCTAAAGCTTTAAATTTTGAATTGTCTATTTATATTTTTCTGACATTTTTTGAAAAAATTCTCTTCTTTTATTTTAAATTTTCGCACTTTAAGGTCTAACTTTAGTTATTAATAAAATTTTCACACGTTTTGGTGCGAACTTTTTCGCAGAAACCGAACGCGCGCTCTACCGATCAAGAACTAAGATATGAAATATGTGGTGCAAACAAACCTGTTTTTTGGAGATTATGTGGAGATGAAAGTTCTTCAATATGGAATTGCTCTCTTCTTCTTTTAGAGTAGTGGATCTGGTTCGAAATGGACCAATGATTAGGATAGAAATGTGTTGTTATTGTTGTTATGGACAGCTGTGCTCTCTGCAAGAAGAAGCCTTGGATAGGAAGTTGGGAATCTCAAACTCAGCGAGCTTTGAAATTCTCGATATAAGCATCGTAATGGGAAGTAAAAAATACTAGGATAAGTTTGCGTTTGTAGGATAGGATTTCTTTCGTCTTACCAGTTGGATGGATTAAGAAGGAAAAAAGCTTATTTCTAGTTAATCTCATAAGCTTAAAACAAGTAAACGAAAGTTCATTTTGTATAAAAAATAAATTTTCGAACAGCGTGAAGCGCCATCTTAACGTCATGATGGTAAATCGATTTATCGAAATCGATTTCTCACATAAACAGTAATTAAATTCAAGTATATATTTCTTCAAAACAAAAGAATGCATATGCGAAAGATATGCAGTTTATTAGTTCTCCAAATTTAAGGAAAATGTAAACATAGTAATAAATATCACCGAAATTCAGACAATCAGATAACAATTAAAAGTTCTGTGCTATCTCGAGTGTACCTTTAGATTCAAATATCCTTCACACAGGACATTGTGGGTAAAAATTAAGAGTGTCATCGTATTTGCCAAAATATTGTTAGTTAAAGTCTGTATTTACTTTTGCTTTAAAACATATGTAGTTTTTCTTACGAAAATTAAAGCATTTTGAGATCGTGATTTTTTACTGTTTTTCTAAAAAAACAACTTTGTCCTGGCGGGAGAGGAAGAGATCCCTATTTCTTTTTAAAAATTTTTTAGGGAGATCTTGACCACCCTATGAAATTTTTGAGATCTCTTAGAATGTGAAATTCATAAAAAAATTGTAATTCGATACGCCCTACTGTTTATATAAAAATTTATTCAGGAAATTAAATTCACGCATATAATGCTAATAGTTTGCTTTATATATAGGCTCATTAGTGGCCTTAAACAATTTTAAAAACTTATTTCGCTGATTTTTAAGCTTTTTAAGACCCTTAGTGTACCAGGGAAGTTTATGATTGGTTTTAGTTGAACGCGGAACACAAGTATTGCAAATAGTTAAGACTTTAGTCTTAAATAGATTAATAGGCTTATTACGGTTCACAGCAATAAACTGCTGTGTCTTCTTACGAGTAGACACAACAGTCAAGAAGACACAACAGTTTCAAGCTATTATGGTTCACAACAATACGTTGTTGTCACGTTTGATTGTGGAACGTATGTAGAATTCGTTGCTTGACTGGTCCAGGGTTGCTTCGGAGAAAAGTAAAAACGTACTCTTTAAAAAGTATTTTTTAAATAGCAAAAAGTACTATCTTGATAAGAATTTTTTTTGCGATGTGAAAAGGAAATATTGTGAGCCCATATTTAAGCCCGTTAATTTCAACTGGCGTTAAAAAATAGGATTAAATCTAGTATAACGAAATAGCTGGATTTTAAAATGTGTTTAAGTACAAGGAAGCATTTTTTTACTAAAATTATAATGGTGTTGAAAAAAATCCCGCTTTCCCCTCCTTTTGGCCGGGAACACGGACCCTTTTTATAGTAGCAACCAGAGAACTGCACAAGCCTACTTGAGGTCTATTTCAAGTACTTGCTTGAAGTACAAGTTCAAGCTAGCTTGAGCTTGATAATTTTGAATCAAGTATAGCTTGTAATTGAATATAAATAAGCCCACGACAACTTGCGACTTGCAAGTATGCTGGCTTACAAGCGAACGGCACGAAGTTTCAAGTAAAGGACATATGAAAAGACATATTATTAGGTGCCAGCCCTATTTTTTCAAAATTTTATAATTTTGAAATTCTGACAACGGATTCAGATTCAGCGACCCATTTTTGGTGTACCATTTTTTTTTGCCAGCCCCGAATTCATAAAAATACAAAAAAATTAAGGTGACAACCCTGTCCACCATCTTGAATTTTAAAATTCTGACTTTAGATTCGAAATCAGCGACCCCTTAACACTGATAAATGATGTTTAAAACTTTTAAAAATACATTTTATTAGGTGGCAATACTGTGGTAAAAATTTAGGTGTCAACCCTAACCTCCATCTTAAATTTTAAAACTGTGACATTATATTCGAAATCAAATCCGTTGCCAGAATTTCAAAATTACAAGACTTCCCAAAAATAAAAAAAAATCTAGGTTGCAACTCTATCCGCCATCATTAAATTTTAAAGTTTGACATCATTTTCGAATTCATTTACCCCTAAAACTGCCAACCACGTAGTTCACAGAATCCTTAAAAGTCCTATTACGCTTAAGCTCTCTCTAAACAAGCTCATTGAATTTTTTGGATACTTGCTTCAATGCTTTACAAAACTTGCCGAAGGCATCAAGCTTTCATTTACTTGAAACTTCTTGCCGTTTGCTTGTAAGCTAGCATACTTGCAAGTCACAAGCTGTCGTGGGCTTATTTATATTCAATTACAAGCTATACTTGATTCAAAATTATCAAGCTCAAGCTAGCTTGAACTTGTATTTCAAACAAGTACTTGAAATAGACTTCAAGTAGGTTTGTGCAGTTCTCTGATGCCAATAGCATAACTATAATTTAAGAATTATTGCAAATTTAAAATACATCTTGTTATTAATTTAAAACCCCTCTCCCGGCATTTCTTAACTAATAAAATAAAATAGCACTTCTTTCTATCGTAAATATTCCAAAATAATAAAAAGGTAGCATCGTAGAAATTTTCGTACTCTCAAAATAAAAACGTAATCTAATTAGTACGTTTCGATGCAGCTGTGAACTGGTCACTGTAAAAAAAAAAGTAAACAAACAAACAATTTCGAATTCAATTGCTAAATTCAATATAATTCGTTCACAAGGAGACGTATTATCAATTTTCTGTGAAATTTTCATAATTAATAAAGAAAAACGCAATTTTAAATAAAATTTTCATTTTTAATCTATTTCGTTTCTTCAACACAACACTAAATTAGCTGTCTTCAAAATTTGTCAGATAACAAGACAATAAAGCACAACTGCTTTGTTGCGTAGTAAGTATATTGAAGACACAGCATTGTTGACAGACAACAGTGGTATGTATTCAGTTGCTTTGTTGTCTACCGTAATAGAAATTTACTCATTGAAGACAGCAATTACTGTTGTGTTGTGAACCGTAATAGAGCTATAAAACTTATCTCTGCATTATTACCACAAAATAAATCATTCCAATTAATATTAAACAATAAATTATTTAAACCAATAAAGTTACAATTATTAAAATTAATCATATTTTTTACATGATTACTCTCATAAATTTCGTAAAATTCAATATTAACTAATACCATGTTCTCACTATCGTAATTTACGGCTCATTCTTAATTTATGCATAAATAAGGACCAAATTAAGTAATTTCGCCGTGGAAAAACTGTCAATGAAATTACTTCGAAATTAAGCAATTTATCATAAATTACCACTTAAATTAAGATGCAATCGGCGTCAGCACTAGTTTTTTCAAAAAATAATCGAAAAAATTGCATCACAAGCTGTCGTTTTTGTAAATAACCAAAACTCAAAGTTCACAATTTTGTTCTGTCTGACTTGCGGTAATATTTTAATGGTAGAGGAAGACACTACGGGTCATCGCTTTTCATGCAATACATGTCCTTACATTTGCAACATCAATTAAAACATTTCAACGCGTACCTTTCCACGGCTAAAGGTGAGTAGTACTCCAAGTATTTGAGAAGAACTACTATTAAGATTCCTGCAATGTTTTAGGAAGTGGATCATGTTATGGGCGGTGCAGCTGTTTGGGAGAACGTAGATTCAACTGATGCTTATTGTCCGGCTTGTGCTCTGAAACAAGCTTATTTTATGCAGATGCAAAATCGCTCTGCTGATGAACTTTTGACAACATTTTACAAATGCTGTAATCAAGCACGAAGATGCTTACAATCGGACGAAGTTATAGCTCTACCAACCGACACTGTTTATGGTCTAGCCTGCAATGCCAACAATGAGAAGGCCATACAAAAGTTGTATGAAATCAAAGGACAAGACTGTCATAAACCAGTGGCAATTTGTGTGAAAGACTTGGCTGCTCTTCGTTGCTATGGTAAAGCTGAGCATATAAACGATGCGTTGTTGAAACGTTTGCTGCCGGGATCCAGAACGATAGTTATCGAACGTTCACAGAACTTAAGCATTAGTTTCCTCAATCCAAGTACTAGAAAAATTGGTATTTGTATTCCCAAATTCCAATTCATTCACCAGCTGTGCGATGAGCATGCATTGCTCTGACTAGCGCAAATCGTTAGCCGAACCAAGCAGTTTGAATGTTAAAGAATTTTCGACGTTGTGGCCTCAGCTAGGGGGTGTCTTTGATGCTGGCCAGCTGGGACTAACCAAAGAATGTCGTTCTGCATCAACGGTTATTGACTTGTCACAACCGGAAAAATTAAAAGAGTACGTGCAGGATATGCCTGGATTCAGTATTAGAAACCTTAAACTGCTAAGAACACTGCTTAGAACTGCTAAAACAATGATTCCCATATATAATTCTGCTGTCATATAAAGTGCTCCCATTTCGTCCAACATTAATCATATTTATCTCGTTGGAAAGACAATAAAATAACCAGCATGTTGCAATATAGAATTTTTAAAATTAAAAAGCAACTATGGAACGTTTTATTTGTTTTTTTAAATTTTAAGTACATAGTGGGACAGTATATATATTTAAAATTAAAAATAGTGGAAACTTATCACTTTTTCCTGGTCGGACATGCTTAATAAAACAAAAACTGTTTAAATTCACGTTAATGCCTTGCGATGGCTTATTTACTTTCTTTGCTTTACTTACTTTTGCCACAAAATAAGCAAATATATGAGTTGCCAACGAACTGTCAAAACAAATTACGAACAGCTAGTTTGAACGCAGTTGATTTAAGTGAAGTAATTTATGGCAAATTAAGTAATTTATGCCGTAGTATGAACGTAGTATAAGAGTGCCTAATGGTGCATACTTGAATTAGATAAAGGATAGAAACATTCAGATATATTATGTTTAATATTAGGAGATATGTAAATAAGATCAAGCAATTTATTTAATTTATTGAAAATATGATTAATTTGATACTAACCAATGCTAAACAGGCTATCAATAAAATGTATTTCAATAATCTGGTTAACATTAGTTGTGGTTAATTCACCGGCGATATAAGTCCAGTTAATTTTAGAAAGCTTGAAATCACCCATGACCCAAACATGAGAGTTATAATCCCTTGAGGAGCTTATACCCAAGATGTTATCGAGATGTGCCGTGTAAATTAAATCATCACTATTAGGTGGTATGTATGATGCGTAGATGTAAAGAGAGCCAGTTCTAGTAATCAATCGAACACTAATTTGGTCGAGCAATGAAATGGAATCAATCAGCGGCTGATGAGAAGAGCAATGAATCCTCTTAATGGCGATGCGTACCCCACCACCACGAGTTACCCCAGTTTTAATTGGATCTCTATCCTTCCGGTAGACATTAGAAATATTAAAATCAAAAAATTCACCATCGTAAAACTCGGAGGTTAACCAAGTCTCAATTATGACATAGATATTAAAATCTTCGTGAGATGTAAAATTATATATAGATTCAGACATAGTTCTGATACCAGACATATTCTGGAAATAGCATTTTAAATTTTTATATAACGTTTTATATATCTGATTGGATTGTGCGAGTAACTTTTATGGTTTTTTTAATCTGGTTCTCTGAAAATTTGTGAACATTGACACCTTAATATTCTCCTGCCAAAAGCGATGGATTAAAAATAACATCAACATACTGCTCGACAACTCCCAGTTTAAATGTGACTCTTTTTAAATTTTCAATGAGAGCATCTTTTTATATTAGTTTAAAACAGCTTAAGTCTTTTCCCTCAATAGATGAGTGTCTTACAACATAGTCGATTATATCTTGTTCAGATGCATTTGGATTAAGTGCACCAATATGCACATACGCCATTTTTGGTATAACATTTAGTTCATAGTTAACATTCTGACCAACGACATATTTAGCACGCTGAGAAAAGTTCTTATTCTGCACTTAATACCCTTCCTCATCATTACGTTCTTGAGAGTTACCAGCAACAACATCAGAGAATGATTTTGAATTAATGGAAGCAGAAGTCAAAGAAAAATTTGGAGTTCGAACACCAACAACATCAGCAGCCTTAATATCCGCAAAAACACCTTGCTTAGAGAGCTCAGAGTTAACAGTGGGAGTATTTCCTGTAGGCATAACAATAACATTAGCAACAGCATCAGCAGAATTACTAGAAGCAGCAATCAAAGAAGATTTAGGCGCTACAACACCAATAACATTAGCAACCTGCATATCCGCAATTTATATCCTAAACATACATATCTACAAATTTATGCTAAACATTTCAAAAGCTAAACTCAACGGGTTCTCTGGTAGTGAGATTAATGGGTTAAGACCAAGTTTAAAGAATTTTTCTATAATTTTAAATCGTAATATTATAAATAAAAGTATAATATTATGATTGATAGAAGTAATATTCATATGTTGAATTAAAAATATATCGTTTGTATTCTCAAAAAATAGTGTCATGGCAACCCTAGTATGAGAGTATACATTGCGAAAATTATCTCGCGTTTTGCAGACAGAACTGTTACACAACTGTTGACTAAAAGTCTGCTGAACGAGCTGGTACATGCAACATGTTCGGTGAGCGCTTGTAATTTTTGGTAGCAAACAATTTCAATGCTACGTGCGCTCACTTATCATAAATACAGCTAATTTTGTTTGTCAACTCTTTGAAGAAAAGACTAGAAATGGCACTAAATGAAATTTTTAATTTCATTTAGTGAAATTAAAAATTTCATTTAGTTTTTAGCGAAAAAAAATGAAATAATGAACTTATATTAATTTATAATTTATTTTAATTTATTTAAATAAATAAATATATGTATTTACATTTTCAATATGAAAAGTATGAACTGAACAGAAATCAGAAATTTATTACGAAACGGGCAGAATTAAAACATTCTTCATCGAGTTAAGATAGAAATTGTTGAAGCAAATCGTTTCGTTCTTTTTGGATTTTGTTTGCTTCATCTATTCTGGCAGTTAAAACACAATAGCCTCTGTCCGCTGTTGCTTCAACTCAATAATTTTTTTTCTTTGGCCATAGATGCCTTTTTCTCTTTTCGAGGAATTGAACAGCTATCGACTGACTTCTTCAAGCAAAATTCTGCCGAAATTGGTTGACTGTTGAAAAGCTTATGCGTCTTCCGAAATCAGATTTTCATGCAATTTTTCGCTACCTTCTTGCATGCCAAATGAAGAAATAGTAGGCCCAATGGTGATGGTTCTATCGTCAGAAAAATGTCTTTCATTGTTGCAAAATACTCCCAGGACACGCGACCTCGGCCAGTTTTAGTGTTGTCTTTAATTGTCCTATATGTTTTCTTCATATTTCTCATCTTTCTGTCCAGTATATCGTCTGTCATCCCAGGAAAACTTTCTTTTTGAACTTGGGATTACGAAACTTTTTTTACGTAAAAAATACAATTGCAGCATCATTTTGGTATTTTCCGGGCTCCAAAGATGCAGTGCACTCTTTGCACTGGGATCTTCCTGAATAACTGAAAAACCATCAAATTATATCTTGACATTTACTAAATTTACTAAGATTTTCTTTAATTCTTACCATATGATTCTCCTGTTGCCGTTTTTTAAGTTTAGTTTTCCCGCAAAATGTGTTTTGTTCATGCCGCGAAGTTGGCCGTTTTCCGTTACAACACTGCGATGTTACATTTTACGCCGACGATTTTAAGTGGCATAGAACTCTAAACAGCTGTTTCTGTTTTTAATAGCATTCACAGCATTCAGCAGAATTGATCACTTAGTAAAGAGCGCTCACTAATCGTTAAGTAAGTGATTACTTCTGCAGAACGCGCCCAATGTTGCATTCTCAGTGAATTAAAAAAAGTGGGCATTTTATAACTT